>OX333073.1:22549257-23034156 GCA_946863875.1 Alloplasta piceator | reverse complement strand
TTCAAACTTGTTAGTGAACTATATTTCATTACAGTCTGATTTTACGAAAAAATTTACTTGATAACTAACTAATTTCAAAACCTGAAGCGTTTACAAACAATTCTGAAAAAATAAAAAAACTTGTAAAATTCAAATAGATCGATTTATTTTCTTTAAAATTGTTCCATACATAGGAGAGTTGTAGGTCTACTACCTTGTAAGATTTCCGCTTGATTGCTTATTCACAAACATTCTTCAAGAACTGAAAATTTAAAATCCGAACCGCTTCGATGATCATCGTCAAGTTTACTCCTATGTGCATATTCATATTTTCTTCTATATGTAGCAGAAAATATTATACCAATATCTTAAAGTTATTTCGACGCAAATGGTCAAAATAGGAATTTCGAAATATTCAAAATTTTATAAAATGTATATATTTTGTTCGATTCTTTCCAAATTCAATCAAAAATAGTGTTTGATGATAGTCCATCTGTACGAAAAACTCACCGTGATAGTTCAAAAATCGCAAGGTCTAGAATATTACCAAACATTTTCGGTAAAAATAACAAAAAAAAACCCAAAAAATTCGAATCAGCAGTTTAATATTTTCTGAAATTATACTAGGTACACAAAGGGATTGTCGAATCTACTTGCGTGCAAAATTTTAGAGCCTGATCATGACACATACACTCACACGCATTCATATTCGGATATTTTTCTAAATATGTTTTTTCAACGTTTTGGGATATTTTGAATATAGTAGCAAAAAAGTCGCGAAAAAAATTTTATTCATGAAAATAAACGATCCTCCATGAGAAAATAAAACAAATGTTGGAAAAAACTTTATTATATACGACTCTCTAGGATGTTCGTTAATATATTTCTGGGACGACAAGTGCACTGTTTATCGTAAATTCATCTGAATTCGCGGTTATCTTTGAGACAATTAACCTCTGTTACATTGGATTTGGTTACGATATCCTCTTAATTATAGACAGAGCCGCGATACTTTTGGGTCCATTTTTGGTCGCAATATATTTTTGAATCCAAGTGACGAACCAATGATCACTAGAAAGAAAATTTTGCGTCGTTGAAAACTTGCTGCCCTCAAAATTTGCCGCCCTCAGAATTCGCCGCTTTAGGCCCCTGCCTACTGGGCCCACTGGTAAATCCGCCACTGAAGTGACTTTAGAGGCTCTTCACAGTTTTCCTCGTCATCAATATTTATATGTTCATATTTATATGTAAGCATAAGAAACACAGTAGTAGTGATGCCGCGAGACGAGACAAGACGAGACTTGGACGAGCCTTCCGAAGTCTCGTCGAGACGAGACTCTCGCCGAGACTCTCGTCAAGACTCTCGTCAAAAGTCTCTTTAAGACGAGACTCTCGTCAAGACTCTCGTCGAAATTTTTGAGTTTTCAAAAAAACAAAAGTCCAATTATTTTCAACGTTATTTCATTGTTGTTACTCTTTTTTTATTTACATCTTACCATGTAAGGAAACAAAACCAGAGCCTTGGCGCAATTATTTGTTAGTTTCAGAAAAAACATGGAAATAATTCGCTGCTATCTCACGATAACGTGAACCCGTTGTTCGTCGACTTACTATCGACTTTAAATTCTATACTTAAAGGATTTGAGGGTCGCTGATTATGAATCTGTACCCAAAATTCAGAAATTGAAGATGGCGGATTCAATATGGTGGACCAAAATTGCAAAAAGTTGCTTGATCTAAGTGAATGTTGGTATACTTAAGTTTTTGGGGTCGCTGATTGCAAATTTCCACTGAAACTTCAGAAATTCAAGATGGCGAATACAATATGACGTACCAAAAAAGAAAAAACTTGCAAATCGTTAATTTACACATCGCTTCCTCAGTATTTTTTCTCATTTACAAATCCTCTTTTTTTTGGCTTCCTCATAGAGGAAGCTTTGTAAATACGGAAAAATACTGTGGATGCGATGTGCAAATTTATAATTGGCAAGTTTTTTTACAATCTCTGGTTATCGAAGTAATAGAACTGTAGCTTTGAATCGTCAAATTTTTTATCGAGCTTTTTTTGAAAATTTCCAGATCGCATAAAATTTGCACAGCTTAAGCGATTCTTGCAAAATTGAATACCAAGTAAGTTCTTTCATTAAACTATCTTTATAGAAATATTGAGCCTGATATCACGAAATACCTGTAAGCTAGAACGATCACGTGCTTTTTGCGAAAAATTCAAAATTTTATTAATCACGAACTTCTTGAGCGATTTTCGCGGAATTCAATACCAACAATCTTTATCACTCAAACTATCGGTATGATTTTTTTAAAAGCTGATATCGCAAAATTTGCGGACGCTGGAGCAACCGCGCCTTTTTTTTGAAAATTTCACAGTCGCATAAAGTTCGCACATGCCAATGAATTTTTGCAAATTTCATAGCAAATGAAGAGGCTGTGGAGCTCAGCTTATGTGCAAGATTTTGGCCCACTACTCCAGTGTGGTCTTGACATATAACTGTTCGAATTTTTCAAAGCAGGCTCCCACATACATCCGGACATTTAAAAAAAATATGATTTGTCGATAATTTAGGACATTTTAAACATACTGACATGAAAATCTCGATCGGAATTTTTTTCACAAAAACAAAGCTTCCTCTATGAGGAAGCAAAATAGTTGTTTGGTCATCAAACGTCATTACATTTTGCATTTGCAATGGCTGTTTGCATTTTTTGTCCTCTTAAATTTGTAAATTTTCAGTGCGAATTCGTAATCAATGACCCCAAAAACTCTTGAATGACAACTTTCGCCTCACCAAGCGATTTTTTGCATTTTTGGACCGCCATCTTGAATTTATAAATTTTGGGTGCAGATTCGTAATCAGCGTTCCTCAAAATCCTTAAGTATAAAATTTCAAGTTGATAGTAAGTTGATGAATAATGGAATTACGTAATCGTGAGATAGCACGTGAATTATCTGAATTTGTTTCCTGAAAATAATCGCGCTGAGGCGCTCGTTTTGTTTCGAAACATAGTAAGATGAAACAACAAAAAGAGTAACGGCAATGAAATAGCGTTGGAAATAATTTGACGTTCGTTTTTTCGCTAAATTTCGAAAATTTTGACGAGAGACTCGACGAGACTGAGACTAGTCTCGTCTTGCCGGCATCACTACACAGTAGTGTTTGTATAGGAAACGGACTTCTTCAGACGTTTCTATGGCTTGGACCTTATACTTTGCAGTACGAACTGAACTGCGCAATCTGCGGACCAATGAGCTACGACAATGTCGAGCATTCTTCAACTACGATAATAACGGTTTCTGGTTTTGTGATTCTGATTACGGTTGACATTGAAGATGAGCCTTGTATTTGTCTGAGAATCATCCAAGATTTTTTTTCACAATCGTGAATTATCCTTAGACAACATCGTATTGGAATAATGAACACCAATAATGTTTATTTTTCAATTTCGCATAGCTCTCTGTTGGAAAAATCAGTTTCTTTTTACCAAAGGAAAGAAAGACTTGTTTGTTCTATCTTTCCGAATGTATTTCCGTGAATTTGAACAACAACGGCAATTGATATTTCGTGTACGAGCGGGCCGAAGGTAATGTGTCGAACCAAAAGAAATCATGTTTCACGCACCCACATCAACAGCATGAGAGTTTTCATGGAAGCGAGCGAATTTAATTTTCGGAAATTGCCGTACTACGGGCATCGGTTTCCATTTTGACAAGTGACACTCCAGTGTCACTATATGCCTGCTATATTGCTGATCCATATCCCCTGGGAGTATTTCATGTCGATGATACAAATCCACTTTACGATCGACGTTCGATACACTTGATATTCGAGCGGGATACGTATATATGAATGATAGTGGCAGAGAAAGAGATGGAGGCAGTCTGACACATATTGACGATTTTTGATTGTCAAGCCGGTTAAATCGAATCGTGAGTTTCATGGCAGATAAATCCACCTCAAGAGTTTCGATTCATTTGGATACATGGACGTGATGGCGCCGTCTAGACGGTAGCGTCGCCGTACTATGTGGCTATAAATTAAAGCTCCCCAACCCAATCAGCATTGGCCATTTATTGCGGATATTCCGGTAGATTCTATTTTGCATTTTTCAGCTCTTTAAACGGTGAAGCTTTGAAATTTTGAGACAGTAAACGTTTTTTGTGTCCTTACTTATAGTATTCGCAAATCAGCACTAACAAAGTTAATACACTGAGAAAAAAGTTCAGTTGAAACAACTAAATCCATTTTGTTGAAAAAAAATTTAGTTGGATCAATATTAATTTGTTTGAAATAATGAAACTATAATTAATTCAACAAATGAATTTGGTTAACCATAAGATATGAGATGAACGGAATTATTTGGTCAATTTCCAGATGCAGTTTAGTCCCATTTTCACGTTACTGAGTTGCTGTTAAGAAATATTTCGTTGATTTCTAGTATATTTTAACTAAATAAATTTAGCTGTAACAAAAAAACAATTCGTATTCTAAATCAACTAATTTATTTGGTACCAAGATATTTTATTGCACTCCGTGCGCAAAGTGCGACTTTGCAACATTCGCCTTCGACTCATGCTGCAAACTCACACTCTTCAGAAAAAGTTTCATCGCATTAGTATCGTCATATACTATATTTGATTGAACTGAAACTTTGCCCATTCAAGCAACGATTTAACCGATTCAACTAAAACTTCCACTGTATCTTTGTTGAATTACCAAAATGATCTCGTTGAACGTCCGGAAACAAATATTTGGTTGAGTCAAACAAATTTTTGAATTTTCAACAAAAAAATTTTCTCAGTGTAAAGGTAATAGTGATATTTTTGGAGAATCGGTTGTAGATGGTGCTACTGATGACTATAATGAACTCTCACTCGATTTTCTATAGCCCTACACCCCTAAATGCTACTTATAAGGAACTCTGTCGTGGTTTTCGCAATTTTTTGGCAAAATGATTATTTTTTCGCGAAGGACGTTCAAAGCATCACAATATTATCATACGATTCTCTCGATATATAATAACTAATTCATATCGTTATTTATGAACTCTCCACCAATTTTTCTATAGCCATGCAACCTTAATCGCCACTCTTACCTGCACGTCCGCAGTTTTTACCTTTGTTTGGCGAAACGGTTCACTTTTCGTGAAAGAACCTAATATATAAATAAATTGCTTCCTTTATATTTCCTGCAAAATGGGGATTCACAATTTTTTATACGCACAGTGGTTCTCATGCCTTTTTTTATTTTCGATTTCCATATTCAAAGGGGTCAAAGTAGTTTTATACGATGCTCTCAATATAATACAATATAACTAAATAACATTGTTATTTAGCTCATTTAGGTCACAAAGTTACTTTCCCGCGTAGAAAGAAAGAATCTTTGAAAGAATCTTGAAAAGAATCATTGATAAGACCCGGAGCAAGATTCTTTCAAAGACACTTTTCAAGGTTCTGGGAATCTTTTGAATATTCTTGTAAAGATTTTTTTGTCGCATTGGCCGAAAATCTTCCGAAGAATCTTTAAAGAACTCTTTGGAAGAATCTTTTAAAGATTGTTTGGAAGAATAAGGTTTTTTCAAAACCTCACGAAAAACTAAAAACTGACTAATTCGAGTCAATTTTCGAAAAAGAAGAAATTTGCGAAAATCCAAAAACTTTATTTAGGGAAAAAATAGAAGATAAAAAATAAAGATGACCCTCATAGCAAAAAATGTTGGAAAGACTGATATAAAGAATATTGTACAAGCTAATCGGTCGGGAGAATCGTGGAAATCATTTTATTCTTTCTAAGATTCTGTACATGAATCCTGGAAAGAACAAAATTATTTCCAAGATTCTGTCGACTGATCAACTTGTACAAGATTCTTAACATCAGTCTTCCGAACATTTTTCCAATCAATCTTTCCAAGATTCTTTGAATGAATCTTTTTAAGATTCTTCAAATAAATCTTTCTAAGATTCTTCCAATTAATCTTTCAAAGATCCTTTGAATAAATTTGTCCAAGATTTAACGCCGTGTTAAAACGGAATTTGACCATGAGGGTCATCTTTATTTTTGATTTTTAAGCTTTTTCCTCAATAAAGTTCTTCGATTTTCTCAAATTTCTTCTTTTTCGAAAATTGACTCGAATTGGTCAGTTTTTAGTTTTTCGTGAAATTTTGAAAAACCTCCTTCTTTGAAAGAATCAAAAAGATTCTCAGAATCTTAAAAAGTATCTTTGAAAGAACCTTTCAAAGATTCTTTCAAAGATTATTTTTTCCTACGCGGGTCTAAATGTTCAAATTTATTAACAATATTTTGAATACTTCAATTTTCTAATATTTGTGATTTAAAAAAAACTGTAGTTGAACAAAGTAAAGGAAATTATTTTACATTTTTTAATGGTTATACCATGACAGTTCATACACAAAATCGTCTTTCAAGACCGTACAATATTGGTAACATGCGCGATGTAAGCAGCTAAATATTGCACTGTAAACATAGTAAATTTATGTACCGATGACCGTGAAATTTACTGATTAGGTATAATAAATGAAAATTAATGGACTTTGTACTTTATTTACGTGAAATTTACATATCTTTCGGAAAAATCATATACTGAAAGTAATATAACAAAACTTGTTAATTGTTAATACCGATTCATTAACAAGCCCATAAAATTCGATGGACTGTTTTAAAAATTCTTGCACTGTTAATGAATTTAATTCAAAAGTTCTTTGAATTTACGTGATCATTCACTGAGAGAAAAAATTACTGAATTTGAGAACATGAATTTATTTATTAAATGAAAGTATTAATTCGATTATTTATTTGTTGAACCAAGAAAATCACTCTTCATTTAAAAAAATATTTTCACGAATCTATTACTCCATTATATTAAACTTTTATTTAATAGTAACAATTAAATGCATGATGGATTTGATTAAATTTGTATTCATTGGATTAATTACATCGATCGCATCATAAACATGAGATTATTTGAATCTAAAAAACGAATTCAATACAAAATTATTTTACTTTAAAAAATATTTGTATTTAAATAGATTTGATTGAATTTGTATTCATTAGATTAATTACATTTATCGCATCATAAACATTAGATTATTTGAATTTAAATCATGATTATTTGAATCTAAAAAATGACTTAAATACGAAATTATTTTTTTCGAACAAAATTATTTCTTTGCAATAAATTCATCTTTATTTGACTTCTAAAAATATCTTTATTCAAATAGCTATAGTAAAATAAATAACACATTATTTAATTCCAATAGAATATTTGTTTGGAATGATGAAATTTTTATTTCCTTCAAGCCAAGAACTATTATTTCTATAGTATAGTTTAATAGTATACATAAGTTGTTGAAATTAAAAAACTGGTTTTTTACATGTTTTCTTATATTCGAATCTTCATAACTCCTAACTTTTTTCAAGTGCAAAATAGTAGTCGATAGCGTAATAGATAGCGTATTAGGTAGTAAGGTAGGATAAGTATGATGGTAGGTAGGGTCGAGGGTTCGAATCTCGGTCGGACAGAGAAATTAGATCGGAGAATTGGCGCAGATTTGTCTTTTTTTTTCTATTTATCTCTTTTTGGGGTCACTAAACTATGCATATTAAATTATTTGACAAGGGCTATATATTTTTTATAAAATGTTCAGCGACAATTAATAAACACGCATTTGATTGAATCAATCATTTTTCCTGTTAATTGGATGAATTAAATTGTTGATTCAACAAATTTTTGTTCTCAGTGCTTCCTGTATTAAACGACATGCATGTCTTGAATGATAAAATGTATATATTTTTGTTATTTAACGTCGCATCGACTGCCAGGGTCATTAGCGACGGGATCAACTATTTTTCCTGTAGTAACTTTCCGAAACACTTTGAGGGTAACTAAATAGGGAGTACTTTCTTACTGTTTGTCGGTCTTGTAAACAGTCGGTCATCTAGGTTCCTATCCCAGTGCCGGAGCTACGTCGTGTCAGTCGCTGACTAATTGATATTGGACGTCCACGGACTATTCCCTTGTTTATGTACAGTGTATGCCCGGAGTTACGTCGCGTCACAATATTTTTCGCTAGCGAGACGACGGCACCGGGATTCGAACCCAAGACCTCCCGATGCTTTGCTTTAGAGGCGGGCACGCTAGCCACTAGACCAAAGACATCGAGAATGATAAAATATGTTCTTGATTCAAACAACATATTATATATAATTGATAACATATTGTTAGATTCAAGTAAATTCGTTTATTGAAACAGAAATTTATAGAATTGACTGAAAAAAAGAACCAAGTAAATATATAAGGGAACCAATCCAATATGTTTTGGTAAATAATGAAAAAATGATTTTTTGCCTTCAAAACTTTATTTCATTGGTTCTAGTAATTTTTTCTCTCAGTGTTGTAGTGTTATTTAGAAGCATAGAACTTAAAAAACCACGCATTTTCTTTACATCACATTGACAGTTACACTTTAAAATGAACAATTGTTTGGAAAAGGTCAAGTATTCAATTGCAAATTTCAATAACTGGATGTGAAAATTAAAGTTCTGTAAGGCAAATTTTAGAAACATCACCTTAAATTCAAATATTCGTCTGAAAATGACTAAACTTATTCATTAACATACCGTTTCATGAACAAATACATAAAATTTAATGAATTATGTGAAAAATTACTGCTTACAGTCATTAAAATAAATGCAAAAGTTAATTGAACTCACGTGATCATTGTAGTGTAATTTTCAAGGGTAGAACTTGAAAAATCAAGCGCGAATTTCGTTACATTTCATTCACATTCGTGCTTAGAAATTATCGATCGTTTGGAAAATTGAGTACTCAATCGGAATTTGCAATAATTGGATTTGAATTCCTTTGTGCAGTTGTGAGAATCGTTATCACCTCAAATTTGAAGATTGTTCTAAAAATCACAGAACTTGTTCATTCATATACCCTTCCACGAACAAGTACGTGAAATTTAATGAACTATTGTGAAACCCCTTGCACTGCCATTAAATTTAGTGCACGAGTTCCGTGAATTTATTTGATCCCGAAAACCCTTAATTATCGAGTTCATCATTTTTGAATCATAATCCGCTATATCACGATACCACCATGCGCTATTTTTTATTTCACAATTTTAACTTGAGATTAGAAATCAGTAACGCCTAAAATCACCCTATACCGAGTTGCATTCAAATGAAGTCATTCTTGCATACTGGTCCGCCATATTGGATGCGTCATTTTGCATTTCAGGATATTCACTCAAGTTTCGTGTCCAGCGATCGTTTACACTCTACATTACCGAATTTCATTGCAATCATATGAGAACCATCATCTTGAATTTTACAAAGATTAATACTTCTCATTAAGATTCGAACTTGCGCATAGAAAAAAAAATCGAAAATTATCTGTCATGTATATTTGACTATTTTTTTTTAGTTTGCGGCGTCATCTGGAATATTTCTATTTCAATATTTTGTATTTACAAATTGCTTTTTCAATTTCACATTCAAATTCAAACTTTTGTACTGTTGACCCGAACATTCATTATGCGTAATAGGTAGCGTGTTAGGCAGTTAGGTAGGGTCGTAGATTCGAATCCCGGTCGCGTAGAAAAAATTCTTATTCATTGACTTCAACAGAATGTTCAGACTTTGAGGATAAAAATTATGCAACGACACTGCGACTCACAATTGTAATACTGCAGCCGTTCATGTATCGGGCAGTACTGGTGCAAAATTTGTTCTGCATCGCCACCCATTGTCAAAGGTTTGATGATGCATGATCGGAAGAATCACTACGTTCATATTTAATGTCAATTCGGTGAACTTCACGACGATCAGTCCTTATAAACAATTTCAATCGTCATCCATCATTTTGGTTCATTTAATTCGTATCAACGAAAAGTTGTTTATTCGCCTCCTAGTCCTCACAATACGCGCTTACTTTAGTCGTGAATAGTTGAACCAGTTATCTTAAAGATGATGATTCTGTGGACTTGTGTGTGCATGCACTTCCATCTTGACTTCAGTTTGTGCGCTCATCCCTTACTGGTTTTCACTACTATGAAACTTTGCCCCAGGCTAGCTTTCCGCTTAGCTTGAGCTCACTCGCGTTTGTTCGCGCACGTTACATTCGGTCGATTCACCAATTCAACATGGACAAAGGAAGGTTGAGAGAGAGGAATGATAGATAAATAGATATAGATGAAAGGGGTGACATGACAACGCGAATGCGAAACTTGCGAGCGGACTTACCGGTATGAGCATGCAGTCCTTTGTGACCCTCTTTCTATTTTCCAATAATGTCGGTGCATCCAATTTTTCCGGATATTCGTTGGACACGAAACTCCGGAGTCTGTGAATATCTATGTATATAAGTTTCGGGCTCCCGTTTCGTGACTCTCCCACCCATATGCACCTTTATAGTCCCAACCTATTTTATTTGCCCTGACAGTGCCATTACTCCACCGTGGATCGTTTGACTTCGAAGGACTTACGTTGAACGTACAAAAAACAATGTTGAAAGAAAATGTCATAAAATATAGACTAATTTGTTGTGTTTTTTTTTCGACGAATGCCCAACACGCTTTGACGGACAACGCGGCTGACCACTGTGATTAACGGCGGCTAATTTCATACACGCGACCTCATTTCTCACCAAAGATTCTCTTTTTTTCCCTCTTGTTTTTTTTGCTGATGCCTTCTTTCTTGCTTGCTTCGTATCGCTCGACATAATCTGACTCGCAGATTCAACAAACAATTCTCACAAGCTCCTGATTATGTGGCACGAAGGCGGAGGAAAAAAATGTGAGCATTGAAGCCTCGATAAAAGCCTTTTAGACAAGAAAAAAATTCGCCATAAAGCAAATATATTCGGATCTTTTTGTGAAATAAACGGACAAGAAAAGAAGGGAAAGCTATGGAATAGACTACGAAGATCGCGAGTTAAAAGTAACAATGGGCAAGGTAAAAGTAACAATGGGCAAGCACAGTGATCCGTTCGAAATTGCGAAGAAAAGGTGTTGAACATTGTTGAGCTTAACTTCGAAAAAACCTAACAAGCGAAAGGACTTCCGGTCTACAGATGCCGGAAGTGCCCGTTCGAGCGTGACAGTATCGCGCTATATCGGAGCCAAGAACAAATCCCGCTGTAACATTGCAGCAAAATGTCTCTATACTTTTTGTTATCTGAAAAATTCGTTCGAAAAAAGCGTACAATTTAGGTTTATCTAAACAACAATTAGAAACAATTTACATATTAAGAGAACTTTTTAAATATCGAATACTGCTCGAAAGGAGCATTTTTTCCGAAATTCATCGTTGATGCAGTAATAGTTAGGAATACCGTTTTTTTGGTCACCCTAATATACGTCGTTATATATGTACTTATTTCCTACGAACTTTTCGTCGGTAAAGTTCTCCCGCATTCATTTTCCAAGAGCCTTCGTCGAAAATGTTTGAGCTTAGACCTTTAGATTAACATCCAGGCTTTAGATGTTCTCGTGATAGCCGAATAGTACAACGGAATAATTATTTTTCAAAGTTCACACGCGCGACATTTCGTATACGCTCCGTGGACTGCGATGAGAGGTGACAGCGACAAACGTCTCTCGACTTGTCGGGAAAACTCTGTGCAACACATATTCACCACGCCCCTGTGACTTGTTTCTCGTTTGAATCAGCACAAGCATACGGGTCGGCAAAACACGACCCAGTGTCGGTCCTTCATACACCATTTGTGGGTGTTTTGCGTACGTGTGTTCGTACACCAGCTTGCCTTTGTTTCAGAAAATACCATATCCGAATCTCGGAAGGAAACTGAATCTCTGTTCCGCGACAAGAATTCTTGATGTCTACCACTCGGATAGAACTCGGAAATGGAATATGACCCGAGACTTTCAGTGTGTCCCTCGTCACCTTCATCATCCAAGCTATGTAATCCCATAAATGTGTGCAACGAGTTTCGTGGAAAAAAGACGATGGTCCAGTAAATTTTCCACCGAAAGCTCAACTATGATGAAAGATCGTGACCTCGCAAATAAACGTGACCCAAAATATTCAAGACGTTGCTCAACGGATCACGGGAACTTAATGGGCTTCTTGGCTGTTGGTAAATCATCTTGGAATAGACGCTTCCACGCTGTAAACGTTAATTTCTCTTGAGGCAATCGTAAGATCGTTGAAAAGTAAAACGGTGTCATCTTGTTAACCCGCGACGAACTTACCGTTACCCATACGTCTGATGCCATCTACGTAAAATCATCCGGGGGCGCTGGGACATTGTCTGCAGTGCAATGTGCGTCCGTTGGATGGAGTGGCACGTGGTTGTTTTGCGCACACGCGCCGATTTTCTAGCTTCTTCCATCTCGCAGAATGTATTACGGTAATCTTGATTGCCCCTTTGTTCGCGATGTAACGCACAGCGAACGAGTTACAGCGACATGAGTATCACTGACGTTGTTGAACGAGGAACGCATATGTAGATTCATTCGTTTGGTGTAGCTGTCCCAGTCCAAGGTTCTCAAACGTTGTCTCGTGATCTCGTTGTCACGTGATGTCGCACCCTGAGGCTCAACCTTTTGGCCTCTTCATCCGTCACCGCAGCGTCATTTCGTAGCTTTACCCTGTTACGTCAAAAAGCGGAGTTTTCGAGAACTATTGATAATTTTCGACGTATGATTTGCTGAATTTAACTGAGACTCTCTAGTCGTGGAAATGAATTTCAAGTACTACTCCTGGAATCAGTCTCAAATACATCTGCCCCTGTTTTTGAGTCTAACCTTTCGGAAAATTACTTGGGAAATGGGCTTAGAATCACTGTTCAATTTCTAAGCATTTAATCGGCTTAATTCAACCAATTAATTCTGTCCAAATTGATGATATTCACTGAATTTGGGTTTTCGAAATTATCCATCACAATTACGAAGAAATAAAATAAATGTATAATTGAATAAATTTTCACTTGCTCGGTGAGACATTCTTTTGATGGAAAGCGTGATAAAACTGGAAGATGCAGCGGCGAGCCGAATGGAAGAATGATGAAATATCGGTGGTTGGAAAAAAAGGCGTGGCAGGTTGGCGATGGAATCAAAGAAAATGTCGATGCACAGAATTTAATTTCCGAGATTCAAATTTTATTTCAAATTATTAAAGAAAAATGGTTTACAAAGAAATGATAATCTTAAATTTCACGATCTATTCAACAATAACCGCGATTTATACGTTTTCCAATAATTCGTGGATTGCGGATGGTAAAGTAAAATAAATGAAAATTATTAGACAGAAAATAACGGGACAAAGAAAAATGAAATAGAATAAAACGAGATCCAAAACCTCTTCCGACATTCGAAGGCAAATTCGAAATTTCGAGAATAAATTAAAAGCAAATTTAATTCGATTCAGAACTCAAAAAATTAATATTCCAAACCGAAAGAAACCAGCTTCCTTCGAAAAATCGAGTAAAAATTCTAAGTCCAAAACGAATTGGTTTGGAAAAATCCACAATCAAGAACGTCATTGTCGAAGAATTTCACAAGTTCAACCCAAGAATTAATTCGGTGAGGACGATGAGTTTCGTCGTTTCCACGTCGGAAAAAAGTCGAAGAAGTCTGGCGAGAGCCTATTTTCCAGGATTTTTATACTCAGCGATCTACGCTACCCCCGATCGATATAGGTGGGGATGGGGATGACAAAGATAGAAGATGCATTTTCTCCTATGATATCTATTCCCCGCTTTTTCGCGAGCTTTCCTTAGAGATCGGGACGCGGTGAGGGCGCTAGCGTAGATCGCTGAGTGTAAGGTAATATTTCGGGAGATATGGACATACTGTCCCCAATTTCCCAGAATGCAAGGCGCTGGAACCGGGTTCACGCGTTTGGCCACAGATGGCGCGCAAGTGCGCGCTCCCCTTGCCGCGCACCGCAGCTAGCGTGGCGCAGCGGTAAAGCGCTCGATTGGCACCCAGACGACCAGGGTTCGAATCCCGCTCCGAACATTTTTTTTTTCTTTCTCAATGTTTATTGCCCCTAAACACTTCACAATCATTATTTAAATAAAAAAATGAATTTTTTGAGCTTTCTCTACATTTTTATTAAGAGCAGCGTTATAATTTGAGGAATTTTTTTTTTTAATAACCAAAAAAAAATTCAAAAATTCTTCCACATTTTTTTTCCATACATTTAAACGCTGTTTGTGATAAAAATGTGGAAAGAGCTAAAAAAAAAAGTCCTCTCTTTAACAATGATTATGACGTTTAGGGGCATAAACATGATCCTTTAATTTTTTTAAAAAATTTGATTGCTCGAAATAAAAAAACCGTTCGATAGATCAAATTGAAACTTTACAGAGTTCTTATGAGTATATTGAGCTGTAAAAGTCACGCTCAACATTAGTGTTTTGTCAATATTTTCAATTTAGCCCTTGATTTTCTAAAAAACCATAAATAGCTCTTTTTGTCCTGTTTTCCAAAAATGGTCGTATCGAGGTCTCAAAAAAAGCATTTTTGAGCTTCAAGTTTCTAGTATTAAGATGTTTTAGCAAAAAAAAATCGAAGCAACAGGTTTTACGCAATCCTGATAAATACTGAGAAAAATAAACTTGACATATTTTTTGTACTTTCCCATGTAGAAGTCGCCGACGTTCCGAGTACCGCCGACGATTGGCTATATTGCGGCAGCTCGTCGGCAGCCAACGATTGGGACCCAGCGTCGGCGAAACGTACGACCGATTGCGCTTGGCCATCAAGCGGCGAGGAGTCGGCAGCCAATGATCGGGTCGCGACTATGACCCGAAGTTGTGACAACTCTTGTTCGATCGGTGGCATCGACGTTAGGCTCGGTAGTTGAGACGTTGTTGCCCACCACGTTTTATCCGATGCTGGTTAATCCTCGCTCGAGTATAGTCAGCCAACACTTGCAGCCCAAAGTACAGCCAACGCCGGGCGATGGCATCGGTCGCACGTTCTGCCGACTTGACTTCAGGATACCTGAACCCTTATAACTTAAGTGACCTCTCTCAACTTAATTTCGGAGCCCCTGATCCTTCGTGAGTTTTTTGAACTCTCAAAACTTTATTCTAGAATATCTGACTCCTCATAACTTAAGTGGGCCCTCATAAGTTTACTGACGACCCCTCATAACTTTATTTCGCTACCCCTGCCTCTTCGTAGGTTATGTATAGTCTCAAAATTCAAGGATATGCTTTGCCCCTACAGTCCCAGCCAAAAATTTTATCTGATGGAAATTTCCGTACTTTGTGATGCAATAAAAATTTGACAAAATTTAGCAGTAGCATCTGGCATGCCATAAACAACGATCATTATCAATTACAATATTGCCCAAAAGTTATTAAAAAATTGGTCAACCAAATAATTATTCATCAATTTTTCCGTAAGCTCTCTTTTTCTTAAACAAATCCAATGCGTTAATTTTTCTGAACGCTTTTTTTTCTGAACATTTTTTCAGAATTTTCTTTCTATTTTGAATTTCCCATTTTGAAATTTTTAGAATGGCTGTATTTATGTATTTTTTGGCCTAGTGTCTTTAAAACTTTTCAAAGCTGAAGATCAGCCTGTGTTGCACAAATATATACAAAATTGGCAATTTTTTATTTGTATTTCAGAATCTTTTTCATAACAACTCAAAATAGAGAGAAAATTCTGACAAAATTCATATGCGCTCAGAAAAATTAACGCGTTCCATTTGTTTGAGAAAAAATTTTTTTTTCTAAGTTACCCAAAAATGGTTGAATAATTATTTGCTTAAACAATTTATTAATAACAAATTAATAAACAAATTTTTAATAACAATTTATTAATTACTTTTTTTATTGTTTAAGAAGAAAAAAATAAAAAAAAACTTACCCGAAAATTGTTGAATAATTATTTGATAATAATTTATTAATAACTTTTGGGCAATATCATTATTGATAATTGTTGTTTATGGCATGGCGAATTTCGCTGAATTTTTACAGATTTTTATTGTATCACGAAATACGAAAATTTCAAAACTTAATTCTAGGATTTCTGACCCCTCATAAATTGAGTGAACCCTCGTAACTTAATTTCGAAGCCCCTGACCCCTCATAAGATATGTGACTTCTTATAACTTAATTCCAGGGTTTCTGACCCCTTATAAGTTATATTTTATGTACGTATACATTTTTCTGGCGTATGTTTCATAAATATGATATACACATCCGAATATTATAAGTAGTCGATGGTGTAGTGGTTAGAGTGTCAGCGTTAGGTCCCTCAGTAGGCTCGATAGGTAGGTAGGTTTAAAATCCCAGACGAGGCGCGTAAGTATTCTTCGGTCCAGGTATATACAAGGAAAATTAATCAGTCAAAAAAATGCATTAATTTTCAAATGATCTTTTTTTAAATATTTAATTCATGTTCAATTCAAAGATACGCTCAAAAACCGAGGGTCGAGGGTTCGATCCCGCCAACGACGCCTTTCAATTTCATTTTTATTTTTTTATTCTCTGATCTTATGTAATGTTTAAAAATGATCAAACATTAATGAAAAACTTATTTTTATCAAAATCATAAACAAATATCTATATTAGAAATAAAATTAACGTAGAAGGCGTAGGGTAATGGGCCGACGTTGCAATCACGTTGGTTATTCGTTGCGGCCCGACGTTTGAGTGAAACGTAGGGCCGGTGTTATCATCCCGACGATTTTGAGATGCCAAACCGACGTTGGCGAACAGAGTCGGTCCGCCGTTCTAACTCAGGCGATCGTCGTTGCGCCAACAACGGTCCGACTCCGAAACTCCGGGTTTTTGAATTTTTTTTTGAAATTAAAAAAAAAAAATTCTTTAAATTATAACGCTGCTCTTAATAAAAATGTGGAAAAAGCTCAAAAAATTCATTTTTTCATTTGAATAATGATTGTGAAGTGTTTAGGAGCAATAAACATTGAGAACGAAGAAAAAAAGTGTTCGGAGCGGGATTCGAACCCTGGTCGTTTGGGTGCCAATCGAGCGCTTTACCGCTGCGCCACGCTAGCTGCGATGCGGGGCAAGGGGAGCGCGCACCTGCGCGCCATCTGTGGCCAAATGCGTGAACCCAGCCAGCGCCAGCGCATTGCATTCTGGGAAATAGGAGACAGTATGTCCATACCTCCCTAAATATTACTTTACTGAGTGGGCCCTATGCGTGCGGTCCACAGTAGGGCTAAATCCCAAAAAGCTGGCCAAATGTCGAAAAATAAAGTTTAAGTTTCGGTAATTTTTAGTCGTGGGTTAGGTGGGGGAAGAGTCCGAAGGTCAAATTCCTGGCATCAGCGGGCCCTAGCCCTAATACCTGCTTTTGTACGGCAATTGAAAGGGAGCCCTCGAGCAAGCTCGACGCGTTGTGCAGTAAATGACCATTTCAACGCTGTATTGAACAGGACGCCAAAACTTTACAATATATCCGATTCGAATTTTTTCGAATGGAATCAACAGCTGAAAGTGAGTAGAAAATCATTGTGTAACTGAAAATTGATAATAATAGTTCATGCGATAATAATAAATGAATCATTTGTACGAAAATTCACGGAAAATCACAAGTGAAAATTCTAAAAACGTAGAGAAAAGTTGATAAGTTCCACAGTGTTCAACGAGCTGACCTATCACATGTTGTAGATGGATGTATTATTGAATGAAAAACATCGAAAATGTCTGCGCTTAGCTGCGCGCGTGTCATTGCTACGAGTTTTTGCAATATAAAACATAGTTTTCTGAATTTAGTCCATTAACGACGTGGAATGTCTTTCTTGAATTGAATCTTTTTCTTGAATTTTACTGCGGTCTTCATTGTACACTGAAATACATTGGCACTCATCCAAGCAGCGTGTCGCGGTCGGTCGAGTTGAAGAGCGCTATATCTATAAATGAGGGATTCTCTGTCAACTCAGCCACTTTTTTTCGAACATCTCAGATGTGCCTTATAATTGGTTATATTAAAGTGCTACTAATTTGTGAATTTCTTCACATTTTTCAATTAAAAATTTTACAAATCGCCGTTTTCTTTCCAAATGAATATATCTCGGAAATTTGAAGCAATTGAAAACAAATGTCTGCCCATAAAAGTTGTAGTTTTGTGTTAGCATTCGAGCGGAATATTTGAAATAGTTTTTGCGTTCCGGTAACGCTGATTTTTCACCAAAAAATAGAATGATTATTTTTTTATTCAAAAAAGGCCACTTTTTTTGACTGAAAAAATTAGTCTTTCAGTATATCTGACGATATCGCGAAAATATCACTCGAGTGACACGAATCGAGGTTCTAGGGTAAAAAAATGAAATCACACAAATTGATTTTTTTTTTCTACCGAAACCTGTAACTGAGTTGACAGAGAATCCGTCATATGCCTCTTGGTTATATGGTTTAGCCCCAGAGGGGAGAGAATATCAGAGAGTTCAATGTATTGAGTTCTATGGACCGTAATTCTTTTTTATGCATATTTTATTTTCATTAATTACCACGAAAAAATACAAAGTCGTTCCTTCCAGAAGCACTTCCATTGTCAGTTGCGCCACGTATACCAGCAAGTACGGGAAGTTCCAGCGATTTAATGGATGAATCAACTGATTGTGCATCATCTGATTCTTCAGATGACGATCTCTGAACTTTTAATCGACTGATTGTATGTTTATACTATTATATATCACATATGGATATATTTTGTACAGTGCCTTCATTTAATGCCTGGACATGGCTTTTTAGAGCACTCTGTGAAGTTCGGTCATCAGTCGATTTTCGCACGAATTTCAGACTGATGTGTAACGTCATTTCCAACGCGTCAAGCAATATGGCCTCGTGAAAAAATGACAGGACTTAGGCATTGCAACTGTTTCGCTGTTTCTATTTTGACAGATTCGATTTTCAATGACACGTCAATACAGGAGAAATACTTTCGGATTCCAAAATATGTGATCATAAAATTACAAATTCCAATAATTCTAATGACTGTAATTGTTTATAATAATTGAATATTCATGTTAAGTCCAAATATTCGGGCGTAACGAGTCAACTCTAAAGATCCCGGTATAACAAGTCAACTCCACATATGGAGAATGATAATTAGTGATAGATTTGAACAATGATTATAGTTTGACTAATTTTCTGTATAATTTGTTATTGATAAAAACAGCAAATAGATCAAAAAATGGTAATCACCGAATTTTTTTTAAACATGAGTATTGATTTCAAATTGACTAAAAGCGATCGGAAAACGTATTAAAATGATCCTGAATAAAAAATATCAAACGAGGACGTCAATAAAAAAATTGCTTAAGAACAAAATTTTAAAATTAGTTGACGAAAAATTTCAGAAACGTGAAAAATAAGCAATTTTTTATTTAAATAAAAATACATTCATAAAGAATTTTAGTATTTTTCTCTTTAAAAATTATTTAAAAATACAATTGTTTATAAACATTTGTTTGTAAAAAAAAATGTTCATTTGCACCGTCCCTAAAATTTTTCATCAACTAATTTTAAGATTTTCTCCCTTTAAAAATATTTTTTTTCATTTGGATCGTTTTAATACGTTTTTCGATCCCTTTAAATCAATTTCAAATCAATACTTGTGTTGAAAATAGCAAATTCACTGATTACTTAATGATCTATTTGCAATTTAAATTAAAAACAAATTGTTTAAACAAATAAACAATTTTTAAAGAAAAAAAATGTTTAAATTAGTCTATGAGAAAGTTTAGGAACGGAGGGAAAAAACCGAAAAGTTGAAATTATAATTTCAACTTTTCGGTTTTTCTTTCGTTTTTCTTTCAATTTTCCATGTTCCTAAATTTTTTCATCAACTAATTTAAGCATTTTTATCTATAAGAATTGTTTCTTGTTGTCCCTGTTTGATATTATTTATTTAGGGTCGTTTTAATACGTTTTTCCATCTCTTTAAGTAAATTTGAAATCAATACTTGTGTTGAGAACAGTAAATTCGCTAATTACTATTTTATTATCTATTTGGAGTTTTAATAAAAATCAAATTAGTGTAACTATAACCATTACAACTATACTGAGATCAACTGGTTATGAATTGACTCAACTGGTTATGAAATGTGGTTGTATCTCTTATCAAATTAAATAAACCTGGGTAACAAATGTCTGAGATAAAAGTAGACATAACAATTGACTGGTTTCCGTTTTTAACTCATTTTTCGAAAAAATGGACTTAACTCATTCATATCGGGTTTTTAATTTGTGTCTCCACGGCATTTTTTTTAATGTTTTCTTTAAACGATAAAGACTACTTCCGGATCCCCCTCCTTATGAGGATAAAATCGAAGTTTCTACAAACTTTATATCGTTGGGCACACCGTGTGAGATAATATTTTAGAATTTTCGATCCCGATTTCCGTCACTGTATGCTCTGCAGAGTTTTTCGGTATAGGCTAGACCAAGACTACTCGCGGATGCTTCATCCCCCTTACGGGGATGAAATTGAAATTCTAACAAACTTTATCCCTTTGGGTACACCGTGTGAGATAATATTTTTGAATTTTTTATCCCGATTTTGTCACGGAATGCTCTGCACAATTATTCGATACAGACTCGACCAAAACTACTTCCGGATCGTCCACCGGGGACGTCGTTATGGGGATGAGAACGAAATTTCTACAAGTTTTATATCGTTGGGCACACCGTGTGGGATGATATTTTTGAATTTTCTATCCTGATTCCGTTACGGTATGCTCTGCAGGAAATTTCGACACGGGCTCGACCAAGACTACTTCCGGATAGTCCATCGCCCTTATAGGGTGACACGTCCAAAGGCCAACGACAAAATATCTAACGACAAATGACCGACGATAAAATATCAAAACGACGAAATATCTAACGTCAAAATATCTAGCGTCAAAATATCTAACGTCAAAATATCTAGCGTCAAAATATCTATACGACGAAATATCTATACGACACAATAACTAGCTTTCTTTGTTTTGATATGTCCTCCCGAGAACCGGTTTGCTTTCATCCATGGAGAACATTTTAATTATCGGTTGCTGTGTGTGGGATAAATATCTTGTTCGGATACACACAAAACTGGAACTACAGATCGACGTTGGATTTGGGTGTGTGTGTGTGTGTTTATGATTTTAGTCGTCGTTAATAAAATTTGTTCTGTACTTAATCAGTTGCCATTCTCCTTTCGTAAAATGATAATGATAATCATGTTGATGTAATATGGTGATCATGGTATAATATGATGATGTAAAACGATAATGATGATGATGTGATATGGTGATGATGTAAAATAATGATGTAAAATAATAGTGTAATATGATGTAAAATGATGATGATAGTGTCATATGATGCAAATAAGTAAATGTAAAAGATGCAAACAATTAAATGTATTTTGTTATTGGCCTTTAGTCGTGTCACCCAAACCAAACTCTCCATGTGAGGCTTATATTTACTTTGGATTTTATATTTTGACGCTAGATATTTCGATTTTAGATATTTTTACGCTAGAAATTTTGACGTTAAATATTTTGTCGCCTAGATATTTTGTCATCTAGATATTTTGCCGGTAGATATTTTGTCGTCGGCCTTTTGTCGTCGGTCTTTTGGTTTTTGGCCTTTGGACATGGAACCATCAAAATCATATCTACTTCCAGTTCATCTATCCCTTTTAGATGGATAAAATCGAAAGTTATGCGAATTTTATCTCGTCGGGTACACCGCGTGAGTTTTCTTGTCTTGGAATTTTCGATCACGATTCGTCTCTGTATTTCCCGCAGAATGTTTCAATCCAGGCTCGTCGATGGAAATTGACAAAGGCTTCTTCTGGATCGTCTACCCCTCTTATGGGGGTAAAATCGAAATTCCTGGTTAAAATTTCGGGTACACCGTTCGAGGCAATACTCTGGGATTTTTTTATCTCGATACCATTACGGTATGGTCTGTCGTATTTTTCGATACAGGCTCGTCGATGGAAATCGAGGAATCTACTTCCGGATCGTTAACCTCCCTGATAGGGATTGAATCAAAATTAGTACGAATTTTGTCTCGTCGGGTACATCGTGTAAGAAAATATTATGTAATTTTCGATCCCGATTCCGCTTTTTGATGTGAAAACATCTTTAGCGAGGCTTTTTATTGAAAAGTGTCCTCAAAAAGCGTCACGACCCTTCGAAAAAATTTGTGAATAGATGAAAAATGTCCTCAAAAAGCGTTACGGTGACGCCGCCACTGCTGCCGCCACCGCCACCGCCGCCACCACCGCCGCCTCTCCAGTGTCTCCAGTGTCTTTGAGTGTCCTCAAAAAGCGTTACGGTTTGGGTTTGGGTTTGAGTTGGTTTAGGTTCGTCTGCGTTACGGTTTGGGTTTGAATTGGTTTAGGTTCTTCTGCGTTACTGTTTGAATTTGGGTTTGAGTTGGTTTAGGTCCGTCCGATTTGGGATAGAATGCTCCATATATATATGAATATTGACAGATGTCTCGAATAGCGTGCGTTCTCAAACGCAGTTCTTGATCGTTCTGTCTCTGTCAAACATATTAAAATAAAAATAGACACGATGATAAAAACAGAGACAAAACTGTATTAAAGAACGCGCTCATACTGACAGATTAAACAAGAATTTCGGTCTTCTAATAAATTTCGCCTGCTAAGGCATTTACTTCTTGAAGTTCCTCATCCGCAGCCGCCTTCACTTCCTGCCTTTCACCGTGTTGTTCTTCTGCGATGATTTCAACGTCATTGCTGAAGACTTCTGCCTGTATCTCGAGTTCGTGAGGAATTTTCTCTAATTGTAGGCGTCCACCTGTCTGAATCTGGCAATTGGGCCTTTTAAGTTGCATCCTTAACTTGCTCATTTAATTTTTGACCATAAAGCCATTCGTCAGAGATACTAGCTTCCAATGTTGGCTGTATGTTCTTGTCAAGCGCAGGAGTAATGAAAGATTTCCTAGCTACTGACTGCTGGTGGAAAACATCGCATAGAATCTTCCCGGTGTCCCAAAGATTTTTCAACAGGCTAATTTGATCAAGAGCCTCTGGTGACGTGTCTGATAAAATTGAAACCACCGAACTTAGCGATAATATTGCTGCCCCCATACAGCTTTGCGTCTCGGCAAAGTGATCATCACGTTTCTTGGCGATGTCAGTCAAGTTACGCTGCACCTCCAGATTGACCTTAGGGGCTTCCGTTCTGAATTCCTCATTTCTAGGGTTTTTTTTGAGAAGTGTTTTTCTAACCTCCTCAGATAAACCTTCTGACATCCAGCTTCCCCACCATTTTTTCAATTTGTCATTAATTTTAACTTGTACTGTCGAAACAGGAATTTCTCCCCCCAGCACTTCACGAAGTTCATCATCGAGATCATAATCCTCTTTAATAAGTCCTCCATCCTCTACGGGGCTGATCGTTGTATCCTCAGTTTCCTCGACTACCGCTGTGGACATCGATGTTCCTGAAGCCTTATTGGCTGGTAGATTTTCTTTGTCTGCGACCTCATTATTATCTATAATAATTAAATCATGGGAAATACAGGATATACTGGTGATTCAATGTCAAGAATTATTTATTCTTTCATGACAAGCATTTATTTCGTGTGGAAATAATGCTCCCAGTATAACATGAATATGTTCATACAGAACTAGGTTATATTTGCGTGGAAATAACCCGTACGATACTTCGTATGGAAGATACACACTTTTCGACCACTTTCGGCACTCACCTTTAGTTAATTCAATAGGCTTACCAGCTGTACCCTGTAATGCCTGTTGAGCTTTTACCAATCCTTGCACGCTTTTTGCGAGAGCTTCGATTTGGTTTTGTAACTGTCTTTTTGACACCTTAGGGGATCTACGACGTTCTCTCGAACGCGAATGCGAACGTGAACGTTTCTTAGATTTTCCCATGTCAAAATAAATTGGTCTAACTTATCTTTAAAAGTAATTTTTATTACGAGATTTTTTCTCACGTCAGTCGTCGTTGACACAACAAAACAGTATGAGATCGCAGTGGCGCGATTTAAAAAATTGAAAATGACAGTCGCCGTTAAAATTCAAGACACTCGGAACAAAATTTTGACAGAAAAATAGGAAAATTCACGCGTACCATCAAGATTTCGAAATTATGACTCGTAAGTCAGAGCAGGATTTTTCGCATTGTGAGTAATTTTTGTTTGTGAATAATATTATTCATTATAAATTAGTCCTCTCAAACGACTAATAATTTTTTGTTGTTTTTTCCTTTGGTTTTTTCCAAGTGCTCGATGACGAGTGGGAGGAGAAAATTTTGAGATCCGTTGAAAAATTAGAATGTAATAATGAAGCGTACGCTGAAGGAGTTTTGAAAGGAGAGATGGAAAATAAAGAGAGGGAAATCAAAAAGAAAAAATCAACTGAAAGGTAAATTAGATTCGGTATATTTGCATTAAATAATCATATTGCATAATTTCGTTAAATATAAAACTGTAAGTGTGCACTCAAATTTTTTTTCATTCAGATTCGCTCGTGTCATCGTTCAAAAAATTTTAAATGGAATTTATTTGGAGAAAAAAAAGGCTCGCAAAAATATAGAAGACAAATCTGGACCAAAAAAGAAGAAAAGAAAATTAAGATAGTGCAGTGCAACTCCAAAGAAGAGCGCCTTCAAGAGGAATAGTTTCTTTACGACTATCTCTCTCTCTCTCTCTCTCTCTCTCTCTCTCTCTCTCTCTCTCTCTCTCTCTCTCTCTCTCTCTCTCTCTCTCTCTTTCTTTCTCTCTCTCTCTCTCTCTCTCTCTCTCTCTCTCTCTCTCTCTATCTCTCTTTCTTTCTCTTTTTTTTCTCTCTTTTCGGCATGCGATCATTTTAATAATAATGCTCGAACAAGAATCAACGTCTTCAAGTTATCGATGTAAACAATGTCTCGATTACATGTGTAAATAAATTGTTGTTGATGGAATCTATTTTTTTTTTAATTTTAAATTTAGCACCATTTAGCTTTTGTATCTCCTATTATTTTCAAAGTTTTTCATATTTCAGTATTGGTTAAAAGAGGCCTCAATGATTTTTTTCAATTTTTTTTGTCGGGCCGTTTTCAAGATATCGATTTTTAAAAAATTAGGCTACTTTTTTTTCTCAAACGTCCACAACTTCGCGAAAAATAGGCCAAATAGGACGATTTTTTTTCAAAATTTTTATTTTTAAACGTACTTTTGATAAATAATATTGAAAAAAAATCAAACCGTATTTCTATGAGATTTCCAAGTTTTAAAAATAAATTGTTGATTTACTAAAACTCGTACTGATCGATTTTCTTAATAATTTTTTGTAAAAAACTGTCATCCATTCCACAACTTTTAAGCCTAACGAGACAATGGGCCAAAGATGGAATCTATTTTTTTTCGATTTTAAATTTAGCACCGTTTAGCTTTTGTATCTCCGATTTTTTTCAAAATTTTTCATATTTTAGTATTGGTTGAAAGAGGCCTCCATGATTTTTTTCAATTTTTTTTGTCGAGCCGCTTTCAAGATATCGATTTTTCAAAAATTAGGCTACTTTTTTTTCAAACATCCATAACTTCGCGAAAAATAGGCCAAATAGGAGGATTTTTTTTCAAAATTTTTGTTTTTGAATGTACTTTTCATAGAGAATATTTTAAAAAAATTTTAAACAGTATTTCCATAAGATTTTTACGTTTAAAAATTAAAATTAAAATTAACAATAAATAATAATAAATATAAAATATAATATATATAATAATTTTATATAATATATAAAATAATAAATGTAATAAATAATAATAAATATAAAGAAATTGAGGAAATAAAAAAAAAATGTTCAATCTATCCGATTTGCGATGGAACGCTCAATATATAAGAATATTGACAGATGTCTCGAATACTGACAGATTGAACAAAAATTTACAGTCATTTTTCGAATTTCGTAATCATAGTATCTCGCGAATAAGGGTTGTTGGCGATCAACAGCTTTTCGGTCTTTTAATAAATTTAGACGTATAATCGGTCCCGCGAAATAATCCCATTTTTATCTAAATACAATTTAAAATTAAAGAGTTATTATCATGGGCAGGACTAATGCCGAACGACAGAAGGCGTATCGGCAGCGAAGAAACGCGAGTAAGCAGAAGAAGGTGCGAAAGACTGCAGCTGAACTTAAGCGACTACAGAGAGCGAGAAAACGCGTGCTTTTAGCTGATCTCGCTTCACCAGTTGCTTCTACGAGTGAACAGACTACTGACCCAAGTCCATATGACGATTATATGGAGCATTTGCAGGCCCATTCTGAATTTGAGAAGAGGTTTCTAAGCAATGAGTTTGGGTCGGTTTGTTCAGTATGCGATCGATTGTGGTATAGTAGGGATCTGAAGAAACGCCCCGCCTGTTCTGTATGTCTTTTTCAGGATGAATTTCCGGGTTTGAACTTCGATAAGGCTATGGTTTGCGCTTCGTGTTACACTTCTCTGAGGAATTCTACGATACCGGCTCTATCGAAATCTAATGGCTTTGCTTACCCGCCATTTCCGAAGAACCTTCCTCCGCTTGATCTCGTGTCTGAACGATTGGTTTCTCCAAGCCTGCCATTTATGCAGATTCGGCGTTTACGCCACGCTTCAGGACAATATGGCATATTTGGACAAATCATCAACGTTCTAATTTCAGTGAATAATATGATCAACTGTCTGCCTCGTGAGCTCGATGACGATTACTGCATAAATGTGCACATAAAACGTAAAAAGATTCACAAGTCCAGTTTTCTTATGGGCTTTGTCACGAAACGTACTATCAAGGCATGGTTGAACTATTTGGTCGAGACTCCTTTGTACAAGCTCTACGATATTCGAGTGCGGGATGATTTTCTCCAAGGCAACGAGCCGAGCACTTCAGCGCACATTGACATTGATGACTTGAGCGAGAGCATCCCCATTGACGAAAGCCTCATCGCTCAGCAACAGACTCTATTGTGGAATGAAGAGAATTATCTTCGGATCGCTCCAGGAGAACACAATGTTCCGCAAAGCATTCTGCTTGACGAGCATGCCGAGGAGTTGTCTTTTCCATCAATATACCTTGGGCAGCTACGGACGTTTAAAGAAAAGTTACATGTTACACCCTTCATGATGGCAACCAGCGAGCTACGCCGTGCTGACCGTTGAGGCGTTAAGCCGTACCACTTACTGTACATGGCTATAAAGATTATGCGTATCCGAACGCGGGACTCTTTAACAGTAGCTTTCAAGTTCATAAGCAAAGACTCGAAGCTTACTCGTAATCAAGTCGAATCAAAAGATTTTATCAGTGGTTGCATTGAAAACAACTTAGCGTTCCTACGTTCTATACCAAACTCCACCTACTACTGGTCCCAACGGAAGCGTGATCTTTTTGCAATGATTCGACAACTGGGTAAGCCGACGTTATTTTTAACATTGAGCGCAAATGAAGTAGGCTGGCCCAAGCTGATGCGTCTGTTATACACGCTTCAGTATGGGGAAACCGCTTTGAGTGGGACAAATATCGAAGACCTTGACTACAATCTAAAGGCAACACTTGTCAATGATGACCCTGTAACGTGTTGCATCTACTTCAATAAATTGGTGGACACTATAATGATGTTGTTACAATCTAGTAGATACAGCCCGTTCGGCAATAACTTCGTGCAGCAGTATTTCAAGCGGATGGAGTTTCAGCATAGAGGTAGCCCTCATGCTCATATATTGCTTTCGTTAAATGAGGTTCCTACTGACGTGCTAAATGGTGACAAAGAGCGTGCAATTACTTTGATAGATCGACTTATATCTGTCTCTGAGAGAAACGCGTCTGGTCACATCAAGTTGCAATGGCACAAACATACTTTCACTTGCTATAAGAATATAGGAAACGAAGAAAAGCAGCGGTGTCGTTTTGAAGCCCCTTTCATGCCTAGTCGACAAACAATTATACTCGTGCCGATGCCAAAGTCAGATCCCCGACGTAGCCAGTACAGGCAGTACTATACGCGCATTTGGCAGGCTCTGGAAGAAACCGACTACCAAGACATCGATGATTTTTTTAGAGCAAATAATATAAACAGCGAGGAGTTCTACTTTGATATTCTACGTGCAAGTATATCGAGACCAAAGGTGTTTTTGAAACGAAAACCATCAGAAAAATGGATCAATCCCTTCAACCCATTCGTGTTGAATGTGCTCGGCTCGAACATGGATATGCAATTCATAACTGAAGAGTACTCTTGTGCCGCGTACGTGGTGGAGTATGTAAACAAGACCAACCGTAGTATTAGCGATCTACAGCGTAAAATTATAAACACGATGAATGAGCATCCAGAATTTGACATAGTAGAAATAACACGGAAGCTCAGCATAGATATGCTTAACTCAGTTGAAATCACAAGCCAGGAAGCTGCTTGGTATTTACTCCGCCAGCCTATGTCAGAAAGTTCGGTAGTAGTATTGTACCTTCCTACAGTCTGGCCGACAGAAAGACAGCGTTTAAAGAAGAGCAAAAAACAAATGGATGCCAATGAGATTCAAGCTGATTCGTGCGATGTTTGGAAAGAGAATTGGTTTGAAAAATATCAGAGGAGACCTAATGATTTAGAGCATCTCACCTTCGCTCAAGCTGCTTCGCATTATACTGTAACGAAGATTTGGAAACGACGTTCGTGTCCACGGATCATACGCTACCGAAACTACAGTATATCGCATGATTATATCGAATACAAACGAGAGATGGTTACTCTTCACATACCGTTTCGAGACGAGGAGGCCGAAATATTAGCCGAGATGAAGTTTCTTCAGTTGTACGATGCCAACGAAGCACTTATTATGGAAAGACGAAAGGAGTTTGAGTCTGACTTGGATATACACAAGACCATAAAGATTTGTCGAAGCATGTGCACGGAGGATGATATCGACGCTACTACGATCGATGATTTTAGTAATTTGATGAATTTGCGTCTGCCTGATGCTGATCCATTTGCTGAATATTATTCAAATCCTCAAGCCCATATGAATTTGGATATTATGATGGCTACACTAAATAAGCTTGGAGCGGTTGTCAAAAAGAGAGAGAATCTTATGCCCAAGGAAGAGTTTAATGCACTTATGCGCAAAGCCAACTATAGGCAGAAAGATTTTCTCATCCATGTTATCTACACCCTATTGGATGTAAACAACAAGGAGCCCATGTAGGTGTTCTTGACGGGACCGGCATGTTGCGGGAAAACCTTCGTCATCAAACTATTAATGGAAATTTATAATCGCTTCTGCAACACCGATGGCTATTGTAATGCGTTTATCACGTGTGCCTCGACAGGGAAAGCTGCAGTAGCCATCGGTGGCACAATGGTTCACACTGCATTTAAAATATGTATATCGAAAAAAATGCCACTGTCGAACGAAGTTGCGCAACAGTATCGTAGTCTTTTCAAGTTTGTTCGTGCCATCATCATAGATGAGGTTAGCATGATCGGCGCGGAGCTTCTGCATCAGGTGGACGCCAGGCTCCGACAAATTACTGGATGCATCGATTCCAACTTTGGAGGGAAGGACATATTTATGATTGGTGATCTACGTCAGTTGCCACCAGTTCGTGCAACTCCAATATACAAGCAGATCAGAGAGCGCATTGCCGGACCGACCCTCTGGCGAGGACTCAAATATTATGAGTTCGACGAAGTTATGCGACAATCAAACACAGATTTCTCTCGTATTCTCACAAAAATTGGGGGTGGCGTTATGCTCGAGGAGTCGGAGAGTCTTCTCATAGAGTCGCGATTCGTAACTGCGAGCGACGCCAAAAAACTCTGCCCAAACGCCATACGCCTGTTTCTTCGAAATGTTTCGGTATATGAGTACAATAACATAGCATTGAACTCCTCTCCTGATTTAATTATTTCACGTTCGGTGGACATAATTACAGGCTGTAAAAATACCGAAGAAACCGCGTTTGCTCGCCAAAAACTACATAAGATGTCTGTGCTAGATACTGGCGGTTTACCATATGAACTCTCATTGGTGGTTGGCCGGCCATATTTGATCACGGTTAACGTTAATGTTGCCGACGGCTTGGCTAACGGTGCAATGGGATATTTAGTTATGGTGGAGCGAGACGATGATGATAGTATTAAACGGGTGTGGATGAATTTTCCTAATAGCCCACAAGTTGGCTTGCAAATGAGGAGGAAGGTAATGGCGTATGCAACAACTCACGGAATCGCGGCTGATTGGGTTCCTATTATTCGTCGAACTGCGTCGATCTCACTAAACCGTAACAGGACTATGGTGGTGAAACGAAACCATTTTCCTATTATACCGGCTTGTGCCATCACGATACACAAGTCACAAGGTGGGACTTTTGACTCAGTTGTGTACGAATACGAATGGAGCCACGAGCAGCAGCTGGTCTATGTCGCCATGTCTCGTGTTACTTCGATCGAAGGACTCTATATCGTTTCACCATCAGACGACCCTGTATTTCACCATGGTCGTCGAAATGCTCTTTCTTCGACTCCTTTGCAGAGTGAACTTTTGCGCTTATCAACAAATCGGCTCTGCACGGTGCAGGATCGTGTTCTTAAGTTAATTCGGAATGAAAAAGATCTTTCACTCTTTATCTTCAATTGTCAAAGCCTCAGCGCACACAACCTTGATCTAACGGACGATGTTACTCAAGAATGTGCTCTACTTATGCTATCAGAGACATGGCTTGAAAATCATAAGTGTATAGAGATTCCGAATTTCAATTGCATCGTCCAATTTAAGAGGACACAAAAACGTGCAGCCGGCGTCGCAATTTATCAAAGAAAAGAAGGAGTGCATGTTGCAACGCCACAGTCAGAAATAATCTCAAGACAAACAAGCATGTTAGGGGCAGCTATTGGTGATATATGCTCTGTCGAGTTGTCTCTGCGGAATGGTCAAGTTGCCCTCTTTGTCGCCGTGTATATGTCTCCAAATGAGGGTATCAAGAATATAACTGAATTTCTAGAATTTGTCCTACTATCATACACTAAAGAAGGTTCAACTCTGTGTGGCAAGAAATATTGTTTGATGCCCATGATCATCGGTGGCGACTTCAATATTAATTTCGCAACTGAAGAGGGCAGAAAAATTGAGATGTTTCTTAAGGATAAATTTGGTTTAACTATAAATACCAACCGCTCTATCGCAACAACCCAACATGGAACTATAATAGATGCCGTATTTCAGCGAGGATTTGATCATTTAGAATCTGAAATTTACATATCATACTTCAGTTATCACAAACCTATTATCGCGTGTCTAAATTATACTGCATGTCTCGCTCTCGATGATACAAAAATGTAGTCATGCTTGTCATACTTATTTCACAACGTTTAGCGCCTTTAAAAAAAAACAGAAGGTAGATGTCATTACTGGCATGTGACCGACCGAACCCCATATTGAAAGGAAAGGAAAGGAAGATAAAAGATTAAAAAAATTAGAAAACCAGATGTTAGATGTATAACCTAACAAAGGTTATACACACACTGACACGTTTTACAGACGAACAACGTGCAGACGATAAAATCACGAGCAACAATCAAGAGATTGTTATCAGTGCAGCCAGATCGGGTGTAAAATCGACCACCTACTCTGTGACCCACGCACGTATAATCTTATGTGCACGGGTCACAGAGTTATGATCGATTTTACACCCGATTTGGCAGCACTGGTTGTTATCAATAGTAAGTAAAGACTCCATACGAGTGAAATTACTCTCCAGAAACTACCGGTCGCAAAGAATCTCATTTTTCCACTCGAGAAATGAGAGTCAGATTCCACACGAATCTGACGGGCGATTTCGTGAATCAGTTCAACGAGAACTTATGATCTCATAAAAACACAACAAGTGTGCCTTCTCCATCCTTATCTTCTCTTATGTCCTTATTTCCATTTATCGAAATTATATATTATATTCAAATTATATACTAAATATATATTATTTCGAAAATAAAATTTGTGTGTTATATTTTGGATACCACTCATTGAAATTCTATATTAATATATTAAATATTAAATCCTTTTACGCTAAAGATGTTTTCACGTAAATTTTTACTTCATGAGTACTCGTAGTGTACTCATTGGATTTTTTTTTATATTGGACTCAACTCAATCCTATACAAGAAATTGATTGTATACGTATGAATCAAAGTTTTCGAGTTGATGTCTGTTTGTATCAAAGTTTTTTACAGCTGGAAATAAATCCGAGTGCGAATCCATGTTTTCTTGTTGTGGAATAATCTCTACAATTCGAAAACATTGAGCAAAACCTTGGATTCAATTCCCTTTGTAGAAGAGTGCAATGGCAGTGGTGTAAAAACACTGCTTTTAGCATTGACGAGCCTTTTTTTAAATTATTTGAAAGAAAAGCATCCGTACCAATCTAACATAAGCGTAAATCCAATCGACGAACGTCATGCACGACTTGAATAAATGATCTTTTACATGGAATTCATCTCCGTCCGAAACAAAAACTTTATTGAATTGCTTATTTCGACGGCTGTATGGAAGAACGTGCTATCTCAAATTGTGCTAGAAGAACGTGCTATCTCAAATTTCGCTAGAAGAACGTGCTATCTCAAATCTCGAGAAGAGAAGGGGCTATCTCCAATTGTGATTAATAGGACATAGCCCCTTCTTCTCTCGAGATTTAGGATAGCACGTTCTTCTAGCAAAATTTGAGATAGCACGTTCTTCTAGCACAATTTGAGATAGCACGTTCTTCCATACTGCCGTCGATTTATCCAAGTTGCCAAAAAATCAGTGTCGAATATCATGCCAATCTCTGTTCGTATCGATGTTTTTACAGCGGAAAATAAATCCAAGTGCGAATCCATGTTTTCTTGTTGTTCAATTATCTCTACAATTCGAAAACATTGCGCAAAACATTGGTTTCATTCCCCTTTGTAGACGAGTGCAATGGAAGCGATGTAAACACACTGCTTTTAACATTGATAAGCACTTTTTTTCTAAATTATTTTAAGGAATCGAATCCGACTATTCTAAGCATGATTCCAATCGACGAACGTCATACACTACTTGAACAAATGGTCGTTCACATGGGATTCATCTCCATACGAAACAAAAATTTACTGTATGCGTATTTATCCAAGTTGCCGTAAATCAATGTCGAATATCATATAAATCACTGTTCGTATCTATGTTTTTGCAGCTAGAAATCAATCCAAGTGCTAGTCCATGTTTTCTCGTTGTGGAATAATCTCTACAATTCGAAAACATTCCGCAAAACATTAGTTTCATTCCCCTTTGTAGACGAGTGCAATGGCAGCGGTGTAAAAACACTGCTTTTAACATTAATAAGCGATTTTTTTCTAAATTATTTTCAAGCATCGAATCCGACTATTTGAAGCACGATTCCAATCGACGAACGTCATGCACTACTTGAACAATTGGTCTTTTACATGGGATTCGTCTTCGTACGAAAAAAAAAATACTGTATGCGGATTAACCCAAGTTGCCGGAAATCAATGTCGAATATCGTATAAATCACTGTTCTGATCAATATTTTTTGCAGCAGGAAATGAATCCAAGTGCGAGTCCATGTTTTCTCGTTGTGGAATAATCTCTACAATTCGAGAACATTCCGCAAAACATTGTTTCATTCCCCTTTGTAGACGAGTGCAATGGCAGCGGTGTAAAAATACTGCTTTTAACATTGACGAGCGCTTTTTTTCTAAATTATTTTAAAGAATCGAATCCGACTATTCTAAGCTGGAAATGAATCCAAGTGCGAGTCCATATTTTCTTGTTGTAGAATAATCTCTACAATTCGAAAACATTGCGCAAAACGTTGGTTTCATTCCCCTTTATAGACGAGTGCAATGGCAGCGGTATAAAAACACTGCTTTTAACATTGACACACTGAGAGAAAAACCCATGGTGAGCTCAAAGATCAGCCATGGTAAAAGGGGTTATAGTATGGTTAACCATATTATATGACTAGACAAGCAATAATATAGTAAGCGCTACCATAATATAATAAGCGCTACCATACTTGGACAGTTGATTCTGCCATACCAGATTTCCGAACCCAAAAATGGTTGTACACACCATACTTTTCTCTCGGTGCAAGCGCTTTTTTTCTAAATTATTTTAAAGAATCAAATCCGACTATTCTAAGGATGATTCCAATCGACGAACATCATGCACTACTTGAACAAATGGTCTTTTACATGGGATTCGTCTTCGTACGAAAAAAAAATAAACTGTATGCGTATATTTATCCAAGTTGCCGGAAATCAACGTCGAATATCATATAAATCACTGTTCGTATCTATGTTTTTGCAGCTGGAAATCAATCCAAGTGCGAGTCCATGCTTTCTCGTTGTGGAATAATCTCTACAATTCGAAAACATTGCGCAAAACATTGTTTTCATTCCCTTTTGTAGACGAGTGCAATGGCAGCGGTGTAAAAACACTGCTTTTAACATTGACGAGCACTTTTTTTCTAAATTATTTTAAAGAATCGAATCCGACTATTCGAAGCATGATTACAATCGACGAACGTCATGCACTACGTGAACAAATGGTCTTTTATATGGGATTCGTCTCTGTACGAAAAACAAAATTGACTGTATGCGTATTTATCCAAGTTGTCGAAAATCAATGGCGAATATCATATAAATCACTGTTCGCATCTATGTTTTTGCAGCTAGAAATCAATCCAAGTGCTAGTCCATGTTTTCTCGTTGTGGAATAATCTCTACAATTCGAAAACATTCCGCAAAACATTAGTTTCATTCCCCTTTGTAGACGAGTGCAATGGCAGCGGTGTAAAAACACTGCTTTTAACATTAATAAGCGATTTTTTTCTAAATTATTTTCAAGCATCGAATCCGACTATTTGAAGCACGATTCCAATCGACGAACGTCATGCACTACTTGAACAATTGGTCTTTTACATGGGATTCGTCTTCGTACGAAAAAAAAAATACTGTATGCGGATTAACCCAAGTTGCCGGAAATCAATGTCGAATATCGTATAAATCACTGTTCTGATCAATATTTTTTGCAGCAGGAAATGAATCCAAGTGCGAGTCCATGTTTTCTCGTTGTGGAATAATCTCTACAATTCGAGAACATTCCGCAAAACATTGTTTCATTCCCCTTTGTAGACGAGTGCAATGGCAGCGGTGTAAAAATACTGCTTTTAACATTGACGAGCGCTTTTTTTCTAAATTATTTTAAAGAATCGAATCCGACTATTCTAAGCTGGAAATGAATCCAAGTGCGAGTCCATATTTTCTTGTTGTAGAATAATCTCTACAATTCGAAAACATTGCGCAAAACGTTGGTTTCATTCCCCTTTATAGACGAGTGCAATGGCAGCGGTATAAAAACACTGCTTTTAACATTGACACACTGAGAGAAAAACCCATGGTGAGCTCAAAGATCAGCCATGGTAAAAGGGGTTATAGTATGGTTAACCATATTATATGACTAGACAAGCAATAATATAGTAAGCGCTACCATAATATAATAAGCGCTACCATACTTGGACAGTTGATTCTGCCATACCAGATTTCCGAACCCAAAAATGGTTGTACACACCATACTTTTCTCTCGGTGCAAGCGCTTTTTTTCTAAATTATTTTAAAGAATCAAATCCGACTATTCTAAGGATGATTCCAATCGACGAACATCATGCACTACTTGAACAAATGGTCTTTTACATGGGATTCGTCTTCGTACGAAAAAAAAATAAACTGTATGCGTATATTTATCCAAGTTGCCGGAAATCAACGTCGAATATCATATAAATCACTGTTCGTATCTATGTTTTTGCAGCTGGAAATCAATCCAAGTGCGAGTCCATGCTTTCTCGTTGTGGAATAATCTCTACAATTCGAAAACATTGCGCAAAACATTGTTTTCATTCCCTTTTGTAGACGAGTGCAATGGCAGCGGTGTAAAAACACTGCTTTTAACATTGACGAGCACTTTTTTTCTAAATTATTTTAAAGAATCGAATCCGACTATTCGAAGCATGATTACAATCGACGAACGTCATGCACTACGTGAACAAATGGTCTTTTATATGGGATTCGTCTCTGTACGAAAAACAAAATTGACTGTATGCGTATTTATCCAAGTTGTCGAAAATCAATGGCGAATATCATATAAATCACTGTTCGCATCTATGTTTTTGCAGCTGGAAATGAATTCAAGTGTGAGTCCATGTTTTAGCGTCGTGGACCAATCTCTACAATTCGAAAATATTGCGCAAGACATTGGTTTCATTCCCCTTTGTAGACGAGTGCAATGGCAGCGGTGTAAAAACACTGCTTTTAACATTGACGAGCGCTTTTTTTCTAAATTATTTTAAAGAATCGAATCCGACTATTCTAAGCTGGAAATGAATCCAAGTGCGAGTCCATGTTTTCTTGTTGTGAAATAATCTCTACAACTCGAAAACATTGCGCAAAACATTGGTTTCATTCTCCTTCGTAGACAAGTGCAATGGCAGCGGTGTAAAAACATTGCTTTTAGCATTGACGAGCGCTTTTTTTCTGAATAATTTTAAAGAATCTAATCCGACTATTCTAAGCATGATTCCAATCGCCAAACGTCATGCACTACTTGAACAAATGGTCTTTTACATGGGATTCGTCTTCGTACGAAAAAAAAATTACTGTATGCGTATATTTATCCAAGTTGCCGGAAATCAATGTCGAATATCATATAAATCACTGTTTGCATCTATGTTTCTGCAGCTGGAAATGAATCCAAGTGCGGGTCCATGTTTTCTTGTTGTGGAATAATCTTTACAATTCGAAAACATTGCGCAAAACTTTGGTTTCATTCCCTTTTGTAGACGAGTGCACCGGCAGCGGTGTAAAAACACTGATTTTAACATTGACTAGCACTTTTTTTAAATTATTTCAAAGAATCGAATCCGTCCATTCGAAGCATGATTCCAATCGACGAACGTCATGCACTACTTGAATAAATGGTCTTTTATATGGGAATAGTCTGTACGAAAACAAAATTTACTGTATGCGTATTTATGCAAGTTGCCGGAAATCAATGTCGAATATCATATAAATCACTGTTCGCATCTATGTTTTTACAGCAGGAAATGAATCCAAGTGCGAGTCCATGTTTTCTTGTCGTGGAAAAATCTCTACAATTCGAAAACATTCCGCAAAACATTGGTTTCATTCCCTTTTGTAGACGAGTGCAATAGCAGCGGTGTAAAAACACTGCTTTTAGTATTGACGAGTGCTTTTTTTCTAAATAATTCTAAAGAATCAAATCCGACTATTCTAAGCATGATTTCAATCGATAAACGTCATACACTACTTGAGTAAATGGTCTTTTATATGGGATTCGTCTCCGTAAGAAAAAAAAATTTCACTGTATGCGTATTTATCCAAGTTGACGAAAATCAATGTCGAATATCATATAAATCACTGTTTGTATCAATGTTTTTTGCAGCTGGAAATGAATGCATGTGCGATTCCATGTTTTCTTGTTGTGGAATGATCTATACAATTTGAATATATTACGCAAAACATTGGTTTCATTCCCCTTCGTTAACAAGTGCAATGGCAGCGGTGTAAAAACATTGCTTTTAGTATTGACGAGCGCTTCTTTTCTAAATTATTTTCAAGAATCGAATCCGTCCATTCTAGGCATGATTCCAATTGACGAACGTCATGCACTACTTGAATAAATGGTCCTTTACATGAGATTTCGTCCCCGTGCAAAAACAAAACATTTATTACATTGCGTATTTATCCCAGTTGCTAAAATAATCAGTGTGGAATGTCATATAAATCACTGTTGGTATCGATGCTTTTTGCAGCTGGAAACGAATCCGGGTGTGAGTCCATATTTTTTTTGTTGTGGAATCATCTCTACAATTCAAAAACATTCCGCAAAACATTCGATCCATTTCCCCAAGTAGACGATTGCAATGGTAGCGGTGTAAAAACACTGCTTTTTGCATCGACGGGCGCTTTTTTTTCTAAATTATTATAGAGAAACTAATCCGAGCATTCTAAGCATGATTCCATCCATGCACTACTTCAATAATTGGTCTTAGATATAGGATTCATCTCCGTACACAATATAAAATTTATTGTATGCGTATTTTTCAAAGTTGCCAGAAATCGAGGTCGAATCTGATGTCAATCTCTGTTCGTTTCAATGTTTTTTACAGCTGGGATTAAATTCAAGTGTGAGTCCATGTTTTCTTGTTGTAGAAAAATCTCTACAATTGGAAAACATGGGTTTCATTTCCCTTTGTAGACGAGTGCAATGGCGGTGCTGTAAAAACACTGCTTTTAGCATTGACGAGTGTTTTTTTTTCAAAATTATTTTAAAGAAACAAATCCGACTATTCTAAGCATTATTCCAATCGACGATCGTCATGCACTACTTAAATCAATGGTCTTTTACATGGGATCAAAGTTGGGACAATTTGAAGGTTCATTGCTTCGAATTACGAGCAATCGGTTCCTCCAACTTGAAAAGATTTATCCTTTTATCTATTTTCACGAGTATCAACTTTGATAAATAGTCTTGGATTTGTTACAACTGTATGCAATGTATGATACTATCAAATATTAACGGAATAGAAAATAGATTATTTCATGTTATTTTTTTATGAACCTTAATTTTTTTATTATAATGAAATATTGGATGTGATTGTGCAGCTTATTCAAATCCCAAAAAATCCAGAGATCGAACCCCAACATAGCGCTGAAGAATCTGGAACAATTGTAAAAGATTGGTGCCAGGTTTCTTTTTTTCAATCAACAGTCGTGGCATATTTTTGTCATTTACTACCGTCTCGTCCTGCGCTTCCGCGAATCCGAGAAAATCCGGAGATTCTATCGGCACACGATGCTGAATAACCTAAAGTAATGGAAAACATATTTTGAACGCCTCCATTACTTATTTTTATGAGATTAGTGCAGCCTTGGTAGGCTATAAAAGGTAATTGTTTTCAAAAGAAATCCTCAAAGCAATAAAACACGGTACAAAAGTGATTTCGTACAAGTTTAAATCATTTTGGATAAATTTTGATTTTATATTTAAAACAATATTTTATTAACTCCATAATTCAAAATGTTATTATATGATATATTAAGTTACTATGTTCGAAATGGCTTAAATGAATTCCTACTATATCATTGAACTATGAACTTTGATGGAAACTGCAGAAGATGCAATGAAAAATTTCCAACTAGAAAACAATCTTGTTTTTCCAATTTATTTCCATTTCAGTTCGAGTTTTCCTTCAGTAATCCATCCTCAAAAGTTGGAGTTCAAGAAAAACAGTCGATCCTCTATGGCGTACACAAAGTTGCCATGTAAAATTATTTGAATGAAACCTTTTGTTTTAATAAAAATTATAATTTCTGAATTCAAAAAACAGATTCATAATCGGGGACCTACAAAAACGATAACAATTTTCATCTGCTACACTTTTTCCTCTATTTTGAATTTCTGCATGTTGACGGCAGAATAATAATCAGCAATCTCAAAAATCCAGGGGTACTAATTTTCGTGAAAATTTAAATACTTTTTTGTGGGCCATGAAGCATGAAATTTGTCTTGCCACTCCATGATCTAAAAGCACAATTTTGGGAGTTGAAATGATGATGACGGCAAATTAAAAAAAAACACATCTTTGAACTATAACCATTTTTACCTCATCGTTGAAAAAAGTAAGATTTTTCAGCGTTTTCCAGGAGAGAAAAAAATCATGAAAAAAGTCTTCAACTTCTGAAGTTTTTTAAATTTAACAACGTTTATGTTAATTTTTGTAATGAGTAAAACTAATTAATTTTCACCCCAGATTCTGAAAGAACTACTTGAAAGTACTAAGAAACATAACTTAAATTAGATTTTTTTTTAATTATCGTAAATTTGACTTGAAAATAATTGTTGAAACCACACTTCTTGAGCGTTAATCGGTTAGTTGGTATTCCCTCTGTCGTAATATAGTCACCTCAAATTGTTGAATTTCTTGAGATTCAGTTTCACCGTCTCCTCTGAAATAAAACCGAAAAAATTGAATCCGAATCAGTGGATATTAAATAGAATCCATATCATGTTTATCGTAAATAGCATCGAGTTGAAGTCTGATTGTGAGCATAACGGAAAAAAGCAAAATCACGAGTATACGTTTGATGTTTACACTTTTTGTTTCAATATTTGGGGTCAAGACGTTGCTATGTCACTACACTGAGAGAAATATATAGTTGGATATACCATAAATTCTACTATAAATTATGGTAACTCGAGGAACTTCTATACTTTATAGTAAAATCATGCAACATTAAAAATAGCTACATGAACTATATAAATGAGGTATTTTAGCAATTGTTATGATGACTGCAACTATTTAATGCACACCGTGTTTAAGGTGAGAACAATGATTTGGGCATGGTTGTTTTTACTAGATCGGATAATTCCATATCCTATTTGTCATTTTTTATTTGTACATTCAAAACAATTCGTCTAACAAACCAACATAGTTGAACGAGTGTTCAAACTGAATATTTGGATTGTCGCAGGTAATATTCATCTGTTAAAACTAGCTATTTCCGTCGGCCATGTAGTATTACAGGAATTACTATTTTTTTCACTGAAACGCACTATCTACATTGATCTATCTAGCTATTGAAGGTAGCAAACGAAACTGCTGAAATCACTATCTCGTATTGTGAAATTCAGTTTTTCTTTGGTAAAAGTGACTAGTTCTGTTCAGTACTTATCAAAAAGTAGAAGTACCATCTGAATGGTTGAGTGTACTATCTGTTAGTATGCTTTCATCAAAAGAATATAGTAAAATGAATTTTCCAAAGTACAATTTTATATTTTCACGAGTAACATTATTATAGTAAAAGTAATTAACTGGATAAAGTACTTATGTACTGATGACCAAATTAACATGGTTACTTTCGCTAATGGATGTGGTTAATCTAATATTGAAATAACGTGCGGTTAGATAGCCGTACCATACATTCTACAACGTGTTATGGTAACTTGGGCAACGTTAAACCGCATGGTAACTTGAACTGAAAATATAGTAGTGACAACTATAAAAATAATAGTTTCCACTATAAATGGATAACGTCAATTATAAAGGTATTACTTACCGCAGTATTACTTACTTAATTATTTACTTACCGCTTTATGCGGTATAGTAAATTATTCCTTCTAATAATGCCTAACAAACTATTATAAATAGCCATTGTAAATGACCAATGTGAACTATTTTTTTTCAGGACCAGTTTATGGGACAGAAAGGAAAAAATACCATACAATATAGTTGTTTAATAAATTTTCTTTTTTATTTATCCACGATACGAAACGTATATTGGTATTATTTTTTTTCTTGACTCAGTCATCCAGTTCAACTGTACAATTCAGGGAAACTGCATCAGTAGGCTACTGCTGGTCAGAATCCAAAACCGACTTTTCCAATTAGGCCTAGGATTTCAATGACAAATTTATCAAATCCAGATATCAGTATTAATATAATATTCTGATTCACATGTTCACATGAGGCTAACTAATAATAAAACATCTATGAAGGGAACCAAAATTTCTCCATTTAGGAACTTTCAGTTTTATTCGTATTCAGGTACGCATGTCATCACAAACGATATTAAAATAAAAACATACAATTTCAAGAAATGAAACAAAAAAACTCAATTCGGTCTTTATACTCATCTGAGTCAGAAAATTGAAGAAAACCGGAACTTCAATCATATGAAACTTAAATACGTCTGGTAGTACAAATACTTCGATATTTTGATAAACCAGCAATGACGAAGAAGTACTTTAAAAACTGATAGAACATTTTTGGAGATTTATATCTAAAATTGTAGTTGTACAATGTGTCTTAGTAGTCACCGGTGTACAACGAAAACATGTTAACAATAGACTAAAAAATAATGAAACATCTATAAACGAAATCGGATTTTTTCCATTTAGGAATTTCAAGAGTTATATCTATTCAGATACTCATAATCACGAATAAAATCAAAATCAAAACTTGCGATTACGAGAAAAAAAAACACAAAAAATACGCAATTCGGCCTATATACTCATCTGAGTCAGAAAATTAAAAAACAAAGAACATCAATAATATAAAACTTAATTAAGTCTGGTAGTACAAATACTTCGACGTTTTGACATAACAGCAATGACGAAGAAATACTGTAAAAACTAATAGCACATTTTTGGAGATTTATAAGTAAAATTATAGTTGTACAATGTGTCTTAGTAGTCACCAGTACAACGAAAACGTGTTAACAATAGACTCAAAAATAATTAAACATCGAGAAACGAAACCAGATTTTTTCCATTTAGGTATTTCAAGTGTTCTACCTAATCAGGTACTCATATCATCACGAATAGTATTAGTCAAAACTTATGAACACGAGAAATTAAACAAAAATCAAACTCGTTTTGGTCCTACTCATCTGACTTAGGAAATTAAAAAGAAACGTAACTTCAATAATATGAGTCGTTATAAGTCTGGTATTACAAGTACTTTCATGTTTCGATATACCAATAATTACGATCAGTTACTGCAAGAATTAATGATACGTTTGCAGATTTATACATAAAATTGCAATTATTAATGTGCCTTAGTCGTAAACGATATACTTATTTGAATCTGGCATTAGTGTAACGGAAACTTTTTGCAAGTAATCTTTTTTTGGATCCACCGTGATAACACTAATATCATCTGTTTTGACAACCCGGTATGCCTGTAAATGGGTATCAAGATACAAAGTTTCGAATTTTCGTACAAAAAAAAAAAAAATTCATAATTTCTGCTGATTCAACGTTTTTGTGTCCAATGGAAATTTTCAGTACCTCACCAAAGATCGGAAATTCATCTATGTTTACCACAATTACATTCCCCAATTTGAAACTCTTATTATTAATTTTCAAGTATTGTAACTCTTGAAAATTCATAATATTCTGTGATGGTAATAATGACGAAAGTTTCTCGTGAACTTGTAGGCCTCTTGAATTTGGAAGCGTTCATCATCGTTGCGTAGCTGAAAAGCCGTTCCACCGGGGCAGACGATGGCAGTGACGTATAAAATAAATCCAAAAAACGCGTGATCAAAAAGTTCTGAAACAATTAGGGAAATTTTATTTCAATGTCATTTATTATATAAAAAATTAAGAGGAAAATCGAAATCATGAAGGCACGATTTTCATCGAAATACCATGGAACGCCTGAGATATATATATGAAAACTCGCAAAGGCGAGCCGGCATGCGGACTCCTTTGAGTCCGCATGCCGGCTTTTTTGCGTCTTTGTCATAAACCGCCCCGCGGTAGTAGCGCGGGAAGAGACTGAGTATAAAATGTAAACACGACTGTTTTCTCGAGTTCGATCGCGTTGATCTTTAGTCATCCGTGTTTTCCACGCGTTCGGTCACTACCTAACGTACGGAAAACAGATTTTACTATATACTTATAGTTGAACTTACCATTTACCAAGTTCGCACAGAGATAAATATTGATTGATACTAAAGCTGTATAGTATAGCGTACGATAAATGGAACCATTGTACGCATCACATGGTAAGTTTTACTATATCAGTATGGAAAACCATGTAACTATTTTGAATGGTAAATTTTCTCAGCAAAAATCGAGATTCACTAAAACAGATTTACTACTTCATTTAATGTTAAACATTTTTTCGCGGCATCATGTACTGCAACAATTAGTTTTTATTGAAATTAAATTTTCAACGTTCTTGTTTTGACGGAAACTTATTGTTTGATTCAGAAAATACCGGATGAAATGACCGAATTAGCATTGAAAAAAGTATTATATCCGCAATAATAGTTGAACGTTCAATTTGTAACCTTTAATCTTACCTTGAAATATCTTCGAGTACTTGGCGAGTCCCCATTCATTAAGTTTCTGCGTTCCAAATGATTCTTCTGCACTCTCCGTGGTATTATTATCCGTCGCGCTTAAATTTTCTTTATCTTCTTCCACGTTGGAAATTTCCAATAATGCTGTGTCGAGGGACGATTCCATACTGGCACTTCTTTCTTCTTTCTTCTTTGATCAATCTCACTCGACGAGTTCCTACCACACAATGAAGTTAACGCTTCCCTCACTACCGTCTCGTGTCTACGAGAATCCTCGCCCCACCGGGGCACCGGCCGAGCAATGAGGCACCAATCGGAGCTCAAGGCCTGGGCCTGGTGGCATTCGATTCTTATTGGTAGTTCAGATTTTCGCGGCAAATCTCAACGATTTGAAAGAGCTGAAGGTGCACGTGATGCGTACTTTGCATTTTGCTTAACTTGCGCTATCAATCATAAATCCATCTTTCTGGAAAAAAGTATGGTAGGCCCAACAACCAACAATGATAAAAGGTTTTTATAGTAACAACTACCATATTTTGTGGTTTGGCTGAAAATACTTATCGTCCCTATAATATATTGTTTTTGGCCTAACCATAAAATATGGTTTTTCTCGTTTTTTTTAGCACACAGAGTTAAAATTCACACAAGTTCGGAATCAGGAGAACCAAATTCATAACAATTCAAGCATACTTTATTTTGTGGCCAGCAGAAATTTCCAACTTAGGCCACTTTTTCCTGGACCGAACTCTCGAGCGACGAGTTCAGAGAAAAAACTATATTTTATGGTTAGGCTAAGACAATATATTATAGAGATGTTAAGTATTTGGAGCCCAACCACGAAATATAGTAGTAGTCACTATAACCTTTACCATTGTTGGTTTCTGATATGAACGATGAATCGTGGTTATTCGCATCAAATATCTTGGTGTACCGGAAAGAACCAAATGATGCGTCCACTTACGAGTAGATATCCAATGTACAAACGATCTTGTAATTCGTATCACATCTTATAGTACCTCAATTATTAGATCGCACACGATTGTATGGTATACTCAACCACTCCACGATAACGAATACTGCCAAACAGTTGGGTACTCCATAACAAAACAATGTTCATATCAACATTTAGCATTTGTCAGATGAACTATAAATTTTCATTTGCAATTACTAAACGTTGAAGGCCGGGCAATTCAAATTTTAGTAAGCCCTATATAATTTGTAGTAATCTGTATTAAAAACTAGTAGTAGCGCCTGAGTCGCAACAAAATAGTAAATCACACCTTATTTTCGTTCCCTCTAACCAGAATTATGGTATCGGGCAACGAAAATATGGTCGGGGTTACTCAAAAAATTTTTTACTATGCAAATCGCCTACCATATACCATATAAATTTCTTTCAGTGTATAGAAATAAATAGTTATTTAGTTATTTTGATTCAATATTTACCGAGCAATTGTAGTTGGGCGCACTGCGGAACGAAACAATTCTTCTTTCGCAGCAATCCCAATTTCCATGAAAGATTCGCTGTGAAGCAAACGATTTTTAACCAACAGTGAAAAAAAATTTTCCCGCTAATAATAAATTAGTTCTTACGAAGTAGATCAGTAGAGAGGTTAAAAGAAAAGATTGACGAAGAGTTGTTTAATTATTATAGAGAGATAGGAAAAATATGTAATGAAGTAAAAGGCGATAGGAGATTAAGGCGGTCGTGTAGTGTGAAGGCTGTTTTTTTAATGCTTTTTTCGGGAATTTTTTTTTTATACACCAATAAAATAATTTATGGATTGTGTATCATTTTTATTAACATTTGAACAAACTCTCTGAATTATTTGAAGTGAATATATTAAATATTTTCGGAGATACACCGCCCAACAGGAACACATACAAATAAAGTTACTCCACTGCTGCCATGATTTTGGCCATTCTGCTTATCCAAAATCAAAAAACCAAACGCCGTTTCAATTGTGAGACTTGAGGCTCTATCCGGGACCAAAATAAAGTCAGAATTCCAAAAAAAGCATTTTTTTACGCTTTGAAAATTAAATTCAATTCTTCGCACTTTTTTGGGGTCTATTAAGCTGGTAAAACGAAAACTATCGAAGCAACCGTAGTTATATTGATTCAAGTTGTAGTTATATATTTACTAAAGATGCTGTGATTTGAGCAGAATCGAGTGACTAGTTTTCGAGATATCATAGCAAGAGTTTGAAAAAATCGTGTTTTGAAAAAAACGCGTTTGAAAGTTATTGTATATAATTCATAATAAAAAAATGATCTCACTATTAATCTGTTATGCCTGGCCAATGTTTACTCCCATGACTTACATCAGCTTAAGAATAGATTGGAATCTTTTGTTGAAGATTAACACAGCAAGAAGAGCACGCGGCGCGCTCCGTGGGTCCCGCGCTTTAACTTTTCAAGGGCTGTTACTTTTCAACGGCTTCGAATTTCGAAAAGTCCTTTTACCCACGTCTTCTACACATGTTTTAGATGTGATTTATGAAAAAATATCGTTTTTTTTGACCTGACATACTAAACGACCGCGTTAAGTATTGAACCCCTAAAAACCTACCGGTCCCCAAGTGGAAAAAAAATGTTTCAATACACGAAAATTAGGTGCTCATTAGGTGCTATGTAGGTGTCAAATCGAAAGATTAGGTGTTCGTCCGGTTTCGTGGAAAAACGAAAAATTGCCAGGGACCGCTAGCTTTATATCATGCTAGCGGTCCCTGGGATAAATAATTTTTTTTTAAATATCTAACGCGTGTCAAATTTAAGTGCTTTTTAGGTGATTTCAGAATATACATTCAATGATCCAATCCATCCACCGCTTTGACCGGAATATAGCATCACTTAGCAAAACAAGGGGATTTTCGCGTGCAAAATTTTTATTTAAATGAATATCGCTTTGTCCTTGCAAAGAAAGATCGTACGAATTAGGTGCTATCGAGATGTGCATTGCTTGATTCAAGTGCTCTATCCCCACAGTAGCAAAACATCCCCACGGTTGAAAAACTCACCCTCTTATCATAACAAGGAGACTTTCGCGTGCAAAATTTTTATTTAAATAAATATCGCTTTGTCCTTGTACAGAAAGATCGTACGAATTAGTTGCTTTCGAGATATGCTTTGTATGATTTAAGTGCTCCATCCCTACGGTGGCGAAACTCACCCTCTTATGAGGACAAGGGGACTTACGTGTGCAAAATTTTTATTTAAATAAATATCGCTTTGCCCTTGCACAGAAAGATCGTACGAATTAGGTGCTTTCGAGATATGCATTGCTCGATTTAAGTGCTCCATCCCCACGGTGACGAAACGCACCCCCTTCTCAGGACAAGTGGACTTTCGCGTGAAAATTTTTTATTTAAATAAATATTGCTTTGTCCTTGCACAGAAAAATCCTACCAATTAGGTGCTTTCGAGATATGCTTTGTACGATTTAAGTGCTCCATCCTTACGGTGCACGGAGAAAAAAATCTCTTAAAAATTACCGTGAATTACTATAATCATGATATGAACGACACGTAATGCACTATTTATAGATGCATGTTACAAAAATTATGGGTTTTTATGAAAAAAATTACGTGAGTTACGACGAATTTTCTGATGCAGCACCGTAAAAATCACGTGAATTACGACGAATTTTTCTGATACAGCACCGTAAAAATCCCGTGTCGTGTCTTTCATATCATGATTATAGTAATTCACGGTAATTTTTAAGAGTTTTTTTTCTCCGTGTGGCAAAGCTCACCTTCTTATCAGGACAAGGGGACTTTCGTATGCAAAATTTTTCTTTAAATAAATATCACTTTGCCCTTGCACAGAAAGATCGTACGAATTATTCAAAATATTTTTTTTCCCACTTGGGGACCGGTAGGTTTTTAGGGATCAAGGTTTTGCAAATAAAACTATTACTTACAATTGACAGCCATCCGTTTTCTCTCGGTGTATACATTTCGTCTTGACGAAGTCGTGAAGATAGTGTCGGTGTTTATCGACGAATTTTCGGATATAATCTCGTCTTTTCTTTGATTTTGGGCACGAATATATGAAATTTATTAAAAAATCAAGATCTTTTGATCGTAGACCATGAGAGTTATCGCCAGCCAATTCCGAAAGCCCGACAATGAGACGCCCAAAAAATTCTGGCATATTTTGCATGTTTTTATCGAATTTCCGATCAACGCCGGCGATATACGGTTTTGTCATTTTTCTTATATCTTAGAATGACAGCTTGAAAGCAACTGAAAATAATGGCTGCTTGTAGGCTATCAACATCGGCAAACGTTACTAATGGGAACAATTGACGTGCGTTACTACGACATCAATTGATATGTTCATGCCATACAATTTGTTAAATTACATAATAATCTGAACTATAATGTGAATAATGACGCCAAATATCGTATACGTAAATCCGGTGAAGCAAATTTGGATCAAGCGCCGAGGCGACCGCATGCATACAGTTTCTCATGCCCGCGAGTAAGAATCCGCTGATCACCGCCACAGCGGCACGTTCAGTTGCCTCGCCCAACGTATCGGGGGAACGGAAAAAACAAATTTTATTGTAATTATAGGACGCAACACAGCAAAATTTTAATTCAGTTTTAAGCTGTCATCGATATTTTGAGGGACCAGCTACATATCTAATCCTTCAATATACGGAATGGCGCATTTTCCACCTCACTCTATTGATGTATTGATATAGTTCAACGGCAGCTGAGAGTCAATAATAAATATTACTGATTTAATTGATTTTTTCAATCGAAGAAAAAATGTATTCGAACATTTTTTGAAGCGTGAATATTCGAGAATAGACTACCGGAAAAAATGAAACGCACACTGCTGTCTGAATAACACAAACAATAACAAATACACTACTAATTAATTCAAACGATTCGTGTAACTGTTTATTCAATGGATCAAGTTTAATTGTAAACAAAAAACAAAGTGCGGAAAAAGTGACGTGCAAAGCTGCATTCAATATGGCACCCAATACCCATCATTGTCGATGACGGCTTGCAGTCTTTCGGGCATAGAATTTACCAGGTTTAAACATAGGTGGTCTTCTCTCCCCTGTATTTCAGCCCAAGCACGGTTGGCGTGAGCGACAAGAGCTTCTCTATTTCGATCCTGTCCAGACACCCAATCTTGGACCATCACACCTATTCGTTTTGGCAGTGTTTAGAAACTACTAGGAGTGTATTACGGTCGTACTATATCATTTTGTACAGACGAAAAAAAGCACAAAAGTTAAGTGATAAGTATCAGAGTAATGGTGAGGATCAGAGCAATAAACTATAAAATGTTTGTAGCAATTGGAACATGTATCGTCATATTGAATTTTGTTAAACTCGGCCCAAGTTAATTGAAGGGGAACTCCGAACTTAGTACTTTTACCGTATAAATTTCATAAAAGTCACTGGCTAAAGTATTTTTATAATTATGAAAAGCCGACAACTTTTTTAAATGTCATAAAGGCTAAAAAATCTCAAACATGGAACGATGCAGCGTATTCATAAAAATCTGAAGTGTAATGAATACGAAAAATTGACGATGAAGAATCTGAACATTAATCGAAGGCTGATTAATGTTGGAATCACATTTGAAAGGCATTCGACTTATAATCCAGCTCAAAGCTCAAACTAAAGAAAACTGAAGTTCACCCTTGAATTGAAGAACACGAATTCTTCAATTCAAGTAGCTAAGCAAATGCTCAACATACTCCAGAGATTTTCAATTGGGTTTAAGTCGGGGGACTTGCTGGGCCAGTTAATCAGCTCGACTTCCGGATGGTCACGGAACCAGGCTGCCGTTGTTCGTGACGTGTGGACTGCGCTGTTATCTTGCATGAAGCAAATTGTCGGGTATTCGTCTATAGGAAATCGAGCCCTAGCACACGGGAGCATCACGTTTTCCAACACTCCAACGTAGTCCGCGGAATTCATGCGGGGTGGGATTTCACATAACATCATAGCCCCTTCCGCGGACATACACCCCCAAAAGCCAGCCGATATCCTGCCGCTCCATTGCTTCTCGACAACGTATCTTTCGTCTGTCTCAAAAGCTTTGGAACGTGGACGATAGACATGACGACGCCCATCAGCCGAGGTAGTGAAAACCTATTCAGGAAAGAGATCGTTAGGAAAATAAAATGTTCTGATAAACCTTATTATAGCATTATAGAATAAAGTGAATGAGAGAAATATTGAGTCGCTACATTTGGATTCATTTTTAATTTCTGTCAGATTTTTAAGAGTAAATATTCTAGACTTTTTTCAATTACAAAAAAACATATGAGGCATTCGGTGTTTCGATCAAAATCTTACCTTGATGATTTAGATTTTCCTCTAAATTTTTTATATAAATAAGCACATTGGAAAAAATTTCTCAATTTTTTCAGAATTTTTCGATCACTCGTTTTTGGATTTTTTTTTTGTAAAAAAAAAACGGGACGACTTTGTAAAATCTGAAAGAATCTAATAAAATATAGTAAAAATTTGTTTCTTTCAATTCTTAAAATTTTACTCATAGAGTATGAAAATCTCCATTTTGGAACAAAGCCCAAAAATTTTGTTATATTCCATTAGATTATTCTGCATTTTTTGAGATTTTACAAAGTGGTTTCTTCTTTTTTAAAAAAAAATCCAAAAAACGCGTGACCAAAAAATTCTAAAAAAAATTGGGAAATTTTTTTTTAATGTGTTTGTTATGTAAAAAGTTAAGAGGAAAATCGAAAACATATATATGAGGCATTCCACTAATTATGGACGTCGGATCCGGTCTCACATCCTCAGATCTTTTTACAGTTTTTTGAGTTGAAAGTCCTTATCGAAAAACGGCATCCCGATTTTTTTCAGATTTTTCCTCCTCTAACTTTCGCAGTTATTGTATGGGGTATTTTAGCTAATTTTACGATTTTTGTTTTATTCATTTTGATTTGCAATGTTTCACCACAATAAAAAAATTTCAAAAAAATAAGTTTTTCACGTGAAAAAGTTTCAGCTTTTCAAAATAAATTATTTCCAAAAAATAAGTGTTTCATGTGAAAAAGTCTCAACTTTTCAAAAAAAAATATTGTTTTTTTGTGTATGCAATTGGAAAGCTCTTAAAATTGAGCTTGAAGTCTAAACAGCTGGTTTTGGCCGTTGCCCAAATTTTGAAATTTTTTTCAATATTTTTTTCGAAAAACTGAGATAATTTTACATAGAACTCGAATTTTTTAAGATGGGTTCTCCATAAACATACGAGAAATAAATGAATAAACAGAAATTGATTTTATTCATTTTTTTTGCGATCTTCCACCACAATAAATTTTTTTTGAAAAAATAGGTTTTTTGAGTGAACAAGTCTCAGCTTTCCAAAAAAAATATTGCTTTTCCGATTATGCTTATGAAAAGCTCTTAAAATTGAGTTTTAAATCAAAAAAGCTGTTTTTTAGCCGTTGCCCAAATTTTGAAAAATTTTTCGATATTTTTTTCGAAAAGCTGAGAAAATTTTACATAAAATGTCATTTTCAAGATGAGTTCTCGTTAAACATATGAGAAATTAATAACAAACTTTAAAATTCATTTCCTCGTATGTTTATTTAGAAACCACGTTGAAGATGACATCTTATGTAAAATTTTCTCAGATTTTCGAAAAAAAATATTGAGCAAATTTTCAAAATTTGGGCAACGGCTAAAAAACAGCTTTTTAGATTTAAAACTCAATTTTGAGAGCTTTTCATAAGCATTATCGGTAAAGAAATCTTTTTTTTGAAAAGCTGAGACTTTTTTACTCAAAAAACCTATTTGAAAAAAAAAAATTTATTGTAGCGGAAGATTGCAAAAAAAAAATGAATAAAATCAATTTTTGTTCATTCATTCATGACTCGTACGTTTATGGAGAACCCATCTTTAAAAATTCATATTCCATGTAAAATTGTCTCAGCTTTCCGAAAAAAATATTGAAAAAAATTTCAAAATTGGGCAACGGCCAAAAAACAGCTTTTTAAAATTCAAGCTCAATTTTAAGAGGTTTCCAAGGGCATAAACAAAAAAACCATTTTTTTTTAAAGCAGAGACTTTCACGCAAAAAACTTTTTTTTTTTTAAATTTTTTTATGGTGGAAAAGGATGACAAATCAAAATTAATAAAACAAAAATCGTAAAATTAGCCACAATACCCCATACAATAACTGCGAAAGTTAGCGGGGAAAAAATCTGAAAAAATTCTGGATTCTGGTTTTCGATGCCTCATATTTTTTGATTAAAGATAGAGTTTCGACCAGCTCATACCTTCTCGTCCGACCAAATTACTTTCGCCCGCTGTTCAGGTGTCCACAACAAATGCTGTTCGGCAAAAATTATTCGCTGCTGACGATGGTCCTCTGTCAAAGGAGTTTTTTTGACTGGCCGATGAGCGATAACCCCGACACTCTTCAATCGGCTTCGAGCCGTGTTGACGCATATTGGAATGCCCGTTGCTTCAAGAGCTTCGGGAATCGTGCAAAAACGATTTTCTTCTACATATTCGCATAACTCCACGTCTTGTTCAGGGGTGGTTTTTAGGGGCCTTTTATTATTTTTGCGGTGATCGGTAAGTGCAACACCGCCTTCCGCGTAGTATTTTCGAATCCACAGACTAACCGTTTTCCTATTACAGCCGATTACATTTATTATCTCACTTTGAAGCATTCCGGCCCTATGCATGCCCACGATTTGACCACGAACGGACGTATCATAATTGGCGAAAATATGACGTTCCTCTTGAAGCTCAGCCATTTTTTAACTGACTTTCAGGACAGTTCAAAACAAACGAGTGCACATATGTGGAATAAATGTGACACATTAATTTATTGTAAGCTGCCTTCAAGACAATAACTAAGTCATTAAACAAAATAGAAACGAAAATAGAATGAACGATTTTTAACAAATATCACAGTGAAAAAAACTGTGAAAACTATAAAAATAAAAACGACTGTGGAAATACAAAATGGATTCAACAAAATATCCCTGAGATGTTATATTGAAAATATAAAAATAATAAAATTATCATGTCTAATTAATGTGGAATAATACAGTATGTTCTCGGGATCCTAGACGTTTTTAAAGATAAAGACAAAACCAAATTTTTTATTTCTCGCTTTATTTCTTAAACTTTGGACGGTAAATTAAACAACTATCAGTGCATTAAAAAAGTTCATGCTACTACAAAGATAATTACACTCAATAGACGGACAATTCAAACGGAGACGGATATCACGTAAAAGACCATTAATTCAAGTAGTGCATGAAGTTCGTCGATTGGAATCATGCTTAGAATGGTCGGATTCATTTCTTTAAAATAATTTAGATAAAAAAGCGCACGTCAATGCCGAAAGCAGTGTTTTTAAACCGCTGCTATTACACTCGTCTACAAAAGGGAATGAAACCAATGTTTTTCGGAATGTTTTCGAATTGTAGAGATTATTCCACAACGAGAAAACATGGACTCGCACTTGGATTCATTTCCAGCTGCAAAAACATAAATACGAACAGTGATTTATATGATATTCGACATTGATTTCCGGCGACTTGGATAAATACGCATACAGTAAATTTTTTTTTTCGTACGAAGACGAATTCCATGTAAAAGACCATCTGTTCAAGTAGTGTATGACGTTCGTCGATTGGAATCATGCTTAGAATAGTCGGATTCAATTCTTTAAAATAATTTAGAAAAAAACGCTCGTCAATGTTAAAAGCAGTGTTTTTACACCGCTGCCATCACACTCTTCTACAAAGGGAATTGAATCCAAGGTTTTGCTCAATGTTTTCGAATTGTAGAGATTATTCCACAACAAGAAAACATGGACTCGCACTCGGATTTATTTCCAGCTGTAAAAAACTTCGATACAAACAGACATCAACTCGAAATACGGAACTTGTTTCTTGAAAACTTTGATTCATCCGTATACAATTAATTTCTTGTTTAGGATTGAGGCGAGTCCAATATAAAAAAAGGTGGAATCGGGATCGAAAATTCAATGATATTGTCTTACACGATGTACCCAACGAGATAAAATTCGCACTAATTTCAATTTAATCCCTATCAGGGAGGTTGTCGATCCCGAAGTAGATTCCTCGATTTTCATCGACGAGCCTGTATCGAAAAATACGACAGACCATACCGTAATGGAATCGAGATAAAAAAAATCCCAGAGTATTGCCTCGAGCGGTGTACCCGAAATTTTAACCCAGAATTTCGATTTTACCCCTATAAGAGGGGTAGACAATCCAGAAGAAGCCTTCGTTAATTTCCATCGACGAGCCTGGATTGAAACATTCTGATGCGGGAAATACAGAGACGAATCGTGATCGAAAATTCCAAGACAAGAAAACTCACACGGTGTACCCGACGAGATATAAATCGCATAACTTTCGATTTTATTCATCTAAAAGGGATAGATGAACCGGAAGTAGATTCATCGATTTTTATCGACGTGACTATTTCGAAAATTTTGCAGAGCATGCTGTGATGAAATCGGGATAGAAATTCCCACAATATCATCCCACATGGCGTAATTGTCGAGATAAAATATGTAGGAATTTTGATTTCATCCCCACGAGGGGCGGAGTGAACGATCCGGAAGTCGTTTTGGTCGATTAGCATAGACGCACCCTGTATCGAAAAGTTCTGCAGAGCATACCGTGACGGAATCGAGATCGACAATTCAAAAATATTATCTCCCACGTTGTAACCGACGTGATGAATTTCACAGGAGTTCTGATTTCATCCCTATAAGCCGGGGTGGACGATCCACAAGGGGTCTTGGCCAATTACCATAGACGCACCTGTATCGTAAAATTCTGCTGAGCATTCCGTGACGAAATCAAGATAGAAAATTCGAAAATATTGTCTCACACGGTGTACCCAACGAGATAAAATTCGCGGGAATTTCGATTTCATCCCTATAAGGGGATGGAGTATCCGGAAGTAGTCTTGGTCGAGCCCGTGTCGAAATGTTCTGCAGAGCATACCGTGACGGAATCAGGATAGAAAATTCAAAAATGTTATCTCACACGGTGTGCCCAACGATATAAAACTTGTAAAAATTTCGTTCTCATCCCCATAAAGGGGGTGGACGATCCGGAAGTAGTTTTGGTCGAGCCTGTCTCAAAAAATTGTGCAGAGCATACCGTGACAAAATCGGGATACAAAATTCAAAAATATTATCTCACATGGTGTATCCAAAAAGATAAAGTTTGTTAGAATTTCAATTTCATCCCCGTAAGGGGGATGAAGCATCCGCGAGTAGTCGTGGTCTAGCCTATACCGAAAAACTCTGCAGAGCATACAGTGACGGAAATCGGGATCGAAAATTCTAAAATATTATCTCACACGGTGTGCCCAACGATATAAAGTTTGTAGAAATTTCGATTTTATCCTCATAAGGAGGGGGATCCGGAAGTAGTCTTCATCGTTTAAGGAAAACATTTTGAAAAATGCCGTGGAGACACAAGTTAAAAACCCGATATGAACGAGTGAAGTCCATTTTTTCGAAAAATGAGTTAAAAACGGAAACCAGTCAATTGTTATGTCTACTTTTATCTCAGACATTTGTTACCCAGGTTTATTTAATTTGATAAGAGATACAACCACATTTCATAACCAGTTGAGTCAATTCATAACCAGTTGATCTCAGTATAGTTGTAATGGTTATAGTTACACTAATTTGATTTTCATTAAAACTCCAAATAGATAATAAAATAGTAATTAGCGAATTTACTGTTCTCAACACAAGTATTGATTTCAAATTTACTTAAAGAGATGGAAAAACGTATTAAAACGACCCTAAATAAATAATATCAAACAGGGACAACAAGAAACAATTCTTATAGATAAAAATGCTTAAATTAGTTGATGAAAAAATTTAGGAACATGGAAAATTGAAAGAAAAACGAAAGAAAAACCGAAAAGTTGAAATTATAACTTCAACTTTTCGGTTTTTTCCCTACGTTCCTAAACTTTCTCATAGACTAATTTGAGAATTTTTTTTCTTTAAAAATTGTTTATTTGCTTAAACAATTTGTTTTTAATTTAAATTGCAAATAGATCATTAAGTAATCAGTGAATTTGCTATTTTCAACACAAGTATTGATTTGAAATTGATTTAAAGGGATCGAAAAACGTATTAAAACGATCCAAATGAAAAAAAATATTTTTAAAGGGAGAAAATCTTAAAATTAGTTGATGAAAAATTTTAGGGACGGTGCAAATGAACATTTTTTTTTACAAACAAATATTTATAAACAATTGTATTTTTAAATAATTTTTAAAGAGAAAAATACTAAAATTCTTTATAAATGTATTTTTATTTAAATAAAAAATTGCTTATTTTTCGCGTTTCTGAAATTTTTCGTCAACTAATTTTAAAATTTTGTTCTTAAGCAATTTTTTTATTGACGTCCTCGTTTGATATTTTTTATTCAGGATCATTTTAATACGTTTTCCGATCGCTTTTAGTCAATTTGAAATCAATACTCATGTTTAAAAAAAATTCGGTGATTACCATTTTTTGATCTATTTGCTGTTTTTATCAATAACAAATTATACAGAAAAGTAGTCAAACTATAATTATTGTTCAAATGTATCAATAATTATCATTCTCCATATGTGGAGTTGACTTGTTATACCGGGATCTTTGGAGTTGACTCGTTACGCCCGAATATTTGGACTTTACATGAATATTCAATTATTATAAACAATTACAGTCGTTAGAATTATTGGAATTTGTAATTTTATGATCACATATTTTGGAATCCGAAAGTATTTCTCCTGTATTGACGTGTCATTGAAAATCGAATCTGTCAAAATAGAAACAGCGAAACAGTTGCAATGCCTGAGTCCTGTCATTTTTTCACGAGGCGATATTGCTTGACGCGTTAGAAATGACGTTACACATCAGTCTGAAATTCGTGCGAAAATCGACTGATGACCGAACTTCACAGAGTGCTCTAAAAAGCCATGTCCAAGCATTAAATGAAGGCACTGTACATTCTCTATAAAAGTGATTTATGTCAAATGCGCCGTTTTGTTTTTATTTCAAATTTTAACTTCGGATTCGTAATCAACGCCTCCGAAAAACCCCGAGTACTGACTTTTGGCCGAATTTATAACGCTTTCGACTATTTTCCAGCTTTTTGGGACTTTAAATCCGCCATTTTGTTTTTATTTCAAATTTTGACTGCGGATTCATAATCAGCGACCCCGAAAACCTCCGAGTACTGACTTTCAGCCGAATTTATGATGCTTTCGACTTTTTGCGAGCTTTTTGAGACTTCAAATCCGCCATTTTGTTTTTATTTCCATGTTTGACTTCGGATTTATAGTCAGCGACCCCAAAAACCCCCGAGTACTGACTTTCAGCCGAATTTATAACGCTTTCGACTTTTTGCCAGCTTTTTGGGACTTCGAATCCGCCATTTTGTTTTTATTTCCAATTTTGACTTCGGATTCGTAATCAGCGACCCTGAAAACCCCCGAGTACTGACTTTCAGCCGAATTTGTAACGTTTTCGACTTTTGGCCAGCTTTTTGGGATTTGGCCCCACTGTGCGGTCGTATCGCTCCGCCGATATCAAGAGACGCGGTAGCGTCTCGACGCCAAGTATTAAAAACTGAGAGTCTCAGTCGAGACGCCGCGCACTCTTATATACGCGAATATGCCTCAATCCACGCCCCTTTTACACTTCAATTCGATATTACTAAAAAACGAGACAACTTTTAAAAAATTTACGAATATACTTTTCTTAAAAAAAAATTAGCTTTCCATTGATACCATTATTTTTTTTTTCCGCCGACGCGATGCTGAGATATCATAATATTGGGCGAATTATTTCGAATATTTATCATCAGAAAAATTCTTCAAGTTTGCATGTCACGCTTATAGATATACAAGCCCGTGTATAAGCGGTGTAATACGATTTTATAGAGAGAGGCTTGTATGTGGTAGTGAGAAAATATGAGTGTGTGCGCAGCGCTCTCTCTCGCCCCTCAGCTCGAGCGTCGTGTAATACGATTTTACAGAGAGAGGCTTGCATGTGTTAGTGGGAAAATATGAGTGTGTGCGCAGCGCTCTCTCTCGCCTCAGCTCGAGCGTCGTGTAATACGATTTTACAGGGAGGGGCTTGCATGTGTTAGTGGGAAAATATGAGTGTGTGCGCAGCGCTCTCTCTCTCGTCTCAGCTCGAGCATCGTGTAATACGATTTTATAGAGAGGGGCTTGCATGTGTTAGTGGGAAAATATGAGTGTGTGCGAGATAACCACAGCGCTCTTTCGCGCCTCACTCTCCGACGCCTGCGCGCGATAGTGCTCTTTAAGGGTTAAAATAATAATTTTGAACCCACTAATATAAAGTTTTTTAGGAATTTTAAATAAATTAGTATAAAATATGTTTCATATGTTTTGTATATTTTTAATTTACATAACATAACACATTTTCTAATTCTTCATGTTTTTTTAAATACAAAATTATAGTCAAATCATTTTTTAGTTCCTTAACAAAACAATACTCTTCTCATACATTTGTCATACATTTTTTAATCATTTTCAATAAACTATGAATTTTGTTAAACGAAATAATACGATGCTTAATTTACTTTCATTTTTCTTTGTTTCAATAAGTTTTTTAAATCATATTTCTTAGGATAATACTTTGAAACATTTTGCTTTGTTTCAATAAGTTTTTTAAATTATATTTCTTAGGATAATACTTTGAAACCTTTTTCTTTGTTTCAATAAGTTTTTCAAATTATATACTTCTTAGGATAATACTTTTAAACATTTTTTTTTGTTCCAATAAGTTTTTTAAATTATATTTCATAGGATAATACTTTGAAACATTTTTCTTTGTTTCAATAAGTTTTTCAAATCATATTTCTTGGGATAATACTTTGAACCATTTTTCCTTGTTTCAATAAGTTTTTTGAATTATATTTCTTAGGATAATACTTTGAAACATTTTTCTTTGTTTCAATAAGTTTTTTAAATCATATTTCTTAGGATAATGATTTGAATACTTAAATTAAACTAAATAATGAGTTTTTAGTTTTTATTACGTACAAGTATATACAGGTATATATAGGTATATACATACAAGTATATATAGGTATATACATGTATATACTGGTATATAAAGGCATATAGAGGTATATTCAGGTATATTTATATCTATGTACTATGTATTTCTATGTATATCTATGTATTTAAATGTTGTTTTATTAATACATGTATTTATACTATATATATTAGGGGGGCCGCTATTTCAGGTCTCAACTTATATTTAAATAGTCATTCGAGATTCGATTTCTTTAAATAGCATTTTCTATCTATAAAGCATGTCTATGAATATCTATCATTATATAGCGCTAATAAGTCAAAATCTAACTTCAATTTGAAGCTGAATCAAAATTCAACCTGTATTTTAGGCTAAACCAAAATCTAACTTAAATTTCAGGCTAAACCATAATTTAACTCAAATTTCAGGCTAAACCAAAGTTTATCTCAAATTTTAGACTAAACCGAAATCTAACTTAAACTTTAAGCTAAACCACTATCTTACTTTAATTTAAGGCTATATTTGTTAACGCTCTATAAAAAAAATCTGAATGAAGATTTGCGTGAGCCGTTTCGGAATAAGAACAACATGGGAAAAATTATTCTTACGTCATCTGATTTTTATAACTCACAAACGATTCATCATAAGAGAAATCTACAGACATATCTTTGTACAGAATTGAACGCTCTACAAAAAAGGTTTCGAGTTAATTTCGATAAGTCCACTCGTTTAAAAGTTATTCAATGTCAAAGTTCAATTTTTCGAAGATTTGGCCGATTTTATAACGGAACGATTAGTTTTATCATCAAAATGTGAATAAAATTTCATGTAAAATACAAATTAAACTCTCGAGAAATGTTTAAGAATAGTTCTTACTATAATAATAATGAAAAATAACGTCTTTAGAAAGTTGTGCGGTAGAATTTGGCTTATACATTTTTTTAAAATTCTATTCAAAAATAAAATCGAATAATAATATTCTGTTACACTACAATAAATGTCATTTTCTTACTAGAAAAATGAAATTTTTAAGCAAACTTCTACTGCACAATTTTCTTAAAGCGTTCCATTTTTTTTATTCCTATAGTAAGAACTATTGGTTGCAATGACTGGAAAGCTCGATTTATGTTTCACACGAAAGTTTATACACATTTTGTCGATGCAACTAATAGTTCCAATTCTGTTTGTAGATTTCTCTTATGATGAATTGTTTGTTAGTCATAAAAATCAGAAGACGTAAAAATAATTCTTCCCATGTTATTCTTATGGAAAATAGAAAAATGCGATGAGTACGATGTTAACATTAATATTAAGAGCCCATATTTTCACACGCCCTTTCTTATACCTAATAAAACTTTTGAGCCTAATTTTTTTAACGCCATGTATATTGTACCATCACCAATTTGGATCATAGGGCTGTGATAGTTATAGGAATTTAATTTTTCTTGCTTATTTTTGTCGACAATTGCGAATCTACGGAAAGGTTTTACAAAGCATTGTTTGAGAATATCTGCGTATTGGATTATAATTAAATTTCACACTGTCTTTATAGCGAATATTTCCTCTAATATAACTGGCAGCTACTACACTGAGAAAAAAATGGTTGAATGAACTAAATCTTTAGTCGCATACGCACGACTAAATATTTAGTTGTACGACTCCAATTTTTTTTGTATGAATCATATTTTCGTCAGCTGAAGCGCAGAATGATTCAAGAAACTAATTATTTAGTTATACCAAATAAATATTTACTCGTGCGTATGCGACTACAAAGATAGTTCATTCGACAATTTTTTTCTCAGTGTATAATTTTAGGCATTCCTATCAAATATAGTTACATTACAAGAGATATCAATCAATTGAAACAATTAAATTTTTTTTGATATACAAAGAATGTACCGAAATAACTGTACTGTATTTGCAACTGCGTATACACAACAAGCGATGCACTTTCATTTTTTGTTCTTCTTCATTTTCGACGATTTCAACAACAATTTATATAAAATTCATGTTAATAAATTAAATCAGTAAAGATACTTCGAAACAACTTTCAAAAAGAAGTGAAATCAATTACTTCTCAGAAGTAAAAAAAAGGACGCCAAGTATTAAATCCCAAAAATTCGAATTCAAAAAATCTCAAAAATTCAAAAAAAATCCTAAAAATAAAAAATCTGAAATTAACAAAAAAAAACCAATCACAGAAGCCAAGTCAAAAACTTAGCGTGCGTAAATTATTAAAGACCAAGCCAAACTAAAAAACTTGGCGCGCAGGGTTGAGAACCAATACGCTCGGCGAGGAAAAACCGAGACCATCCACCCTTATCGTTTAACGAAGGAGTTGATTGAATGAGAAAATGAAAAAAAAAAAACAATTGATTAAGTGCCCTAGTAAGCAACCATGAGAATATACACAAGAGGTAAGGGTAAACTAGTGAGTAACTATGAGAAAAGTTTACTGAGAAAAATCTTGTCCAAAGTTTATATTTAAATGAACGAACAATGATATTATCATTATTTCTGGAATAGTTGAGAATTCTATTGACCTTTGCCCAGATAGACAAATGTAGCTCATATTGGCATCATATTGCAGACGCAAAGGAACACTCACAGCTGTGTGTCGCTTATGAGTGCTCATCTGGAAGTCACATTTGCATCATACGATGATTGACAATAACACATCATACGGGGCTCATATGGCAGTCACGGCGTGACGAAATTGTGGTGCTCATATGAAGATCATATTGTCGTCATACCCTGGCGAAATTGCTTGCGCTCATATGAAGCTCACATGACCGTCGGGATGTGAGGTATTATTGTAATTTTCATACGATTTTTTAATTTCTATTGCTTGAAAAAAAATTTATTATGCATATTTTTTCATTTACATAGCTTCTGAACCGATTACATTTTTAAAAAATTAAAAAAACACCCAATTTCATTATATTTCAATTTCTTCTGTCTCCAGTGGGATTCGAACCTGCGACCTGCCTACTATCCTACCTAACAACCCAACACGCTACCTATTACGCTACCGAGTACTTATGAATTTTCTTCACTTATATGATATATCAGTGGTGACATGCCCGGGAAAACGAATCACATTTGAATATTATATATACACAGTTAAAAATGAAAGTAATTAATAAATTAAGAATTAAAAAAATAGACGATTCAATATAGCATCCGAAAATTCAAAAAAATGAGATATTCGTGAAAGTCAATTCCTTAGTTTTTTTTACAGTTTCGCGAATTCGAATATCTCAATCGAATCTATAGGGAAATTTGTAGAATTCAAAATGGGGGTTCTATTTGATAAAAAAAAATGATGAAAAATAGTGCAACTTTTTTAAAAGTTTGTTTGCTTATATGAAACTGAAATATAAAACAAAAAAATTAAAACATTCAAAGAAAATTAGTTGAAATAATTTTTTTTCTAAGTAAATGAAAACAATTTTCAAAAATTCAATATGGCGGCCGTGATTTGCAAAAATTCTCAGATATTGGTGAACATTATTAATAACTTTATAATTAATTTTTTGGACTTGCAAAAGATGCGAGGCTTGTCACAACATGTTGTCATTTTGCAGTGATTTTGCAGCCGTCATATTGCGCTCATCGAATGTATCACTAAGAAACATGCATGTCGCCGTCATATTGCGCTCATCGAATGTATAACTGAGAAACACGCATAACGCCATCATATTGCATGCATGGCATGTATACTTTCAATGCTAACCTAGTGAATACACTAAAGAAATCATTGAATGGCTTTCATATGATATCCATCTGCAAATATTCTTTGCAGAATGTAAATTTGCCGGCTTATGAGTTCATCTTGTAGTCAACGGATGATGCATTTGTAAACGACATGATGAGATCGAAATGTTTTGTAAATTCATCATACTAAATCAACTAATGGGCATGCATCACAACATGTAGCCAATATACTGGAAAATTTGCTTCATCGAATGTATGCATGGCGTGATAATCATGGCTGTCTATCTGGGTTGGTTATGTCCGAATTTGATAAATCACAATAGCTACTTCCTTGTCATAAATATTCTCGGTCAGTAATCGTCAGCAAACTACAGTAGGCGATCAGATAACTTAACTCGACGGGGCCGGAAACATTCACATAACTTAACTTTCCCCTCATTCTCCTACTCACGTGTCTAAGCGCATGCGCACTACGCATGTTGGCAATACGCATGCTCATAGATGTTTCGCGGTCGTTCAAAGGTTTGAAGCGGTGAGAAACGGTTATAGGGATTGTCAAGATTTGCGAGCAGTCAAGTTTTCCGATTGTCTACTGTACTTGACAGTAAAAAATACAAGTGATAATAATCTGTGTTATCACTATATGAGTAGGTATAATAATTTTCTATCTGATCTGGTGGAAATCCTACAGCACCTTCCGGGCTTATTTTTCTTAACCCTGCACGCCAAGTTTTTTAGTTTGGCTTGGTCTTTAATAATTTACGCACGCTAAGTTTTTGACTTGGCTTCTGTGATTGGTTTTTTTTTGTTTTTTTTTTTTGTTAATTTCAGATTTTTTATTTTTAGGATTTTTTTTGAATTTTTGAGATTTTTTGAATTTACATATACATGCATTTGCGTGTGCCGCACGCTTTTTACATTCCTAATACGTATATAATGTTAAATCCTTAATAATAATTTTACTATTATAAATACTTTTATGCGCTTATTTTATGGCTGATAAAGTCTTTTCTTCGATAGTTATAGAATTGTGTCTTGTTAAGTTGGTTGTTCTTTTCTTTCTTCGTATTATTTATTTATATATATATTTTCTTAGTTGGGTCATTATTATTTCGAAATAAAATGTTTGAAATGACAGTCTTTAATTAATTAAAGTCTTTTCGTGCGATATTTTCGTGAGTTCAAATTACAATCTAATTTATTATAAATATCTTGTTAGACGATTAGGTGGGCAATGTTTTAACATTCTTAATTAGAATGACACCTAAGTCTGGAAACATGGTTTTTCTTGGTTTTTCATTTTGTATTTCTTTAGGGTGTGGTCGCATAGGCCTTTTCATATGAGTCTACTAGAAAAGAGGAGAGGGTGGATGACTACGGCGCATGATTAAAAAGTCTCAATTCCCCTTCACGCCCTCTTTTCCTCCAAGAAAATAGATAGAGGAAGTATCGGGGTAGGTGAAAAGCCATAGTAGCTAGAATAAGGGGTGAGGAGTGGGGATAGATTCAAGCGGTCTCCGGGTAGCGAATAGAGCCAAGTCTCTCGTTTCGCCGCGCACGCTCCGTGGCTCGTTGAAAAAGAAGGGGGCCTTATGTAAATGAGTTTCGTCTCTGAGCGCTTGGCTTCTTTTCTTCCTTAGATTTTAACACATAAAAATAGTATTTCGAGTTTTTGAACTATTTCCATTTAACAATATAAATTTTAACTTGCTTCTCTTTGGGCTTGATTATTGGATTTAACATTAAATTAGTTATCTTATGAGCTTGTAATTCTGAGTACAGTCCAAGATTTTATTGCGCAATTATATATTTTTATTGATTAGTTCCTCAGGATATGTTTTCTATTTGTTTGACGATTTTTTATTTGAAAGGAATAATTATTGAATAGGTGGATTGTATTTAAATGCTTATTGTAATTGGATCCGTCTAACTTATTATTTAATTTGGATCTCGTTTTCAATATTACTCTTTATTATCTATTTGTAATTAACGAGATATAAATATATTTCAAACTATTTCATTTGTTCATTTAACTATTATTCAATTCCATTTGTTTATTTAATTATTATTTAATTCCATTTGCTTATTTTGTTCTGTTCTTTTAGTTTCATTGCAAATTTGTCCTGAAAGTTCGTTATCTAATTAAGTTTTAGTTATTCATTTTCAAATTCCGCATTGGCGTGAGATTGGAAAATTCATCGTTATTTAAAGCCATTCCGTTCGTTCTTGTTCTGAGTCTATTGTAGGTATATATATATCTGTTTGAGAAAAGAGAAACGAGGACCGTTTCCTTGTACGAACTTGTTCTTTGAGAGGGTGAATCCAGTGCCTCTCGTCGTTTCCACGGCAGAGCAAAATATTTTGTGCCCTATCTTTTTCTTTTTCCAATGGTAAAAACATTTTTGAATCCAAGGATCTATCTCTTGGATCGATCGGCCGGTGGAGGGTACAGCAGTTAGGAAAGCAACGTTAGAGTGTTTGACTTTATGGCTTTTTTTGTAGGAATCTTTGTCTCTCGTTTTTCTTTCCATACTACCCGATTTTACCGATGGCCATTTCCTTGAGATTTTCAGTTGGTAATATGAATTTCTATTTTCTACCTTCTTCTTCTCGCAAATCTTCAAGTTTTTAATTACGTTTTTGGTGATGATTTCGTTGAATAATCAAATTTATGGACGTTACGTCAGAACGTAACAACCAGCAGCGGAACAAGGCGTGCATATTTGTTATACGTATGTGTAGTATGAAACAGCGATGATAAGACAAGAGAAAGCTTTGGGTGCTCGAGTTTTAGAACATTGCAAGTTATTTGCGACCGGACTGACGTTGTTACTGCCGCTGCTTCATGCTAGCATCCAACCTTGCGAGATTGGCCTTCTTACTCTTCTCTCCGGACACCGAAAGAACTTTTCCAGGAACGCAGAAGCAAGGATATAACGAGAATGGATGGCCAGTCAGGGCAAGAGGTCGAGGAGGAATAATGTAAGAAGGGAGAGAAGGAGGAGGCTGCGGTGAAACTGGGTACCGAAATCTTCCAAGGATGCTCCCGGCAACTGGTTATCCACGTCACCAAGCATATTCACCCTGTTCGCACTCTAGATGAGTTTTTGTTTTCCAGATGCCTGGTGCTTACTCTCGGTATAAACACAGACACATATACATAAGCACACGTACAAGAGAAAAAGGTTTAATTTGAACAATTGTCCATGGTGTGTTTGCAACATAATCTAGTGAAAAGCTGATATATTGTTCGCGCCGTTTTCTGCTGAATCATTGAGTTCTCGTGTCGCATTGTTCCTATCCGATCGTTCACATGGCATTCATCATAGCGCCAAGCCAAACGCCGATTGAACCACCGATATGATAGTACCGTTTATACTCTCGTTCATGTGGTCAGACCTCAACATCTCGTTCTCCTATCTGCACGTGTGAACGATTCCGTTGTGCTAGGAAAAAGATTCATACATGAGCCAACCGAGAGAAAGACCAACTGCTTAACGAGAGAAAGACAGGGAGATAAGGTTTCTCTTCAGCCTTGTTCATGGTGGTTCATATGTGCTTTGCTCGAGCGACAAGAGGAGCCCCACATATAAAGAACCTGAGGGGAAGAACGCTTAACCCCGGAGTAGAAAGTTTTTTCTTTCTTTCTTTCTAGTTAGTCGTACGTGCTCGAGGGAGCTCTAGCTCGCTACAAGGCCCCAAGTAGCCAAGTGGATCCTCTTAAGTACTCTTGTACGTATAATGTCGATGTGCCTGTGTGTGTGTCTGCCAGTGAGGATTGTGGATGGCCGAAGGTCTTTTCTCTTATGTTCTCTTTCTCGCTTTCTCTCGCGAGAAACGGCGGTGTCCGGCGTGCTCAGCCGCGACGAGATCCACTTCGCGTTTACTCGGCCTGCAACGGTGAAGTGACCCGTCAGACACCCATCAACGCCTCGGAAACGTTATATAGAACCGTCGGCCACCGGCGGCAGCTCTTTTTTGTCTTCTATTATATTTTCTTTCCACCGATCCTTGTCTATCTCTCTCTTGCTGTCTTACCCTTTCCTTCTCTCTGTTCACTATTCACTCGTTTGTAAAGAGTTGTAAGCTCTCTACTGGCTTAAAGAGGCATTCTAGTGCATATACATTGTTTCTCTCTGACAGTTGTTATTCACGATTCACCGTCACCGACTTCATCACCCTTCTGCTCGCGATTAATCGAAAATGCGTCGGAATGACGAATAATGAGCGCATAGAATTGAGCTGAAATTCATTTTACTCGAGGACAAAAAATATCATTTATCTTACAGGAACTGTGATTGAATATCCAATGGAATAGTATTTATCGGTGATGTTCTCGCTCTTAGTGTGCACGTATAAAAGATTCTCGTGACTCCGGGACACGTGAAAAAAAGATGGACATTCGTGGGATAAAAAGAGATAGCTTTGTGGCGAGAGACTCGTGAATTGCTTGACTGAGCTATCCTGTATTACATATATATATATATACATACATTAGGGTGACAGTTATTTGGGCTTTGGCGAAAAAAGTTGGACGCCACCCCAAAAATATAATCAAGGTGTATCAAAAAAAAACTGTGTAAAGTTTGGAGGCGCTCAGAAAATTGAAACACGCGCCACCGAGTGATTGAAATTTTAAATGTAAAATGCATGTATTTATCCCACGTATCAATGATTTTTTTTCCGACCATAAGATTGATGAGAAAATTCTGAAACTTGGTACAGTTATTGTGCATAATATGGTGTACAAAATCGGATTTTTTCAATTCTTTTTATTCATAATTTTGTTTATGAAGAGCTCTGTAGAGATGCCCAAAAAACGAAATATGGGCATCTCTACAGAGCTTGTCATTAACAAAATTATGGATGAAAAAAAATTTAAAAATTTGGTTTTGTACACCATACAATGCACAATAACTGTACCAAGTTTCAAAATTTTCTGATTAATATTATACTTCGAGCGATTGAAATTAAAAATGTAAAATACATGTATTCATCCCACGCATCAATGATTTTTTTTCTGACTGTAATATTAATGAGAAAAATTTGGAACTTAGTACACTTATTGTGCATAGCATGGTGTACAAAACCAATTTTTTAAAATTTTTTTCGTTCATAATTTTGTTAATGACAAGCTCAATAGAGATGCCCAAAAAACGAAACATGGGCATCTCTACAGAGCTTGTCATTCACAAAATTAGAAATGAAAAAATTTGGTTTTATACACCATACTATGCACAATAAGTGTACCAAGTTTCAAATTTCTCTCATTAATATTATGCTCCGAGTAATTGAAATTTTGAATGTTAAATATACATGTATTTATTGCACTCCGTGCGTGAAGTGCCCATTTTACGCACACTTCATGTGCGTAAAATCGCACTCTCTGCACTCGTGCAATAAAATTTTGTACGGAACTCGTGCGAGAAACATTTTTCTGACTCGTGTGATTGTAGCATTCGCCTTCGGCTCATGCTGCAAATTCACACTCGTCAGAAAAAGTTTCAACGCACTCGTATCGTAATGTACTATTATCCCACGCACAAATGATTTTTTTTTCCGAGTATAATATTAGGGTGAAAGCACCAGTGGGTGAACGACCCTCAGTAAATAGACGAAATCACCTTTATATTAAAAATGCACAGATACTATTAACCACCGATAAAAACAAAAAGTACTATAATTAGGTAAAAAAATCACAGATGGTATTAAAACTGATAGCGTAATTTAGTATCATTTTTTAACACCACACGGAATTTTTCTAGTTTGTGGTACTGGTATACCGCGCCAAATGGCGTCGAATACTTACAGAACGGCGTTGTGCAATCGGTGATTAGTGTTCGAAAACAATCATTAGTGTTCGAAATAATACATTCTCAAAAATATATTAGAAATTATCGAGTTTATTCACTGGTATAGTATTCTAACCTCTTTTCCAGTGAATAAAAATACGCGCTCAGTTATTGTAATTGACAAAGCAGATTGGAAAATTAAATTAAAATATTCAATCCAATCTGAACTGTTGCAAATTTGAAGATTATTTATTGCCCAAAGTTGATGATAAAAATAAATAAATAAGAACATCATTTCTTTTCTTTATTTCTGAACTGAAAATTTTTATTGTAAACGAACGATATTAATCCATTGCAGATGTCAGCATGTAAAAAAAACAGAAAAAGAACATTTATCAACGATTTCAATATGACGAAGAGGATTTGGCAAAAGCCCTTGCAGCAGTGTATAGTGGTATATCAATCAGTAAGACAGCGGCAGCCCAATAATATTCTTGAATCGAAATTGTGTATTATGCCAAAAAGCTTGATATTTATGTTCTATTGTTCGTTAATAATATTTATATGAATAATTCCAATGCTGTGATCGTAGTATAATATTCAATAAACATTAATCATAAATTTTCCCTTGTTATAGCTTTCATTTACAATACACGTTTATTAACGGGAGCTCAAGGGTTTATTCACTGGTAACTTCGTCCATGTACTGGTGTTTTCGTGATTTGACCATGTCTCAATTAATTTCTTGAATACTATTTGTTTTGAGTACCCCGAATATTTTTTTCTCACTTCAGTGTGATGCCTCGTTTCACCCAAAACAATTTAATTTTTTTTTTTCGACTATATTCTTATTTTACGCTCAACCGGAGTATTTCCGTTTCCTTATTCGTCCATTGACTGGTGCTTTCACCCCAATGAAAAAAATTTAAAACTTCATACACTTATTGTGCGTAGTATGGTGTACAAAACCAAATTTTTTCAATTTTTTTCGTTAATAATTTTGGTAATGACAAGCTCTGTAGAGATGCCCAAAAAACATTAAAAATTTCAAACACCCGGTGGCGCGTTTTCCAATTTTCTGAATGCCTCCAAACTTTAGACAGATTTTTTTTGATACACCTTGATTATGTTTTAGGAGTGGCACCGAACTTATTTCGCCAAAGCCCAAATAACTGTCATATTAGGGCGATTTTTTTTTGAATTTTTTTTTCTTTCACTCCCCACCCGAAATTTTGTTGTATATGTCTAAAAGAAAATTTCCTGAAAGTTACAGTCCTTAATATTAATATTAAGTACTTTTCCTTCGCGTAATAAGTTTTTTCATCCAAAATGCACGTAAATGAAAAACTTTTTTTGTCCAAATCTTACCACTCCACGGTTTTTTATGCGATCACATTGATTTTGGTCGCAATTAACGTAAAATCGAACGATCTTTAAAAGTGTCTTAAACAGCGTAAGTCTAACTTACACTGGTGAGATGGTACGGGTCCCTAAAGTAGATTTTTACCTAAAATTCTCGTTTTTTGCTGTTATCTCCGAAATGATTGAGTAAACCGAAAAATTGTAGAACAAAATATTGTTGAAAATTTAATTTCCTACAAAAAAGGTCCTTCAGACCTAACTGCTAAAATCAATATTTCTTGAGATATTGAACGTTAACTTATTTATGGTATAAAATTTGTATAGTTTTTCAAACCAAAAGTTTTTAATTGTTGATATTCTATATCATATCACCATATTTAATGTCATATCACGAGTGGTGATATGATATGGAATATCAACAATTTGAAACTTTTGGTTCGGTAACCCATAAAAAATTTCATATCACAAATAAGTTAAGGTTCAATGTCTCAAGAAATATTGATTTCAGCAATTCGGTCTAAAAGACCTTTTTTGTAGGAAATTAAATTTTCAGAAAAACTTTCGTTTACTTTTTATCGGGTAAGTTAATCACTTCGGAGATAAAAGCGAAAAAACAAGAATTGACGGTAAAAATCTACTTTAGTGACCTCGTACCATCTCACCAGTGTAAGTTACACTTACGCTGTTGGAGACACTTTCAAAGATCGTTCAATTTTACGTAAATTGCTACCAAAATCAATGCAATAGCATAAGCAACCGCAGAGTGGTAAAATGTCGAAGAAAAAAGTTTTTGATTTACGTGTATTTCAGATGGGAAAACATATCACGCGAAGGGAAAGTACTTAATATTAATATTAAGGGCTGTAACTTTCGAGGATTCGAGGAATATTCTTTCAGACATATGCAACAAAATTTCAAGTGGGAAGCGAGAGAAATTTGGAAAAGTTGAAAAAAACTCGCCCTAATATATATGTATCTCTATATTATATAAATATTTCGCCACCACCGCCGCCACCGCCACCACGTGTACAAGAATCGAGACGTCGTGAAGTTGGCCGTGGAATCAAGAACCGAGTGGGCTGAAGTTGGCTATGAAATCGTGACTCGAGCGGGGTGAAGTTGGCCATGGAATCGAAAATCCAGCGAAGAGCTGTAAGACTAGTGAGGGACAAGGGGCGAGGATGGGTGGGGGAAGTAGGTTGGTGCGGCGGGTGGGGAGGGTCGGGGGAAGTCGATGAGCGGGGGGTCGGGGTTTGGGTTAGAGTTGAACCTTTACGGCGCGTATATATATATATATATATACGTTCTTATTTGGGGCTCAGACGAATTTTCATCAGACGCCCCCCAAATCGACTCCAAATAATTCAAAAATAATACCCTAATTTGTTTAGATTTTTATCTAGACTCTAACCAACCCCACCCAAAATGAGGGTCGATTTCCCCTTTTGAAATACATGTGTTTTGGACATATGCTCAGCATAAATTTTATTCTAAGTGTAAAAATTTTTCAAAAAATCTGTAACTGCGAGATTTTAGTGTTCATCGATGCTACTATTTAGTTAAAAATTGACATTGTCATGCGGGTCAATGTAAACGAATTGCACATCCATTAATCTGAATTTTTTTAATTCAACAAAATATGGTATCTATACCTATGTAAAAATGATGAATGTTTCATAATTTTCCCTTTCTTAAGGTCACACAGGATTGTAAGGTAGCACATTTTATACCAATTTTTAGTAATTCGACCTTGCCAATTTTCGTATGGGGCATTCCGTACCAAGTCGACCTGAGTGTGACCCTCGATCTCGCTGATTTCGTTTACAATTTTTTATATGATTCTTCCAACTCAAAATAGCATCCACGGTTTTTTTCAGATTTTTAAGACCAAATATGAGTACGATATGATTTTTTAATTTTTTTTTCGAAAACCTTGAGGGCCGTAATTTAAACATCTGAAAAAATTCTCAAAAATCTGGTGTCAAAAATGAAAATTTTTGACCAAAAATTCATAATGTCTAGGATTTCCCTTCCACCTAGATTTTTGGTTTTTATGAAGAAAACGTAAAAAAAATAGATACAGATCTACCGTGAAAAGTAGCTTGAATATTTTTTATCGCTCATCAATAATTTCCAAAAATAGTTGGTTAATTCTGCATCTATTTTTTTTTACGTTTTCTTCATAAAAACTTAAAATCGAGGTGGAAGGGAAATCCTAGACATCATGAATTTCGGGTCAAAAATTTTCATTTTTGACACTGGATTTTTGAGAATTGTTTTAGATTTTCAAATGATGGTCCTCGAGGTTTAAAAAAAAAAAATTCAAAAAATCATATCGTACTCATATTCGGTTTTAAAAATCTGAAAAAAATTGCGGATGCTACTTTGAGTTGGAAGAATCATATAACAATCGTAAGCGAAATCACTGAGATCGAGGGTCACACTCAGGTCGACTTGGTACGGAATGCCCCATACGAAAATTGGCAACGTCGAATTACTGGAAATTGGTATAAATGTTCTACCTTACAATCCTGTGTGACCTTAAGAAGAGGAAAATTATGAAACATTCATCATTTTTACATATAGATACCATATTTTGTTGAATTAAAAAAAAATCAGATTAAAGGGTGTGCAATTCGTCTAGATTGACCCGCATGACAAAGTCAATTTTTCCTTTAATAGTAGAATCGATGAACACTAAAGTCTCGCAGTTACAGATTTTTTTTTTTATTTTTACACTTAGAATAAAATAAATGCAGAGCATATGGCCAAAATACGTGTATTTCAAATGGGGAAATCGACCCTCATTTTGGGTGGGCCGAGAGTCTAGAAAAAAATCTGAAAAAATCAGGGTATAGTTTTTGAATTATTTGAAGTCTATTTGGGGGGCGTCTGATAAAAAATTCGTCCGACCCCTAAATAAGAACGACCCTAATATATATATTTGTAAAGAGCAAGATCTCGCGGGTTTCAAAACCCGTGAGCATACGAGAAAAGAGAGCCCCCCTTCTGCGGTCGAGACGCTACGGTCACCGTTCTATGTATACGTATGGGTATTCTCATAAATCTTATAGTCGGAAAAAAAATCATTGATACGTGGGATAAATACATGCATTTTACATTTAAAATTTCAATCACTCGGTGTCGCGTGTTTCAATTTTCTGAGCGCCTCCTAACTTTACACAGATTTTTTTTGATACACCTTGATTATATTTTTGGGGTGGCGTCCAACTTTTTTCGCCAAAGCCCAAATAACTGTCACCCTAATGTATGTATATATATATATGTAATACAGGATTTGGAATTCAAATTTTTTGCATTTTTACAGTTCAAAAATAGTATTCCCACACGGAACATTAGGGCCATGGGACGTCCAATATCCATACATGGTGGATGAATTCTCCATCCCAGGGACGTCTATGAGTATCCCTATCACTGCTAAAAGAAGTGCGAAACGGCACCTGTTCTATGTACTGGGAACATCCCTTATACGTACCTTGAGACGGTTTTTAGACGGACTAGACCCCAAAAAATGACGTCTGATTTCCGTATTTAAGACGAATAAACCAGTGATCCGAAAGATGTCCAATGATCATCCATTATACGTCCCTTTATTTAAATAATTTAAACGCTATTAACTACACATTATTAATTAATTATAAACTTTGTTACTGATTATATAATATTCGGGGCCTACGAGATATCCATATTTTACAGAAAAAAAGAAAAAAAAATAGTTTTCGATTTTTCACACTGCGGTCACCTATCCAAGTATTGGATTCAAGGGGTGCTGCTTAACTTTTCTAATCTCCTGCCTACCTACCTACCTACCTACACAAACTTGACTTATGAGAAACTTATGCATGTAAAAACCTTATACGATGTAGTTTGCTGATATACTTATATATCTTTGTCTCACAAACCTTGAATAATGTATAATCGTAATGAAATTTATAATTAATGGATAATGTGTAATCAATAGCGTTTAAATTAAGGGACGTATGATAGATGATCATTAGATATCTTTTGCAATATTGGCATTCGTCTTAAATACGTACATTAAATGTCACTTTATGTGGTCTATAGGTACCTCTAAAAAATATCTAAGGGTACGTATACGAAACGTTTTCAGCACATAGAATCGCTGTCGTTTCGCATCTCCGATAGTGGTTTAAGGAATGTCCCATGGACTTCCCCGGAATGAAATTTTCATCCAACTTAAATGATTATTGGACGTCCCCTGGCTGTTAAGTTACGCGCGGAATATATTTAAAGCTCCAAAAATATGTGTCGTGGACGTCGAATAAACTTCCGCGTTATCCTTCGATAGACGTAATTTGTACGTACATACGACGGTCAATCGGCGTACCCATATCACAGCTGCCCGAAATACTTAAATGTACATCTAAAGGACGAATGCTTTTGATTGGGCAATACGCGATGGATCACACAGGACGTATATTGTATGTTCACACACGTACTATTTCTTAAGCTACAAATATACACAACACGGCCATCTATGGTATGCCCATAGGTAGACATTCAATAGCTCTTAATTCAGTATAGTAATTGGACATCTATTGGACGTTCCAGGTTCACGTCTATAGGAAATCCTACATGGAACATCCGATAGACGTTCAATTGACGTCCTCCGAATGTGATTTTCGTTTACGAACCTGGAACGTCCAATGGATGTTCAATTACTATCCTGAATTAAAAGCTATTTAATGTCTACCTATGGACGTACCATGGATGGCCGTGTTGTGTATATTTGTAGCTCAAGAAATAGTACGTGTCGTGGACATACAATATACGTCCTGTGTGATCCATTGCGTTTTGTCCAATAAAAAGTATACCATGGATGTTCAATGGATGTCCGCATTACGTCCATCGTGGATGTAGACGTGTTAAGGATCTATGGATGATAGATGGACCTCCAATGGACACTCGGTTCCGTGTGGGTTGGTACATCTATGGATGGATAAGAATCGTGAATTTAGTGTTTTGATTTGACGGAAAAAAATATAAAAAAAATTTGCACCACATTCCCGTGAGCGGGAGACTGTTTTACGTTATTCATACAATTTTTGTAAATCTTTTCAGATTTTTAAAAATGGTCCTTTTGCCGATTAAAAAAAATCGTAACTCAGAAACGGTTGTTCCGAAAAATCTGGAAAAATTCAGAAAAATGTTTCAAAGCAAAGGCAACAATAGAAAAAATCACGAAGCAAATAAAAATTGTTGTGGTCTGGAGGGTAGTCGAATCGACGTGGACAGCCTCACGTATACGTGTGTACGTATTTCCTTTCAATTCAATCAACTTTTGACCCTTACCATTTCCGATTTGATTCATGATTTTTTGTCACATTTATACTATATACTATGTACTAGCTTTCCTATATTAAAACGATTTTTATATGTACCCTTAAATGAAAAAATTTGAAAACCAAACGGAAAATCCGGATTCCTGATGAGCCGTCAATTTTCCTAAAAATTATTAAATTAAGATCTGAGTCACGATAGACCGATTTATATTATTTTCATAGTTCACTTACTTTTTTCATATGATCAAAAAATGGTGGAAAATGGAATATAAGCAAGTGCTAAAATACTTTGGTTCTCATAAAAAATTCCCGAGAAGCCGCATAAAAATAGATAACTGCGTTTGTTGAAAAACGAGATTTTTCCCAATTACGTATTTTAATTTCGAATGATAATTTCTATTTGAATTTCATTTCAACCTCACACTGAGAGAAAAGTTCAGTTAACACAACTAAATTCATTTAGTTGAAAAAAATTTAGATGATTCATTATTAATTTGTTTGAAATAATGAAACTATAATTGATTTAACAAATGGATTTGGTTAACCATAAGATAGGAGGTGAACGAAATTATTTGGTCAATTATTTGGTCAAGTATGGTATTAAACTGTATGATTTAAAAAAAATTTCGACAGATCGTAATGAATTCTAAATACATATAATGTGTTCTTTTGAATTTCGGAACGGCGGATCAATAAATTAAACCAAATGGTTTCTCTGTAAAACAAAGAGTTTCTTTATTTTTCCATTCCACGACTCATATATAATATTTACAACTTATAGCTAATGTTAATGTCTTAATTGTAGATCTTACCTGTAAAACAAAGAAACAACATCCACAGTCTATCTTAAATCTTTCATAATTTTTCTTAACCTCGATCTCTCACAATTCTTCTCTCCATGTGTCTGTCTTTCCACGCTCTATCTCCTTGGTACCGTCAGGTACCTGCTTTACCTACCCGCACTCTGTGCGGGAGATTTTAAATCGTACTGGGGGAATGCAACGCATTTACTTTACATCTCCCCCCCTACCATGGAGAGAAAATTTGTTCACACATTTTCTTAAAGACTCATATCCCGTTACTCCTCGGGCTTCGGGGTTGGGATCAATTTCGTGATGTGGAACGAGTTCGATTCCGATTTTTTATGACCGGTGTCTATACTGTATATCGAGTTTGATACTTTCCCTAATACTTTATATGGCCCGATCCTCAACTCGTCCATTTTTTTTCTGTTTAGGCGATTACCATTCTCAACGTACACAAATTCTCCAACCTGAATTGTATAATCTTTTCTATTTTCGTCGTAATTTTTCTTATTGTATGCATGATATTTAATACTATTGTTTAGAGCGGTCTCTCGGTCTCTTTCTAAATCTTCATTCGTTGTCGGTTGCCTCAATTCTATTGGTAGAGTCAATGTATTGGATCCTTCTAGTAGATATCTTGGAACAAATTTAGTGACCGTGTGTTCCGTTTTGTTGTATATTTCCATGCATTCATGGGCTATGGTTGTCCATGCCTTTCCTTTATTTTCTTTTTCATTTATCTTACACCTAATTTTCTTCACCAACGTCTGATTTAGCCTCTCGTTCAGACCGTTGGAGAATGGTGTATTTACCGCTGTAAAAATGATCGGTATATTTTTCTCATTTAAGAAATGTTGAAACTCTTTGGAATTTATTCCAGGGTATTGGTCTGATAATATCATTCCGATGTCGTTATTCTCCGATGTTTTCGGAGTTAATTTTATAAAATCGTTTGAGTTTTGTGTTTTTGACATTAGAATATACCCGAATCTTGTGAAATGATCCACCAATAGGTGTAAATATTTTTTTGTGGATCGTGAACCACCGAAACCCTCGATCGTGTCGATTGGAACTATTTCAAATGGAAGTTTTGCGGGACCTTATTGGGACATGAGACCGATTTTTTCCTGCCCTCTCGACTTATTTTTTATACAAATCTCGCCGCATTTATATATTTCTCTTATGTTCTTACTTAGGTTCTTGGCTGTATAGTTCGGTGTGATTTTATTCTGTAGCTGGTTTATACCTATGTGGCAGAAGTTGCGATGTGTTTTTCTTATTAGTTCCTTACTGAAACTTTCGGATACTATGATTTTTTCTTTTTTCGTACTTTTCTTATAGTATATTTCGTTTTTCAATTTTAGTGTTTGATCGTTCGGACGTAAATCTTTATTTTGTTTTTGATCCTTGAGGATTTCTCCTATTGTTATTAAATTTACAACCTTCAAAACCTCTTCTTCACTTTCATGCGTGTCTAGCACCGGATTTCTGCTTGGAGCGTCCGCTTCTAAATTGTTTTTACCAGGATGATATATTATCTCCATATCATATTGTGATAGGTAGCATGTGAGGTCACCTAATTCTTCGTCCGTTCTTGCCCTTATATTCAGTTTTTCCAGTGGTTTGTGGTCTGAAAATACTTTAAACGATCTTCCCATGAGCCAGTGCTGCCAGTATTTTACTGCTTCTTTAATCCCTAAGCATTCTAGGTATATTGCTTTTTTCCGCTTTTGGGGTTCATACAGTTTTCTTGAAAAGTACGCTACCGGTTTTTCTATTTCTTTTCCCATTTCGTCCGCTGGTTGTGGTTGTTTCAGTACCGCTCCCACCCCTTTTAAGGATGCGTCTATATAAATGTGTATCGGTGGATTTGGGTCGAATATGGCGAGAACAGGTTGAGTGCACAGATAGTGTTTTATTTTTTTAAAGGCCTCTTAACAATCTTCGGACCAAATGAATTTTTCCTCTTTTCTCAACAGATTGTATAGTGGATCTAGAATGATCGAAATGTTGGGTACGTATTCATTGTAAAAGTTGATTTTTCCCAGAAATTGACGAATGTTTTTTTGGGTTTCCAGCACACTGTTAAAAAAATTTATTTGATCCAAATAAACCAAATTACTTGAGTGACATTTACTTGAGACAAATCGTTTTTTCTTTGCATTAAATAAAAACAGAAGTTGCGCTCAGTAAGTCATTTTCTTGGTAGCGGTTGTTTGGTCAAATCAATCTAATTCATTGACACTAGTTACAGTTATTTTATTCAAATGCAGGATTTCGACGAACAGCAAGCCACACATATTAGATGGAAATAATTAATGTTTTTTATCGAAATATTTTACTTGATCAACACCAAACGGAGTTATTAGTTGCGTATATGTAATGTTTTTAATTGGATAAGCCAAAAATACTGTAAGCAAGTAATTTACATTTTTTACATCAATTGTGTTTTTCTTTGGTACAAGAAAATATACCCAGATGCAAAGACTTGGTATCCTGGGATAACAAAAATAAATTACTTGATTCAACTACTTCGGATGATCCATCGGAACATTCTGTTTTATCAAGCCAAATAAAAATTATTTAATACTAAAATGGGATTTTTTCCTTTTTAATATCAATATTATTTATCTGAAATGATTATTTCATGTGAGCATCATATTTTATTCATTAAACACAAATTCAAGTAATTAGCTGTGTAGATGGAAAATTTGTGAGTGAATTAACCAAAACTTTTTGACGCAAGTAATTTAAGTTTTTCATCTTACCGTGTATTTTTCCGGTACAAGAAAAAATTATGTTATATTATGACACGGTATTCTAAAATCGAAAATAAAGATGATTCTTCTGTCGATTCTGCGCAGAACGGGTCAAGTAAATTTTTTCGAAAAATGAGTTAACGACGAAAATCAATCAACTTATACTTTTCGTTTTTTTTTAATTTTTTTGTCATTTTATTTTAACATTTTTCTCTCTGAAAATTGTTTATTTGTTTAAATAATCTGTTGTCGTTTATTTGTTTAAACAATTTGTTATTGCTTATTTGTTTAAACAATTTGTTATTGCTGATTTGTTTAAACAATTTGTTATTGCTTATTTGTTTAAACAATAAGTTTTTGCTTGCTTTTTAAACAATTTGTTGTTTTTTTAACAATTTTTTGAAATTATTTTTTACACAATTGATAAAAACTATCGTTTCAAACAATAACAAATTACTAAAACTACAAAGAATTGGTGAAATTATAACCATTGTTCAAATGTATCGTTTTTTTGTATTTAAAATTTTCGATTTTTTTCTCATTTTATTTAAACATTTTTCTCTCCGAAAATTGTTTATTCGTTTAACCAACTTATAATTGTTTATTTGGTTAAACAATTGGTTATGGTTTATTTGTTTAAAGAATTTGTAATTGTTTATTTGTTTAAACAATTTCTTACTGTGTATTTGTTTGAACAATTTATTATTGATTAAAACGAAACGATATATACGAATTATAGCAAGCAGAGTGTTCGTGAAAAAAAGGTTTTCATAAACAAAATAAATTTTCCCTTGCCGGATAAAATTTGAAACTTCATAATGCTTAACTTTTTTCAAGTGCATAGTATAGTCGATAGCGTAATAGGTGGCGTGTTGGGTAATTAGATACGATAGGCAGGGTCGAAGGTTCGATTCCCGGTCGGACAGAAAAATTAGATCGGAGAATTGGGGCAGATTTTTCATTTTTTTCTATTTATCACTTTTTGGGGCCGGTAAACTATGCATTTTTAATTATTTTGTAAGGGCTATATATTTTTTATAACATGTTTAGGGACAAATATCCCATACGCATTTTATTGAATTGATCATTTTTCCTGTTGATTGGATTAATTACTGGTTAGATACAACTATCTATATCAGTTAATGGAAAATATCATAATATTGATCTAAAACAATATGTAATTCGACCAATAGATTTGGATTTGGAAGAAACTGATGGGATGTTCCATTTAAATGAGCAGATTCTAGATCAGAGAAAGCATTTTACAACTTCTATGGAAACATAGATGGCACCAAAAAAGTCGGAAGCTTTATTAAAATTTTGATTTACTTGAGTAAAGTAAATCGGTTTGATATTTCAGTCGCCCGTACACTCCCGTATAATAACTGTGCGTTGTTTTGAAAGATTTCATATTTGATCTTATTGAACAACGATATTTCTATCAAAAATATATTTACTTTATCCCAATAACGTATTAGCGGATTATATACAAATAATTTATTTACTTGCATCAAATAAATTTTGTTTGTTTCAAATAAATTTTTTTAACAGTGCACAGGGAAGTTTCGTATTGCAATCAGATTATCCTTGATTGGGGCAATAGAATTATCTCGTATAATATGGCCCAAATATGTGACCGACTCTTCTGCGAATGTGCATTTAGAAAACTTCAATCTGAATCCTTTTTTTTTATAGCTTCTAATAATTGCGATATTTGCTCCATGTGTTCTTCAAATGATTTCGAAAAAACCAAGATATCGTCTATGTAATTTACCGTGAAATCTGAAAGTTTATGTTTTCTGATGATGTTGCTCAGTATTCTTTGAAAAATGGCTGGCGATGTTTTTAGACCGATCGGTAGACATGTCCACTGAAAATGTCCCTCTTGAGTTATGAATCCTGTTTTTGTTCTATCTTCAACACTTAGTGGAATCGACCAAAATGCTGAGTTGATGCCATGATGATCGACCAAAATGCAACGCATTTACCTTACATACATTTTTTGACAGATCACAAAAAATTCTAAATAAATCTTTCTGAAAAAACGACGAACATGTTACATTAATAAAAAATTGAAAGTCTCCAGGAATCCTTAGCAAACAATTCTTAGACCGCCTTCCATAATTTATTAGAAGAATTATTTACTAACAATTGGCAAAGCCTTTCAATTTTGCGTTGAGTGAATAAATTTATCATTTTTTTTGTTGAAGGAAACATTCGAACCTTCAAGGACATAAATTATTATATTCTGGCAGCACAAATCACGACACCAATTTTATCTAAACAAACTGTAAATATGGTTTTTGAATTTTTATTGAACGCAAATCATTTTTATTTTTTTTAAGGTTTTCAAATATTTAAGATGAATTCAAACAAATGTGATATATACATATTAACTCGCTGCACGTTTTGTCAACAAATCATTTCTATTTACAATGAGTGTTTTGTCAAACCACCATTGAATTTAAAGTATATTTTGAAATAATGCATGAAAATAAACTAAAACAAATGCGACGATATATATATATATATATTAACTCGATGCACGTTTTATAAACAAAAAAATAAAATCGACACTGCAATGAGAGTACATACCTATAAAGTTGCTCGGGAAGACAGCTGCATGGATATTTATTTTTTAGGTTATACATGATAGTCGGTACGTAGGTTTCTGCAATCATCATTTTGGTTGTTTGATTCTCTGTTAGATGGTGCGAAGATATATTTTTGGGTAGTTCGCTTTATCATCCCACCACAGCAGTGGGAATTCGTTTTGCGAAAAATCGAGGAAGGAGAAAAACCATGATCGTCGCAATATTCGGAAAATAACAATATAAATTCGATGTCTTCCATATGCAAACACCTGTACCATTCATTTGAATGTCGACGGAAAGAGAACAAAATAACGAACAATACGTGGATTTTTAAAATGTTCTACACCGTATATTCCAAGGATAATCGAAAAAATCTATTTGTTAATATAGATATACTCCTGTGTATTAAGCAAGATCCTTGCTGTATAGAGAGTCCGCTGGGAGCTCCTCGTGTCGGTAAGGTTAGGTAATGTACTTGTCTCGAGTCGCTATCGCGACTCTTGATGAGTGGACATGCTCGCAAATATTTAAGGTGACCATCTCCGAAACCAGGGATACCGAAAACAAGGATTTTTTGCCGGAACTCTGGCAGTTTGATGGCAGCTTAATATTAAACTCAAACAGTCCCCCATTTCATTGTCGAGTAAAACAGGAACTTCGCGTTGCAATTTGCCGGTAATTATAAATCTCGAGTAAAGTGGAACGTCACCCGTTTGCTCCTCCCTGAATTGATTGTAGAGTTCCGAATTCATGTCTTCATTGATCTTTTCGAGTTTTTTGTAATCACTGATTTCAACTCGCTCGATTTCTCCGGAACGACGCTGATTGAATAGCTGGATCGAGATCAAAGTGAACTGGAGAAGTTTCAACCAGTCCTCAAATGCATATTTTTTCTGCAATCTCTCAAAGAAGACCCTTCTTTTTTCATTGATATAATTCGACAACTTTCGAACGTCTTCCATCGTTGGCAGAGGTTTTTTAAGCTCTCGGTGCTTCTTCGCTTGCGCTTCAAGAGCGGCTCGATTGACACGTATCGTGTATTGATTTTTTTGCAAGAACAAATATTTTTCCACAAGTCTTTGATGATCATCGTCATCTTTTTCAATAGTAAGCAGCTTCAAAAATTCACCGACCGCCGTGATGTAAATACCGATGCTGATGGCGAGAGAAGAGTTTTCAATTTCGCCCGTGTCGTCGTTGAAATCTGATGACTTTTTCACAGCAGAAATCATCGTGATGTAGCGCTTAGGATGGTAAATTGCCATGAAGTCTGTGATAAGTGGGTTTATCTCTTTCAATGCTTCCAATAGCCGGCCAAGCGTCCTTAAACGATTTCTGATCATTCCCTCTTATTGTGGTTTTTTGTATTTGTCGCACATGGCATTTCCGAACTTGACCAGCAACTCGTCGTATCGAATCAATCTGATGATTTCGTCTTCTTTCAAAACAGTGAAGATTTTGACGAAACGTTCACATGCTTCTTCATGGATTCGACCTTCGATCCACCGGGAAAGAATGATATTGTGGCGTTTGTGTTTACTTGATGATGCGACACATCTTTTGTAATGACGTCTGATCTTTTTTTGGAGTAACAACCCTTGCAGTTGTGACAAGTTCTGTAATCTATCCCCATTTTACGATCTTTTGGTCTGCGCGATACCAGCAATTCTCCATTTTTATTATATTTCGGATCCATGTTGTAGATGTTGTTGCCTTTAAGTCTCAACGTTTCTATCATTTGCTTCCTTTCGAAAAGTCCTAAAAATTGAATAATTTTAGTTAATAACATTATCATAATATCATAATTCATCAAAATATGATTCAATTATTGATCATATTGATCATTTCATTGATCATAATTTATCGTAATATAATTTAATATACAGACCTTTTTTCATCAAAATATGATTTGATTTACAAATATTACAGTATTTACAGAATATTCATTTATTTATTTATTATGTATTTATTTATTATTCCAGTTTTTTATTTATTGTTATTTATTTACTTTTTAGTTATTTATTATTGATCATAATTTATCGTTATAGAATTTTGGATACAGACCTTTTTTCAGCGCAGCGAATTTCTTTACTTTTGGCTCTTGTCGGGGGACGGTCTCCAAATGGCGGCTAATAACTGTTTGTAGAGTTTTGCAATACATGCAAAAATTCAGTTTACTTTTTAAAACGCCTGGCTTGGGATGGTCTGGCTCGGAAACGGGTGGTGGCATGGCAAACAGCTGTTGATCATCAATCGTGCCAGTCCTGATTATACCACGTTTGGATGTGTCGTTAACTGGTATAGTATCCGATTCGGAGAGAAATCCGCCAGTATCATCCTATTGAGTAGTGGTATTCAACGTCGAATCGTTGCGATCTGAGGATATTCTACCAGTGTCATCCTGTTGAGCTGTGATATTGCACGTCGAATCGTTGCGATCTGAGGATATTCCACCAGTATCGTCCTGTTGAGCTCTATTATTGAATGTCGAATCGTTGGGATCTGAGAATTTTCCACCGCTGGCACCATCCTGTTGCGTTTCAATGTTAAACGTCTCGTCGTTGCGATCGCTGATAGTTGAATCGACGCTATCATGATTTTTTTCGTCATTTGTCAGGTTCAACTCGTTAGGAGATGGAGAAATGGTTTGATGTATTGCATACGGATTGATACTTTCCAAAATTTTCGAGCCAGAGACATTGCTCCAGTCTACGTTAATTCCAGTTTGATCTCATCACTAATCGTCAACTCCGGATCATCGAGATTATTTATGACGTCATTGATGTTTTGTATGATAACTGGTCTTTTCTCGAACTCTAACTCTTATCCACTGAAACTGACCTCTATGATTTCGGATAATGAGCGCAGCTTATTATCTCCTTTTTCTTTTATTTCCGGACCCTGGGACGACGAGTCTTTTGAAAAGGAATCTTTTGTGATTTCATGATTTGTTTCGAAGCTTCCATCGGGGGTGACGATCGTAACTAACAAATCATACGGAGGCTCATCATCTGGGAGATAAGAAGCTGGATGCTGGATGCTTTGATCTCCATCAGAGCTTCCATTGTTATTCACGATCGCAACCAACGAATCATTCGGAGGCTCACCATCTGGGAGATGAGACGCTGGATGCTGAATGGTTTGATCTCCAGAGCTCCCATTGCCGTTGACGATCGCAACCGACGAATCATTCGGAGGCTCATCTTCTGCGAGATGAGACGCTGGATGCTGGATGCTTTGATCTCCAGTCCTTCCATTGCCGTTGACGATGGCAACCAATGAATGATTCGGAGGCTCATCTTCTGCGAGATGAGACGCTGGATGCTGGATGTTTTCATCTCCAGTGCTTCCATTGCCGTTAACGATCGCAACCAATGAACGATTCGGAGGCTCACCATCTGGGAGATGCGACGCTGGATGCTGGATGGTTTGATCTCCAGAGCTCCCATTGCCGTTGACGATCTCAACCAACGAATCATTGGGACGCTCATTATCTAGATGATGAGACGCTGGATGCTGTGAATCTCTACGGAGCGAGAAAAAAATAATTAATGTAGACCCAAAATTAAAATGAAAGAAAATTTATTCAAATTTTCAACAAAATCTTGAGTAAACGATATATTGAAAGAATTACCTCTATAGCTTACCTTGCTTGTGACTTTTAGGTGTCAAAGTCTTTTGCGGAAGTTTTCTCCGTTTTGAGCTCTCGAGGGATTCCAAATCATCGTGGAGCTTTTGAGATCGCGTTAACCGCTTCGTAGCTTTGTTCAAGGCTCGAGTAACTCGGCGATTCGAGGAATCTGAGCTATCTGTTGGAGAATTCGATACAATCGGTATATAAAAAGAAATTGAGCCGAAGAAGAAAGACAATATTGAAAATTCTCACCTCCCTAGCGGATAAAGTTACTACTGAATCACGGTGATTTTTTACGGTGACAAAGTGCCCACTTGGTCACTACAAAATCACCGAGTTCTTGGTGATTTTTAATCTTTATCCAAGGTGATTGTCACGGTGATTTTGTGACCGTGACAATCACCGTGACAATCACATTAAAAATCACCAAGATCTCGGTGATTTTGTGGTGACCAAGTGGGCACTTTGTCACCGTAAAAAATCACCGTGGTTCAGTGGTTTTTCAGGGTGAAAACATCGTCACCCAAACCGCTGGGGCTGTTATTGTATTCTGCGATAGTTTCTTTTTGCTTACTTTTTTCTTCCTCTCTCTCATTTTTTTTTATTGGAAATGATCTGAAAATATCAATGAATAACATTAATATTTCGAATTTATATCTCGAAGTAGCAAAAAACCGTTGTTCAAGGTTAATTAAGTGTTTTGCCAATAAGTCACCAAAATGACCGCTTGGTACCGATTCGAGATTTGATATGCTATGGTTACTTCGTTGACAGTAGTCGCCAGTATAACCAGAGATTTGATCTATCCGAGATTTGAAATGCTATGGTTACTTCAGTGACATTACCCGTGTGGAAATTTGTCCTCTAAAAACTGGATTGCTCCTAGCGTCAAGCTAGTACGCCCTGGCCAGTACTGCTGAGTAGGCGCTAGACGCTGCCTAGCCTCAGTTCACTGTTCTTCATCCGTATGTCTAGCGTGTAAGCAGTTTTGCTGTCCTGATTTCTCGACACAGGAGGCGCTACTGGTGTTCGCCCTGCAGCAAGCGGGCAAGCCAAGAAGAATAGGATACAGGAGACCAAACTCAGGTGGTGGGGGTAGTTCCGTATATGGCCGCCGCTGCTAAACCCTAAACGTGATGTACATGTGCAGTGTGGCACTGCGTATGTACATCTTTCAGCCCCTGCAGGCCCTACCCCACAACCCCCGCAGCCCCCATGGTCTCCCCCGCAAAGATGCGCAATATCGGATTGCGCATGAACTCTTCGACGACGCGTAGGACCCTTTTCGTAGCTCGTTAGTCCCTCCGCTCATCGAGAAAGACCAACAAATATTTTGTTATTCGACGCAAACGACGTTTCAAGAAATTTTGATATTTTTGTCTGAATATATACATATGTGTGTGTGAATATACGATATAAATTTTCTTCAATATTCTGTCACTGTCGTTTGATATAAAATTTCTTGATCTTATTGTCGCTACAGTTGCAGCTATATGACTGCCGCTATTGATCAGCAATTGAAAGTTTCAATACAAAATATCTATCGGACAATGTCAACAGAAAGTTAGAAATTATCAAGAAGCAAGAGAAAATTTCAAAAAATATCCATTGAACTATAGCCACTGAAAGTTTCAGAAAATTTATATCGAACAGCAGCATGGTTGAAAATGTCAAACTTTCATACTTGTTCTTAAAAAAAAAAATAGCGACTGAGTTCATTCATACGAATAAGTCGAAGTTACTTAATGTAAAATTATATTTTATGCCGTTTCATACTTCGTGGTTACAACGCTAAAAAGAAAATAATAAAGATTTGGGTTACAATACTTGGTAGATGGACCAAGTATTGTAACGATGATTTGACCCTATACCTCCCCCTACCTCTCCTCCGTTTGTCATCTAGCGTTAGCTTTCTAGCTAGCCAGGCAACGTACTGAAGCACTGGCCATGGCGAGTGAGCACGAGCCAGCGCCTGGATAGTTTCTTGCTTATACAGGCTAGATTGCGCAAGGTTACACATAGCGCTCGGTGCTGGCCAGTTCGCTGCTGTAGTGCTCTGGTGGTGCTTGATAGTATCCAGGAAAACTGGCTTGCGCATATACGTAGCCGGGCTTAAATTTCGACACGGGTAGTCGCCGGTATAACCATTCCATATGTAATATTATCTATCTCACCGACGCATGAATGAGATATAAAACACATTATCGCTCAAATATGTACAATTGATTACGATCACACGTACTTAGTCAAAAATTTGGTTTATTTATTTGCAATAAATAATTATTGTAGTCCAAAGGAAATATAAAAGAACCGGTAATCGAGACTAACTACTTCACGCGCATATGTTACCGAAAAGACGACTTGCAATCGATTGGACACTCGATATTCTATGGTCACTTTGGTGACATTAGTCACTGATTAACCATTCGATATAAAATTTTAGCAGTTTTACCACCTCACGGTTGATATAGAATAAGAAACATTATTGTTCGAATACTATATGCAATTGATTATGATCTTAGGTAATGTAAAATCAAATTTGCATTGTTTTTCTCAATATGCAATCGATAATATCTCGAAGACGTAGCAAAGAACCATTGTTCAAGGTTAACCACGTGTTTTGCGAATAAGTCACCAAAATGACCACTTGGTACCGATTTGAGATTTGATATGCTATGGTTACTTTGGTGACATTAGCCGCCGGTATAACCATTCCATATAAAAAATTATCTATCTCACCAAAACGCGAATGAGATATAAAACGAGACATTATCGTTCAAATATATACAATTGATTACGGTCGCACGTACTTAGTCAAAAATATCATTTTTTCATTTGCAATAAATAATTATTGTAGTCCAAAGGAAATATGAAAGAACTGGTAATCAAGACTAACTACTTTATGCGCATATGTTACGGAAAAGACGACTTGCAATCAATTGGACACTCGATATTCTATGGTTACTTTGGTGACATTAGTTACTGATATAACCATTCGATATAAAATTTTAGCAGTTTTACCACCACACGGTTGATATAGAATAAGAAACATTATTGTTCGAATGCTATATGCAATTGATTTTGATCCTACGTAATATGAAACCAAATTTGCATTTTTTTCTCAATATACAATCGATAACATCTCAAAGACGTAGCAAAGAAGCGTTGTTCAAGGTTAACCTCGTGTTTTGCCAATAAGTCACCAAAATGACCGCTTGGTACCGATTCGAGATTTGATATGCTATGGTTACTTCGGTGACAGTAGTCCTCAGTATAACCATTCCATATGAAATATTACCTATCTCACCAAAACTTGAACGAGATATAAATAAACGAGATATTATCTTCCAAATATGTACAATCGATTATGGTCACACGTACTTAGCCAAAAACTTGATTTTTTTACGTGCAATAAATAATTATTGTAGTCAAAAGAAACTATGAAAGAACTGGTATCCAACAGTATTTACTTTATGCGCATATGTTACCGAGAAGTCGACTTGCAATCGATTGGACACTCGATATTCTATGGTCACTGTGGTGACATTAGTCACTGATATAACCATTTGATATAACATTGTAGCAGTCTCACCAACACACGGTTGATATAGAAAAAGAAACAATATTGTTCGAATACTCTATGCAATTGATGATGATCTTAGGCGATTATTCGATCTTGATTATAAGTGTTTTCGTCTTAGGTAATATAAAATCAAATTTGCATTGTCTTCTCAATATACAATCGATAACATCTCGAAGGCGTAGCAAAGAACCGTTGTTCAAGGTTAATGACGTGTTTTGTGAATTAGTCACCAAAATGACCACTTGGCACTGATTCGAGATTTGATATGCTATGGGTACTTCCGTGACATTAGTCGCCGGTATAACCATTCCATATGAAATATTAACTATCTCACCAACACATGAATGAGATATGAAACAAGACATTATCGTTCAAATATGTACGATTGATTACGGTCACACGTACTTAGTCAAAAATTTGATTTTTTTAATTTGCAATAAACAATTATTGTAGTCTAAAGGAAATATGAAAGAACCGGTAATCGAGACTATTTTATGCGCATACGTTACCGAGAAGACTATTTGCAATCGTTTGAATATTTGACATTCTATGGTCACTTTGGTTACATCATACATCGAGATTTGATATGCTATGGTCACTTCGATGACCATATCTATCTCACGAACAGATAAACAAGACATAAAACGAGACATTATTGTCTAAATACATGCAATTGATTGTGATCATACCTACTGTAACCGAAGATTCGAATTCTCAATAAATAATTATTGAATCCTCGACGAAGCAGCAGAAGAGATTTGTTGAGATTAACAACGTGTTGCGTAATGCCAAGGAGAAGGCTTGGTATTAATTCGATTCGTGATATTCTACGATTACTTTGGTGACATTAGTCACTGCTATAACCATCTAATATAAAATGGTAGCACTTACAAACGCACGAACGAGCAATTAATAAACGAGACAGGCTTTCGTATACCGTTGATGAACACTGTGTCGAAACGGGTGTAACAATGAAATTTATTTGATGCCACTTACAGAATTCGGGGAATACCTGTACAATGTATGAGAGCACACAACTGTCGAACTTCGAACCACAAAAGTCCCTAAATGTTTTACGTTGATATCACTTTCCCCCCTGGTAACGACTGTCGGCAAAGAAAATATTTTGTAGAATCTTAAATGCTGTGTGAGATTTTATACAGTAGATGGTGCCAACGGCGTTTTCCAAAGGAGAGGGAAATTCGAATTCGTGAAGCATAAATATGATTCTTTATTATAATCATTGTCCATCAAAATTTGTTTATTTGATTTGTATTATTTCACGCTTGATTATGTGAGCATATATACAGTCGTTAAAAAGACCACATAGTATATTGATTGTAGTGAGATATTCTTTTATATCAAAGTCTTTCTCGTATATTATCTGGTCACTGTCGTGACTCTATATCTATATAAAATTAGTCATTACTAAATCAATCGGTAATTAAAAAAGCATGATTGTTGGTTATTCCCATTAATTCACCATCGAAGTCAAGTTCGTTCAAATTACTTTATTAATTGTCAATGAAAATATGGAACTTTTTGATTATTTAACCAAAGGTTTGGGAATTTTTTTCCACGAGTTAACATAGATTTACGTGGACATTTCCAGCATTACCATGTTGTCATGCGACATAGGATGATTCTTATGCTATCCCTGCATTGGATTGCGTAGGTGTGGGTGTGGATGTCGGTGTAGGTGTGGGTGTTTTTCAAATTTGCTATGCAAAATGGAAAATACCATACATTTACCATGAAAATAAAATACCATACCATACCATACCATACCATACCATATCATACCATAAAAAGTGATTTTTATGCACCCGAAACATCGGTTTCCATGGGCGGAGATATTTTTTTACTGTTTCATATAAAAAACTTTTCACACGCAATACCACGCATAGAGTGCATTATGTGCATTAATCGTATAATTTCTTATTCAATACATCGTTAACAGAATAATCTAAGAATTATTGATGTCGATTACCGAATGAATATGTAATTGACATTTTTTCACTTCAATTAATGATTGATTGAAATAATTTGTATTCATGGATCTTGATTAATGAATAATGGAAAAATTGAAAACTTTCCAATGAAGATTACTCATTGCTGAAATAATCCTATTTCTCAAAATTTTGATTAACAATTATCAAAGTAATCGCTAAATTTCCATCTTCAATTACCTATTCACGAAATAATTAAGGAAAGTATAAATATGATTACCGGTTGCTAGAATAATTGGTTAATCGGCCTTTCTGATTAGTGATTGATTGAGTAATTAATAATCGTTGAATGATTATTAATCATTAACTGAAAAATTTGGCTTTATAAAGATGAATTACCGACTACTCAAGTAATTAACAACGAATTATTAAGATTATTAAATATATAATTAATCACGAAATTCTTCCTGGAAATCATGAATTTACCACGTAATTAAATAATCATAATTTAAAATTATAATTTTGCCGATCCCTGGCGCCCACGTGAGCTTTTTACGCGGGTGGTAGCTCCCTTCTTCTTTTCGTTTTATACAAGCACATATACACCCCCGCTCAAAAGCTTAGATACACCCGCCGATATTTCTTGACGCAATAAAAGTTGCATAACTCCATTAAAAAATCGATATTCGAATTTTCAAAGAAGCGTTTTGACGGGAAGGAATTCAGCTTTGTTTTCCCTATTTTTGATTTTTGTTATGATTTTTTGTCGACTTCGTATGCATTTTTGAAAGTGACCGTTTTTCGGCATTTTTTCGACCATCGCAAATCGGGCGCATAACTTAGGGACATTTTTTTCAATCTTTTTTATCTACAGTATCTTTGAAAGGGTTATAAGCTGCTTTATTTTCATTCTCTAAACATTTCCGTACGATTTTTCCTCGCAAAGTTATGTGAAAAATACAAATTTCAAAAGATGCAACGTAACTCAAAGACTATTCAGTTTAAGAGAAAATGTCAAGTATAAAAGAAGTAGCATAGGTATACACGGAATTGCCTGGAATTATTTCAGAATTTTCCCATGAAATTTTTTTACTATTTTTGCTCCAGCGAAAAATTTCATGTGTTCGAAATTTCCGTACTTCGTGATAAAATAAAAATCTGAAAAAATTTAGCAATATTCGGCATGCTATAAGCAACAATTATCAATAATAATATTGCCCAAAAGTCATTAACAAATTGTTTAAATAAATTAATAAACAATGATGAACATTGATGAATAATTATTATTGCTCATTGTTGTTTATAGCATACTAAATATTGCTGATTTTTTTCAGATTTTTATTTCATCACGAAGTACGGAAATTTCAAACAGATGAAATTTTTCGCTGGAGTAAAAATAGTAAAAAAAAAACAAAATTTCATGTGAAAATTCTAAAATAATTCCAGGCGATTCCGTGTATACCTATGCTATTTTTTTCATACTTGACATTTTCTCATAAACTGAATGGTCTTTAAGTTACGTTGCATCTTTTAAAATTTGTCTTCTTTACCCAAAAGTAAAATAACTTCGCGAGAAAAAATCGTAAGGAAATGTTTGAAGAATAAAAATAAAGCAGCTTCTAACCCTTTTAAATGTACTGTAGATAAAAAAGAGAAAAAAAATGTCTCTAAGTTATGCGCCCGATTTGCGATGGTCGAAAATATGCCGAAAAACGGTCACTTTCAAAAATGCATACGAAGTCGACAAAAAATCATAACAAAAATCAAAAATAGGGTAAACAAAACTGAATTCCTTCCCATCGGAACGCTTCTTTAAAAATTCGAATATCATTCTTTTTGACGGAGTTACGCAACTTTTAGTGCGGCAAGAAATATCGGCGGCCGTATCCAAACTTTTGAGCGGGGTCGTATATTATTACGATCGTTGGAATAATGGACACGATTAATATTAAAAAGGAATAAGATGGGTGAAGGTTTCATTGTAATCTGTCACAGTTGTGCTTTCGTTAAAGTCTTAAGCAAGACTGTCATTTACATCAAGCGTTGCTATGTACGTCATCTGTCATGTATCCGTCGGTATGTCGTAGTCGTAGTCAGCTATGGAATGGAATCAGTGTGCCTACAGCTATATTCATCTCTCTATATTATATACATTTTTCGCCGCCGCCGCCATCGTGTACACTGGAAAAAATTTCTTTCTGAAAATTAATACACCGGTGTAGGAATTTCGAATGCATAAACCGGATATGAATTTTCATATGAACATGCATCAGGAAATCAAGATGCTCGTTATTTAAAAATGATGCACAATGTATTAAATTTCATATACACCTTCGTTATTTATATAATGAATAGATATTATTTTTAAAAACTTGTAGTGGTTCAATTAATATACAAAAGTATTGTTATTTTCAAGATGAATTTTATTAAAATTGCTGTATTCGGTTAAAAAAAATACATTACTTTCGTATATTAAAAGAATCAAACGGTGATTTTAAAAATCGCAAGTGGTATATGAAACTTCATATACATATTCCGTGAGTATTTGATCACAGGATATTATTTTCAAAAATTTGGTATTGTCTGGTTAACATACAAAAGTATTGTTATTTTCACGATTAAGTTTACGAAAATTGCTGTATACGGTTAGAAAAAATACATTACTTTTGTGTATTAAATTAATCAAACTGTGTTTTCAAAAATCGCAAGGGGTATATTAAATTTCCTATACCACCGTGTATTAATATTCAAGTCACGGTATATTAAATTTCATGTACCACTGTATAGTAATTTTCAAGTCACGGCATCTTAAAAACTATATTGATTTATTTATTCTTATAGGAATTTCCTTCATGAAATTTACTGAACGAAGAAATGTTGAAATTAATATACGTAAGTATATGAAAATTACGTTACCGTAGCTGTAATTAAGTGTTGTTAAACATGTTTTAAAAAATATTTTGCGCTTGCAAAATAATTTAATATGCATAGTTTACCGGGCATAAAAAAAAATAAATAGAAAAAAAAGAAAAATCGGCGGGAATTGGCGGATCTATTTTTTCTCCCTGACAGGGAATCGAACCCTCAACCCTGCCTACCATCCTACCTATCGCTCCTAACTACCTAACACGCTACCTATTACGCCATCGACTACTTATGAAGTTCCTCTACTTTTATGGTATATGAATGCTGGAGTCCCGAAATAGTACATTACGATACGAGTGCGATGAACTTTTTCTGACGAGTGTGAGTTTGCAGCATGAGCCGAAGGCGAATGTTGCAATCACGCGAGTTGAGAAAAAATTTCTTACACGAGTTTCGTTCAAAATTTTATTGCTCGAGTGCCTAAAGTGGACACTTTACGCAAGGAGTGAAATAAAATTAATAATTTATGCTTTTGAATGTGCGATAATCCATGAAACTTGATTTTCGGATTTCTGAATTCGAATCCTCTGCCCCCTCATAATTTATGTGAACTTTATTCCAGAATACCTGACTACTCATATCTTAAGTGACCCCTCAGAACTTAAGTTACCCCTCAGAACTTAAGTTACCCCTCATAACTTAATTCCAAAATTCGTGACCCCTCATAATTTAATTGACCCCTCATAACTTGAAACTTAATTCTGGAATTCATTTATGATCCCCTCATGAATGAAGTGACCCCCGCGCATAACTTAATTTCAGACCCCCTAATCACTCATAAGTTATGTATACGTTCAAAACTTTGTTGAAAAAAACCGTGACCTCTCATAAGTTAAATGACCGCTCATAACTTAATTTCGGGGTCCCTGACCCCTCATAACTTAAGTTACTCCTGATAACTTAATTTTGTGACCGCTGACCCCTTGTAGATTATAGAAAGCCGCAAAACTTAATTCCATAATTCCTGACCCCTCATAAGTTAAGTTACCTCTCATAACTTAATTTCGTGGCCCCTGACCCCTCATAAGTTATGCGAACGCTCAAAACTTCATTCCAGAATACCTGACCCCGCATAACTCAAGTTTCCCCGCATAACTCAAGTTTCCCCGCATAACTTAAGTTACCCTTTAAAACTTAAGATTGCGACCCCTAACCCAAAACACATCTAAGAAATATATAAGACCGGTTTTTAATATTCATAGCGATGTAGGTATTAAATTTCCAAAGTGGCTGTATTAATAATGCAATTAATACACCGGCTTCGCAAAATTCAAATCAACCTAGTAATTTTACTATAGCAATTTTTAGAATTCTATCATAGGTTTTGGTTTTTAATACACCGTTGCATGAATTTCCATAAAACTGATTGGAATATTCTGAACAATACTGTAATTTTTTGTTACCGATTGCGAGTAAATTCCAACAGCGCTCATGTTGTAATTTTCAAGCATCGGCAACGAAAATTTCTATTACTTTGTATATTAAAAAGCGAAACAAATCAAAGGAATATACAAGACAGGTTTTTAATATTCATAACGGTATATTAAATTTCAAAAGTCGCTATATTATAATAAAATTAATACACCGAGTTTGAAATATAAAAATCGACATAGTAATTTTACCGCGATGATTTTTTAAATTCCATCACAGGTTTTGAGTTTTAATATACCCTTGCATAAATTTCCAAAGGACTGATTGGAATAATCTGAAGAAAATTGTAATTTTTTGTTACCGATTCCACGTAAATTCCAACAGCGCTCGTCTTGTAATTTTCAAGCACCGGCAACCAAAATTACTATTTCTTTGTGTATTAAAAACCAAAACACATCTAAGAAATATACAAGACGGATTCTTAATATTAATAACGGTATATTAAATTTCCAAAGTGGCTATATTATTATGAGATCAATACACCGAGTTTGGAATATAAAAATCCACATAGTAATTTTACCATGACGATTTTTAAAATTCCATCGCAAGTTTTGACTTTTAATACACCCTTGCATGAATTCCCAAAGGACTGATTGGAATATTCTAAAAAAAATTGTAATTTTTTGTTACCGATTGCAAGTAAATTCCACTAGCGTTGTGTTGTATATTAAAAACTAAAACACATCTAAGAAATATGCAAGACGGGTTATGAATTTCCATACCAGGGGTGCATAACTATGAAATTAATATACCGGATTTGTAATTTTTTAATACAGGAATAAAAAAGTTTAATACCAGTATATTAATTTTAATGAAAGTTGCAGGAAATTCATTTTAATACACCCAGTTTGTAAAATTAATATGAATCGACATTGTGAATTTGCGATTTTTTTTTTACAGTATACATGAATCGAGCGGTCGGGATTGGGTTTGAGGCAAAAGGAGAGCGCGTAGCGCCCGAGCCCCACGAAGCCCGAGTAACAATATATATATATATATCTGTATTATATAAAAATTTCGCCGCCGCCGCAGCCAACGCTGTCGTCGCCGTGTACAAAAATCGAGGGGTTGGGTTTGGGTTTGGCGTTTGTGTTTGAGGCGACGCGAGGGTGCGTAGCGCCCAAGCCCACGCAGCCCTAGTATATATATTAGGGTGATTTGTTTTTCGACTTATTTTTTTTTCTTGCACTCCCCACCCGAAATTTTTTTATATATGCCTGAAAGAAAATTCCCTGAAAGTCACAGTATTAAGGAGGTTTATCTGGTACCGAGTGAGTCAAAAGAAAAATGGCAATGCTTAACCTCAAAATAAACGGTGACTAGCGTAGTCATTGACAATGCTTAACCTCAACATAATCAGCATTTTCGAGACTAATTAATTTATTATTTATATCACAAGTACCTAATCGACTTTATGAAGCTCTAAAAACATTCCTTAGATACTTTTTCATAATTTCTTAAATTCCCGTTAAAATCTGTATAGTAATGATTGTGAATTTAATATTTATAGACGGAATCCCATGAGAGCACATGTTATTTAGGAATTACATTTCTATTCATTTCTCACGAACAAGGTATTCTTGGGTCTTGAAATTTTAACAGATGACTATTTAGATACTAATAACTATATTCTGATTTTTTTATTAACATTCGTATTGAAAATCATGTACCAGATGAACCTCCTCAATATTATGTACTTTCCTTTCGCGTGATAAGTTCTTCCATCTAAAATAGTATACGTAAATGAAAAACTTTTTTCGTTCAAATTTTACCACTCTGCGGTTTTTTATGCTACTGCATTGATGTTGGTCACAATTTACGTAGAATCGAACGATCTTTCAAAGTATTTTGAATTGCGTGAGTGTAACTAACACTGGTGAGATGGTACGAGTCCCTAAAGTGGATTTTTACCTAAAATTCTCGATTTTTTGCTGTTATCTCCGAAATAATTAACTCAACCAAAAAATCGTAGAGGAAAATGTTGGAAATTTGATATCCTACAAAAAAGGTTTCTTAAATCTAACTGCTAAAACTAATATTTCTTGTGATATTGAATCTTAACTTATTTATGGTATAAAATTTGTATAGTTTATCGAACCAAAAGTTTTTAATTGTTGATTTTTCATATCATATCACCTGTGACGGATGTCTTTTCTTTAACGAGATCGAGACGATACCGAGTCCGTCACCTTCGGGCGTCAGCCCTACACGTAACGTCCCAAACATTCCTGGTGGGCGCCAGTTAACTTTTATTTCTCCGGAAATTAACAAATTGGTCGTACCTGGGAGTCGAGTGGGAAGGGCTCGGATCCACGAATTCGCTTTTTATTTCGCTGGTGAGCTAGCCGGACTGAACTGGGGATCGAGTGGGAAGACCTCGATCCCTGCAAACGCACTTTTTATTTTGCTGATAGACTCACCGGGATAAACTGGGAATCGAGTGGGAAGACCTCGATTCCCGCACGGACGAAGCAGGACAGAATAAACGGATGGAACGTACGAACCGGGATGAACTGTTGCGGAAATGCGCGGCCGCTCAGGATGCGGGTTATGGTTGAGAGGGTCGGAGTTAAGTGTCAGCTAGTAGCACGGGAACTTATTCGAATCCAAGATCGTTAACGGGATCGTAGCGACGAACGGCTCACTTGAAGGATATTTAGTCGTTCAGGGAGTTGCGAGAGCTGTTTCAGTCGAAACACGGGAAACTAGTACCGATGCACTGCACGCTGCACTTGAATATTCCCATGGAATATCCGTCGGGAGCAAAACGAATTTTATTCGTTACCATAGCACGGAGCGCTTGTCACAACGATGGGCACACACAGCTACAAGGGGCGCGTATTACACAAGCGAGAGCGAAACACACGTTACACATAGCGCGAACGAGAGACAGCGAGACCGAGCGTCGACACAAGTGACACAATACCAAGCGCGAGAGGTCTTATCTCGACGGCGATCGGAGACCGACTCTGATTAATCTCTTTTCGAAAACTCGAATTACCGTAAAACGGGGTTACTTTGTTCGTGTTTCAGAAGTTTTTTGGTCGTAACTTTTTTTAACGTCCATAATTAAATTTTTTTTTGCTCGAACAGAACAATTTGTCCTTTGGCTATAAAATGTATAACAATAGCAAGCCCTATTAGACCCTCACAATTTTATATATTTAGAAAAAAAGCCAAAGTTACCCTGAGTGTGGGGCTACTTTGGAGACGCATTGAAATGCAACTTAGGGAACGTACCCATACTACGTGACCTGTTTACGGGGGGGGGGGGGGGGTGGGGGGGGGGGTCTCCGAAATACCACGCTTGGTCACAGGGGCGGGCGGGGGGGCTTAGGTTTTTGTCACGTAGTCAATATCCTCTAGGGAAATCTCGCACTTCTTCGAGCTCATATACACGCAGTCAAAAAATTAAAGGAACAGAAAAATTTGCAAAATTGTTCAGCGATTTTCCGAAAGCTGTAACTTGGTTATTTTTGATCGAAAACTAAAAAAAAGCATTTTGAAGCTTGAATCTTCTAGTTTCGGAATCTCGAGGCAATACAATTTTTTGGGCACCACCCTCGACGCAGTCGAAAGAAATATCACGGCAACATTTTTTCCGAAATTTTTGCTTTTTTCAAGGCAGTCGTTGGGCTCCAAACAAATTGTTTTTTCCAAATTTAGATTTTTTCAGCTTTCACGCTTATAAAATGAATGCAAATTTGAGAGACAAAAAAAGAGACCTTTTTTACCATTTTTAACATCATTAAATGGTCTTTAAGGATCAATAAACGTGTTCCTTCAATTTTTTTAAAAGTTCGATGATTCGGTCACAAGAAACGGCTTGAGCGATTGTTTTAAAAATTGGCATGTTTTTGAGGTATATATGGGGGAAAACGCCTGTTTTTTTCATGGCGTGACCCTGACCTCTCTTGATTTGGCTGAAACTTTGCTTATTTTATCGTCTGATCCCAAAAACAACTCTCAAATTTTATTAGATTTTTTGGAGCCGCCATAGCGGAATACTAGACCATAGAATATTTTGACTTTGGAAAATATTTAATTTTCAATCGACGATATCTCTGTAGCGGTTGATCGTATCGAAAAGTATATAGGGGGCTTTTATTTTTGTTTTGAGTCTATCTTCAAATTAAAAAATTGTCTGATTTTTTTAAAGTAAATTTAAGCAGTCAAAATAATTTTCAAAAACTAAAATCACGATACCCAAAAACTGCCCCCTTCGAATTTTAAACAAAAATTCTCAAAAATACTAAAATTCATTACCAACATTTTGAAAAAAAATCAGGATGGTATTTTCAGTGGTTCGCGAGATATTAATTTTTTAGTATTTTATTTATTTGTTGATTATCAATTTTTGTCTATCTGTTAATTAATTTGAGCTTCGAATAGTGTAAAAAGAATAGTAAAACAGAATAATGTAAATCAATAACCCATACACATGGTTTGGTAGAAAATATTTTACTCGTATATTCAATTTAATACTTGTATAAATCACTCGTTCAATTTTTTGATCAATTTCAATTTCTTATATGTTAAAAGTATTTTATACTCGTATACACGTTTTTCATTCTCGTTTTTTTCTCGGATATTTAATTTTTTTAAATTATGCTATGTATCTCGCTTTCGACAGAATTCGACCATCTTTTAACAACAATGTTGCCATCGTGTAGCGGAATTATTCAGTGATGCTTCTGAGTATTTTTTATTGATCGGGCAATTTTGAATCGTCCATCCATTAAAAATTCCTTCAATTGTTCGTAATCACTCTTCTCACGGTAAACAATTTTGATCGACTGTACATTTTTTGAAGCCCATTCGTAGAGCTCTCGAGGTGTTGTAATTTGCTTGTCTGCTGGAAGTTGCAAGCTGGCTCGCGATGCAAGTCTTTTTATCGTTTCGCCTATTCCGTCGCAGGCACCTTTGCCATGTGCGCTAGCGAAGAAATGCCATTCGGCAGGAACTCCAAAATCCTCTTCGTGATAATACACATTGACAAAATTTTTAAAATTCTTGAATTGCTGTGGTGCCCCATCGGAAGTGTACAAGATTTTTGACAAATTTTTTACGAGATCCTTCACGAAGTCGTTTATTACTTTAGAATGTTCGTAAACAGCGATGGCGTCATGATGCAAATAGTCCGATATCACAACTAAACTCTTGTGTTCTAAGCCGTCGCCATTATTATAATAAACAACAACGAGATAAATTGTTGCTTGACAATTGTTCCAATGGAATCCTGGAGCAGCATCTTGAACGACAAAAGCGTAGTTCTCTGCAAAGTCGCATGTCACGATACATTCTCCTTCTTTCAGATTACTCTTTTTCCATAGTAGGAAACTCGATTGCTGTTTCGCAATGAACGAGTGTGGCAATAGCACTGATGCTTGTTCACAAAATTCGTCGACGAATACTGCAGTAGAATGGATGCGCGTTTCAAGAGTCGTACGTGGCTTAGCAATCCACTGTTTATACTTTATCTCGTGAATGCCATTATCAAGAAAAATCTGAAGCAGCAGCTCCTTCAAATTTTTCACTCCAGGGCATCGCTCACAAATACCCAGATTGCATTCCGGCTTAATGTCGTCACACGTTATGAACATGAGCACATCTTCGTAATTTCCAAAAGGGAAGTCGAGGCTCGTCGTCAGTGATGGCAAATTGCAACCTAATAAAATAGTGGTAAATATTTAATATTTACATAGAAAAAATCTGGTAGAAAGTCGTGAATTTGGTATGTTCTTTCCATGGAGAGATTTCATATTATTATCGCAAGGCTCAGTATGCAAAGATGCTCAAAATTGTAAATTTTAAAATAGAATGCAAATTCTTTCAATCAAACATACATATTCTAACGGATCAGGGATTTCATAGCAAAAAGAAAAAAAGTTCTCAAAGTTTCATGAACTCATATTTCATGTACAGATATTACTTCCACTATCTTATTCATTCATTTTTTAGAACTTTTTCTTTAAAATAAATATTCTCCGTATCTTCAATGGGTCGAATTTTTTCCATTTTTAACTTATTACTTTGTACTTATAATTATTATGGAATAAAGTTTGTCGTTCGGACACTATTAGTCTTATGAAGTGTGCGAGACACCTTGACTGCAATTTTATAAGAAAATCTATTTATCGATCATCATCAGTTTCATGTTCTGATGTACGCTACACACACAAACGGTATGGGTCGATGCGGTGTCTCCTGCCAACACGCAATGCTTTGGTCTCATTTCAATGAATTTAGTGAAGCCAATGGCTATTCCGGGATTTCTGTCTTTGAATGATCGATGCAGATCCGTGCTGTGTTCACTGCTGGATATGTAGAGAGGGGGAGGGGTAGTCAACATCAGCGCCAGCGAGTGAAGCCGGGTCCGACCTTGAGCACACTAGCGAACGCGGCTTGACGACGACGCTCGTATATTATAAAACCATAAATCGCAAAAAAAATTAATATCTCGCGAACCGCTGAAAATACCATCCTGATTTTTTTTTTTAATGTTGGTAATGAATTGCAGTATTTTTGAGAATTTTTGTTTGAAATTCGAAGGGGGCAGTTTTTGGGTATCGTGATTTTAATTTTTGAAAATTATTTTGACTGCTTAAAAAATCAGACAATTTTTTAATTTGAAGATAGGCTCAAAACGAAAATAAAAGCCCCCTATATACTTTCCGATACGATCAACCGCTACAGAGATATCGTCGATTGAAAATTGAATATTTTCCAAAGTCAAAATATTCTATGGTCTAGTATTCCGCTATGGTGGCTCCGAAAAATCTAATGAAATTTGAGAGTTGTTTTTGGGATCATACGATGAAATGAGCAAAGTTTCAGCCAAATCAAAAAGGGTCAGGGTCACGCCATGAAAAAAACAGGCGTTTTCCCCCATATATAAAATTATCGCCGCCGAGTAGATAGGCAGTGTTGGTTCTGGACGAGTTTTTCGTTACTGCGCATGCGCAGGACCAGGGGTGGGGCTCTTGAATGTTCTCGAATGTTCTAGAAGGTTCTAGAAGGGGGGTGGGAGATGATGAAGTCATCATGCAGGAATTTCAAGGACTTTCTGTTTACCACGAGATTTTTTATGAGGGTGGGGGAGAGAGGGGCGGTAGGGATTTCAAGGACGTCCTGTTTACTACGAGATTTTTCAAAAGGGTGGGGGTAGAGGAGGGGTAGGAATTTCAAGGACGACCTGTTTACCACAAGATGTTCTATGGGAGGTGGGGGAGCTGCGAGGTTCGCAGATATTGCGCATAAGGCTTCTAGCTGGGGGAGTGGTAGGAATTTCAAGGACTTTCTGTTTTGCACATGCGCAGGAAAAAAGCTGAGACAATATGGACCAGGTAGGGGTAATAAGGGTCAGCTCTCGAATGTTCTAGAAGGGGTCGGAGGAGCTGTGACGTCATTAAATTGCGCAGAAAAAATGCTCCACGGCATACGAGGAGGAAGTGGGGAAAGGGGTTTTCAAGGACATCTTGCTTACCACAAGATTCCCTGTAGGGGTGGGGGAGCTGCACCGTTCGCGGAATTACGTCATCACCCGTTTAAGGCATATTGAGGGGGGGGGGGGGGTAGGAATTTCAAGGCCTTTTTGTTTACCACGAGATTTAAGCTTGTCGCTGAAAAATAATTCTCGGAAATATTTTTACGTTATCATATTACAATAACCATCAAAGCTTACCGCTAAAACATAATGCGCAGAAAAATCTCTGTCTCTTTCTAATATCATGTTACAACAACTATCATAGCACACTGCTTAAAAATGAGGCGCAGAAATATTTTTACGATATCATATTACAATAATCTTCACAGAGCTTGTCGCTGAAAAACAATTCTTGGAAATATTTCTGTATCTTTCTAATATCATATTACAACAACTATCAAAGCATACCGCTAAAACATAATGAGCACAAATATCATGTTACAATAATCATTGAAGCATACCGCTGAATAATGGTCAGAAATATTTTTCCGATATCATATTACAATAATTTTTTCAAAGCTTACCGGTAAAAAAAATTCTCGGAAATATTTTTATCTCTTTCTAATATCATATTACAATAACTATCAGGGCATACTGCTGAAAAATAATGGTCAGATATGATTTTACGATATTATATTACAATAGCCATCAAAGCTTACGACTAAAAAACAATTGTCGGTAATATTTCTGTCCCGTTCTATGGCTTTTTCCTATATATTCTCTTCGTTAACTTTTACAAGTCAACATCAACGCAATAAAAATGGATTCGGCAAAGTGCTTGCAATTAATAAGGGTAATGGAAAATGCCTATATATTATTGAAAAGTGCATCGAGTGACCAAGTGGAAAAATGGAAAAACTATCAGGCTCGTTATATCAGACTTCTCCATAGGTCTTAAAAACACCAAATATATCGAGTGGCGAAAAAACGAGAATTCAAACAACGATTTCCCTGCTCAAATCGCGCAGTGAAAAATTCAGAGCACATCAACGAGCGGGTGGAAATATCGGTGCGCGCGATGGAATATCCTCTCGCGTTCGTTGAGTACATTTGGAGTCTGCTTTTCAAAATCGCATACGAACCGGTGCAGTGGTGAATCTCATCCACAAGGATCTACGATCGTTTCTATACGATGCCAAAGTCACCACCGTCAAGCGACTATCAAATGTGCTCAAAAAGGATGGAAATTTAAAAGCTAATGTCGTGTTAGCGTGCAAATTTTTCACATTAAAAAATAGCGATATGGTTCGAGAAATAAAGTACTTCAATACGCGAAACGAGCCTATTCTCGCAGCAACGGACATCAAGGGGTGGTTCGACGAAAACGTGACGGATCGCCTCCTGGTTGGAGTCGAAGAGTTTGAAGAGTGCGATTCAGGCTGGTCAATGCGTGAAATTGTCAATTTGACGGTCAACATCAACCACTACGTAGCACTGCGTGGGGGTATCTCAACGTATACTGATGTTCCAAAAATTATACGGAAGAAAAAAGCTGTTGTCACCATAAAAAACGACGATGAGTTCTGTTCTTGTGGTCTGTGACAGGAGCACTTCATCCAGTGACAGTACATGCTGATCGTATGAGTTCGGATCCTGACTTTGAAACAATTTTAAAATACGATGGTGTACATTTTCCAATCGCCTTAAAAGATGTTCCAAAATTCGAGAAAATGAACAATTTATCGATTAATGTATACGGAGTGGACAAGTGTGGCAGAAAGAGTGAAATTGTGCCGTTGTACATAAGTAAAACAAAGTCTGATAAGCCCACCACTCATCTTCTCATGATTGAGAGTAATATCGGTATGGATGTAGATAGAGAAGACAATTTCCAACCAATCTACCACTTTGCTTGGATCCGTAATCTATCACGTTTGTTGAGTGCACAATTATCAAATCATGATCATTATACATGGTTTTGCGATAATTGCTTGAACCACTTTTCGAGTCAAAGATGTTTTAAAAATCATCGGGAGGATTGCATGAGCATGAATAAAACGAAAATGATTTTACCGACCGAGGATGATAACATTCTTAATTTCAAAAATTATCGATTCAAGGAAGATGTGCCTTTTGTCGTGTACGCCGACCTCAAATGCCTCCTTGAATCAACCGGAAATGAGGAAAAGTGTAAAAAGCATGTTCCGCACGGTGCTGCGTATTATTTGAGATGTGCCTTTAACGGATCCCTTTCGAAATTAAACATCAAACGTGGGTCCGATTGTATCGAGTGGTTCATCGACCAATTGCACGAAATCGCAAAAACCGTAGATTCTTATTTGACGGATATCGTGCCGATGAAACCCCTCACACCGGATCAAAAATTTCGGTACGCAAATGCCACGAAATGTCATATTTGTGAAAAGCCGTTCAACGCCACCGATGTAAAGCACCGCGATCATTGTCATTTCACGGGCAATTATCGGGGTGCTGCGCGTCGTGGATGTAAGTTGAACTACACAAAATCTCATAGTATTCCAATAGTTTTTCATAATCTTTCCGGTTATGATTCTCACTTTTTGATAAAAGCCTTGGCCATACAATTTGAGGGTTCGGTAAAACTTCTCCCGATAAACAAAGAACGGTACGTTTCATTCACAAAGTACGTTGATGGTACAAACGTCAATTTACGGTTTATCGATTCATTCAGGTTTATGGCTAGAGGTCTTGAAAAACTGGTCTCATACCTGGAAGATAACGATAAATCGATTACACGCAAGCATTGCAACAGTGCGGAGGAATTCCAGTTGATCACAAAAAAGGGAATTTTCCCTTACGAATATGTGGACTCGTGGGAGAAACTGGACGGAGAGCAGTTGCCATCGAAGGATAAATTTTATTCGAAATTGAACACTGAAAAGATTCCCAATCGTGATTATGAGCATGCGGAAGTTGTTTGGAATATTTTCAACATCGCTTCATTGGGTGAACATTCCGATCTATATTTGAAAACCGATGTCTTGCTATTGGCCGATATATTCAAGAATTGCCGACGCAACTGCTCTTCGGCATACATGCTGGATCCTCTGCACTATTTTACAACTCCGGGACTTGCTTTTGACGCGATGCTCAAATGTACCGTTGTTCAGCTCAAACTTTTCACAGATCCCGAAATGCTTTTGTTTATTAAGAAGGGCATTCGAGGTGGCGGTTCGCAATGCACCAATAGATATGCTCATGCAAACAATCGATACACGGGTGAGGATTTTGATCCAAGCAAAGAGGAATCTCATTTAATATACTTCGACGTGAATAATTTGTACGGTGCAGCTATGAGCCAGTATCTACCTGTTGGTTCTTTCGAGTGGGAGCACGGGACGATAGATGTGCTTAATATTGTCGACGACTCTCCTATAGGATATATCCTCGAAGTAGATTTGGAATATCCTGAGGAGCTTTTCGAGTTGCACAAAGATCTCCCCCTTTGTCCCGGACACTATATGCCACCTGGCAGTGAGAATTCAAAATTAATGACAACATTATTTCCGAAAAATAAATACGCTATTCATTATAAAAATTTGAAACAATGCTTGAATTTCGGCCTTAAATTGACAACAATCCACAGAGTCTTGAAATTTCATTAAGGTCCGTGGCTCAAAATATACATTGACTTGAACACCGAAATGCGTAAAACATCAAAAAATGAATTTGAAAAGAATTTTTTTAAATTGATGAATAACGCGGTATTTGAAAAAACTATGGAAAATGTAAGAAAACAGAAGGATGTGAAACTCGTGACAAAGTGGGAAGGTCGATATGGCGCGAAGGCTCTCATTGCAAAGCCCAATTTCCATAGCTGCACCGTTTTCGAAAATGACATTGTGTTAATTGAAATGAATCGCATCGAGGTATACTTCAATAAACCCATCTACGTTGGATTCTGTGTTCTCGATTTATCGAAAATCTATATTTACGATTTTTATTATAATTATGTAAAAAATACCTTTGGCGATCGTGCAAAAGTAATGTACACGGACACCGACAGCCTTCTGTACCATTTTCATGTTTCCCATATATACGACTATGTAAAGGATGACTTACACAGATTCGATACTTTCGATTATCCACCCGACAATGTTTACGGAATACCATTAGTAAATAAGAAAGTTATCGGTCTGATAAAAGACGAGATGAATGGCAAAATAATGAAGGAATTTGTCGGATTATGGGCAAAATTATACGAATTTAAGGTTTTTGGTGAAGATGATAGTGAGGATGAAGATAAAGATGAAGATGAAAAGGAAAAAAGATGGCGAAAGGTTTCAAAGGAGCTATCCTGAAAACGATTAAATTTAATGATTATCAAAAATGTCTTTTTGAACATGAGGAAGTAGAGCAATATCAATACTTGATACAGAGCAAAGAACACAAAGTCCACACGGTAAAACAGAGGAAAATATTTTTGAAACAACTTGTCGACCTAAAAGTGAACTTTCAAAAGAAATTCAATAAAAGGGATCCTCAGCGTCATTATAATCCTCGAACGTTTTATGGGAAAGCTGGGCAACGCTAATATGTTATTTGCGATTGTAAATTTCCTCACGGATCATGCATAAAAAAGTGAAAAACCATTTAGAGAAGCTTGAAAATTTCAAAAATCAATGGAAACAAAAATTGGGTTTAGTGAGGTTCGTTTTTTGCGATACAAATAAAACCGAAAGATATCACCGCTGAGAATGATAAAAAAATTCTTCGCAATATTTATGAAAATTTTCGAGTGAATCGTACGCGCAAGATAAAATTAAAAGTTGGCGATAATGTTCGAATTTGTAAATATAAACACGTTTTTGAAAAAGGTTATACACCAAATGGGACCACAGAAATTTTTACCATAAGTGAGATACGAAATACCGATCCCATCACGTACAAGCTCACGGATTATCAGGGTCATCCAATTGAAGGTGGTTTCTACGTGGAAGAACTCACTCCAGTAAATTATCCAGACATTTATCTTGTGGAAAAAATATTTCGGAAACGTGGAGACAAATTGTTCGTGAAATGGTTAGGTTTCGAAAATTCACACAACAGCTGGATAAACAAGAATGATTTGTAAAGGTTTTTTTTCAATAAAGACAAAAAAAAATATCAATAATTTTTTATTTCTTATAACCATATGGTACAGCATCCGTAGTATCGGGTAACAAAATTCTCTTATCGTCTAACCAACTTAATGCTAATTTTTTCTGTTTTACCGTGTGGACTTTGTGTTCTTTGCTTTGTATCAAGTATTGATATCGCTCTACTTTCTCATGTTCGAAAAGACATTTTTCATAAACATTAAATTTAATCGTTTTCAGGGTAGCTCCTTCGATTCCTTTTGCAGCCTTTTTTCCTTTCTTTTTTTTCTTTTCATCTTCATCTTTATCTTCATCCTGACTATCATCTTCACCAAAAACTTCGAATGCGTTTAATTTTGCTCGTAATCCGACAAATTCCTTCATTATTTTGCCATTCATCTCGTCTTTCGGTAGACCGATGACTTTCTTATTTACTAATGGTATTCCATAAACATTGTTGGGTGGATAATCGGAAGTATCGAATCTGTGTAAGTCATCCCTTACATAGTCGTATATATCAGAAACATGAAAATGGTACAGAAGCCTTCGCGCCGTATAGACCCTCCCACTTTGTCATGAGTTTCACATCCTTCTGTTTTCTTACATTTTCCATAGTTTTTCCAAATACCGCGTTATTCATCAATTTCAAAAAATTCTTTTCAAATTCATTTTTTGATTTTCTACGCATTTCGGTGTTCAAGTCAATGTATGTTTTGAGCCACGGAGCTCGATAAAATTTCAAGACTCTGTGGATTGTTGTCAATTTAAGGCCGAAATTCAAGCATTGTTTCAAATTTTTATAATGAATAGCGTACCCACACGGAACCGAGTGTCCATTGGACGTCCATCTATTATCCATAGATCCTTAACACGTCTACATCCACGATGGACGTCATGCGGACATCCATTGAACATCCATGGTATACTTTTGATTGGACAAAACGCAATGGATCACACAGGACGTATATTGTATGTCCACGACACGTACTATTTCTTGAGCTACAAATATACACAACACGGCCATCCATGGTATGTCCATAGGTAGACATTAAATAGCTTTTAATTCAGGATAGTAATTGAACATCCATTGGACGTTCCAGGTTCGTAAACGAAAATCACATTCGGAGGACGTCAATTGAAAGTCTATCGGATGTTCCATGTAGGATTTCATATAGACGTGAACCTGGAACGTCCAATAGATGTCCAATTACTATACTGAATTAAGAGCTATTGAATGTCTACCTATGGGCATACCATAGATGGCCGTGTTGTGTATATTTGTAGCTGAAGAAATAGTACGTGTGTGAACATACAATATACGTCCTGTGTGATCCATCGCGTGTTGTCCAATCAAAAGCATTCGTCCTTTAGATGTACATTTAAGTATTTCGGGCAGCTTTGATATGGGTACGCCGATTGACCGTCGTATGTACGTACAAATTACGTCTATCGAAGGATAACGCGGAAGTTTATTCGACGTCCACGACACATATTTTTGGAGCCATAAATATATTCCGCGCGTAACTTAACAGCCAGGGGACGTCCAATAATCATTTAAGTTGGATGAAAATTTCATTCCGGGGAAGTCCATGGGACATTCCTTAAACCACTATCGGAGATGCGAAACGACAGCGATTCTATGTGCTGAAAACGTTTCGTATACGTACCCTTAGATATTTTTTAGAGGTGCCTATAGACCACATAAAGTGACATTTAATGTACGTATTTAAGACGAATGCCAATATTGCAAAAGATATCTAATGATCATCTATTATACGTCCCTTAATTTAAACGCTATTGATTACACATTATCCATTAATTATAAATTTCATTACGATTATACATTATTCAAGGCCTGTGAAACAAAGATATATAAGTATATCAGCAAACTACATCGTATAAGGTTTTTACATGCATAAGTTTCTCATAAGTCAAGTTAGTGTAGGTAGGTAGGAGATTAGAAAAGTTAAGCAGCACCCCTTGAATCCAATACTTGGATGGGTGACCGCAGTGTGAAAAATCGAAAACTATTTTTTTTTCTTTTTTTAGAACAGAACAGGTTTCATAGAACAGGTGCCGTTTCGCACTTCTTTTAGCAGTGATAGGGATACTTATAGACGTCCCTGGGATGGAGCATTCATCCACCATGTATGGATATTGGACGTCCCATGGCCCTAATGTTCCGTGTGGGTATTTATTTTTCGGAAATAATGTTGTCATTAATTTTGAATTCTTACTGCCGGGTGGCATATAGTGTCCGGGACAAAGGGGGAGATCTTTGTGCAACTCGAAAAGCTCCTTAAGATATTCCAAATCTACTTCAAGGATATATCATGTAGGAGAGTCGTCGACAATATTAAGCACATCTATCGTCTCGTGCTCCCTCTTGAAAGAACCAACAGGGAGATACTGGCTCATAGCTGCACCGTACAAATTATTTACGTCGAAGAACATTAAATAAGATTCCTCTTCGCTTGGATCAAAATCCTCACCCATGTATCGATTGTTTGCATGAGCATATCTATTGGTGCATTGCGAAACGCCACCTCGAATGCCCTTCTCAATAAACAAAAGCATTTCAGGATCTATCAAAAGTTCGAGCTGAACACCGTTACATTTGAGCATCGCGTCAAAAGCAAGTCCCGGAGTTGTAAAATAGTGCAGAGGATCCAGCATGTATGCCGAAGAGCAGTTGCGTCGGCAATTCTCGAATATATCGACCAATAGCAAGACATCAGTTTTCATATATAGATCGGAATATTCACCCAATGAAGCGATGTTGAAAATATTCCAAACATTTTCCGCATGCTCATAATCACCATAGGAAATCTTTTCATTGTTCACTTTCGAATAAAATTTATCCTTGGATGGCATGTGCTCTTCGTCGAGTTTCTCCCACGAGTCCACACATTCTTAAGGGAAAACTCCCTTTCCCGTGAGCAACTGGAATTCCTCCGCACTATTGCAATGCTTGCGTGTAATCGATTTATTGCCATGTTCCTGGTATAAGGCCAGTTTTTCAAGACTACGAGCCATAAACCTGAATGAATCGATAAACGGTAAATTGAAGTTTGTACCTTCAACGTTCTTTGTGAATGAAATGTACCGTTCTGTGTTTATCGGAAGAAGTTTTACCGAACCCTCAAATTGTATGGCCAAGGCTTTTATCAAAAAGTGAGAATCATAACCGGAAAGATCATGAAAAACTATTGGGATACTGTGAGATTTTGTGTAGTTCATGTTACATCTACGATGCTTCGCACCCCGATAATTGCCCGTGAAATGACAATGATCGCGGTGCTTTACATCGGTGGCGTTGAACGGCTTTTCACAAATATGACATTTCATGGCATTTGCGTACCGAACTTTTTGATCCGATGTGAGTGGTTTCATCAGCACGATATTCGTCGAATAAGAATCTACGGTTTTTGCGATTTCGTGCAATTGGTCGATGAACCACTCGATATAATCGGACCCACGTTTGATGTCGAATTTCGAAAGCGAATAATTAAAGGCACATCTCAAATAATACGCAGCACTGTGCGGAACATGCTTTTGACACTTTTCCTAATTTCCGGTTGATTCGAGAAGGCATTTGAGGTCGGCGTACACGACAAAAGGCACATCTTCCTTGAATCGATAATTTTTGATATTCAGAATTTTATCATCCTCGGTCGGTAAAATCATTTTCGTTTTATTCATGCTCGAGCAATCCTCCCGATGATTTTTAAAACATCTTTGACTCGAAAAGTGGTTCAAGCAATTATCGTGGTTATATAAGCAAGTATAGAAACATCCGTAGATCCTTGTGGATGAGATACACCAGTGCACCGGTTCGTATGCGATTTTGAAAAGCAGACTTTAGATGTACCCAACGAACGCGATCGGATATTCTATCGCGCGCACCGATCCTTCCACCCGTTCGTTGATGTGCTCTGAATTTTCCACTGAGCGATTTGAGCAAGGAAATCGTTGTTTTAATTCTCGTTTTTTCGCCACTCGACAAATTTGGTGTTTTCAAGATTTTATGGAGAAGTCTGATATTACGAGCCTGATAGTTTTTCGATTTTTCCACTTGGTCACTCTATGCACTTTTCAATCATTTATAGGCATTTTTCATTAGCCTTATTAACTGCAAGCACTTTGCCGAATCCATTTTTATTGCATTGATGTTGGCTTGTAAAAGTTAACGAAGAGAATGATTCGATCGCACTAGCAAAGGCCAATATACATATAGGAAAAAGCCACCCGTAGTAAAAAACTCCATTCGTCACCATTGAAAAATCCCCATTCATTCCCCATTGCCAAAATAACCAATGGAGATAAATGCCGAATTGCCTAAGGGGATTTTCACCATTGAATTCCCCATTTGAAACGGAATGGGGATTATCTAATGGGGATTCAATGGAGACAATCCCCTTCGGCAATTCGGCATTCATCCCCATTGGTTATTTTGGCAATGGGGAATGAATGGGGATTTTTCAATGGCGATGAATGGAGTTTTTACTATACGAAAGAATCTTCATTGCTGTTCGCCACTCATTCCCCATTGCCCACAAAACCAATGGATATGAATGCCGAATTTTCTAAGGACATTTTCGCCATTGAATTCCCTATTTGAAACGGAATAGGGATTATCCCATGAGGATTCAATGGAGACAATCTCCCGAGGTAATTCGCCATTCAGCTCCATTGGTTTTTGTGGGCAATGGGGAATAAATGGGATCATCAATGGAGATTCTTTCATATGATTGCTATATATACATGGAATTACGTATTAAATAATCAAATGATGTAAGTTATCAGTAAGTAAGGTTAATCATAATGCTAATATTAGCATAACGACCAATAATTATATACGCATTATATATATATATTATAACATTTAATAGAAATTATTGAAGCTCATATATGCAATTTCCGAGAAAAAATAATGAGCGTATATAATCAGTTGCATATATATATTTTATTTACTTATCATTATTAATTCATACACTCTTTTCAAGAATCTATCGACTGATTATTTTGATCCCTTCATCGTTAGCCGCATTTGGGTTCCAATGGACATCATTGGATAAGGCGGATCATTTCGTTCATCAGCATTTACCTCCCCATAAACACCATTGGGCAATGCTGATCGCTCGATACATCCGCATTGGCTTTCCAATGAGCATCATTGAGTAATGATGATCATTCGATTCATCCGCATTGGCTTTCCAATGAGCATCATTGAGTAATAATGATCGTTCGATTCATCCGCATTGGCTTTCCAATGAGTATCATTAAGTAATGATGATCATTCGATTCATCCGCATTGGCTTTCCAATGAGCATCATGGAGTAATGATGATCATTCGATTCATCCGCATTTGATGTTCAATGGATACCCATTCACTGATCAATGGTCAGCCCTGTACACCATTGACAAATGCGGAAATCTCAATGGGTCCCCATTCATTGTCCAATGGAGTCGTATGAGGACCATTGGTTGCCATTGGCGATTCAATGGAGTTTTTTACTACGGGCATAGAAAGGGACAGAAATATTTCCGAGAATTGTTTTTTAATCGTATGCTTTGATGGCTATTGTAATATGATATCGTAAAAATATTTCTGCACATTATTTTTTAGCGGTATGCTTTAATAGTTGTTGTAATATGATATTAGAAAGAGACACAGATATTTCCGAGAATTGTTTTTAAGCGGTAAGTTTCGAAAAAATTATTGTAATATGATATCGGAAAAATGTATCTGACCATTATTTTTCAGCGGTATGCATTAATAGTCATTGTAATATGATAATAGAAAGAGACACAAATATTTCTGAGAATTGTTTTTCAGCGGCACGCTGTCGATTCTTTTATACCATATATCCTCACCTCCAATATGCCTTGAAGCACTTTGATAGTTATTGTAATATGATATTAGAAAGAGACAGAGATATTTCCGAGAAATGTTTTTCAGCGACGAGTTTTGCAAAGATTATTGTAATATGATATCGTGAACATATTTCTGCGCATTATGTTTTAGCGGTAAGCTTTGATGGTTATTGTAATATGATATCATAAAAATATTTCTGCAAATTGTTTTTCAGCGGTATGTTTCGATAGTTATTGGAATATAATATTAGAAAGAGACAGAGATATTTCCGAGAATTATTTTTCAGCGCCACGCTAAAATCTCGTGGTAAACAAAAAGGCCTTGAAATTTCTACCTCCCCAACCCCAATATGCCTCGAACGGGTGATGACGTAATTCTGTGAACTGCGCAGCTCCCCCACCCCCACAAGGAATCTCGTGGTAAACAGGATGTCCTTGAAACCCCCTTTCCCCACTTCCCCCTCGTATGCCGTGAAGCATTTTTTCTGCGCAATTCAATGACGTCACAGCTCCTCCACCCTCTTCTAGAAAATTCGAGCACTGACGCTTATTACCCCCACCTGGTCTATATTGTCCCAGCCTTTTTCCTTGCGCATGCGCAAAAAAGGAAGTCCTTGAAATTCCTACCCCTCCCCCAGCTAGAAGCCTTATGCGCAATATCTGCAAACTGCGTTCTATGGAAACACTTCCCATAGAACGTCTCGTGGTAAACAGGACGTCCTTGAAATTCCTACCCCCTCCCTCCCTGCACCCCTATATGCCATGACGTAATTCTGGGAACTGTGCTGCTCCCCCCACCCCCATAGAAAATCTCGTGGTAAACAGGACGTCCTTGAAATTCCTACCCCTCCTCTACCCGCACCCTCATGAAAAATCTCGTGGTAAACAGGACGTCCTTGAAATTCCTACCTCCATTCCCTCCCCCACCCTCATGAAAAATCTCGTGGTAAATAGAAAGTCCTTGAAATTCCCGCCCGATGACGTCATCATCCCCCACCTCTCTTCTAGAACCTTCTAGAACATCCGAAAACATTCGAGAACCCTCACTCCTGGTCCTGCGCATGCGCAAGCCCCGCCCCTTTTCCCGCGCATGCGCAGTAGCGAAAACCTGGTCGAGAACTGGCTCTACTCCGCCGCTGTGTACAAGAATCGAGAACCCAAACCTTTAAACCCGAACCCCTAGGGCGGTTTGGGTCCGGACTGCGCGGACCCTAGTGTCTATATATGTATAAAATTATCGCCTCGTCCGCCGCCGCTGTACAAGAATTGAGAACTCAAATAAACCAAAACCTCCAAACCCCAATCCCAACCCCAAACCTTAACGACGTGAAGACGCGTAGCGCCCGAGCCGCACGGACCCTAGTATATATATATATATATGCACACAGGCTTGATTGGCATTTATAAAGTATATGTACCGCAAGAGGCGATATGAATTCTTTCCACATCGGCAACCTACAATTTCTTTTATTCGTCAACGAAACGAAGCCCTAACCCGTTATACTGACGACATATTTCTCAGGATTCGCCCGGGCATTGAAACGTTAATTTGGCGCGTCAATGTTCAAGTATTTTTATATGTTCACTTACATATGCGCGCCTGTAATATGTTTACATGGTCGAAAGCGTATGAGATTCTTTATGTTTCCGTCTTTCTGCGCGCAAGAAACTCATGAGTTCTCGCTTCTCTTGAAGAGCCACCAAAGACGATGGCGTTTTTATATGTACGACATGGTATTCGTTTTGCCGCGGCTGTCTAGAACAGTCTTTTGCCAGTGCGCGCATTGCGGATGTCAGCGATCAAGTATCGTGAGATACCACAGCTGGCATTAGCTGTCTTTTTCACGGGTATACAATCTGTTCGTACGGCAAAACGTACAGGCGCCTATAGAATGTGTATTATAATGTATAATCTCATAGAGGAGTGTCTTTCTCCTCGCAGATTTATACATATATCCAGGTCTGCGAGTCTTACCCCGGTGGCTGTTTGTCGTATAGAATGCGTCAGTTATACAGTACTTTTAAATATATTGCGTCTTGTCGATTATACTGTTTCTGTGTCCCATATTTTTTAAATACGTTCTCTATATGCTTGTTTCACTGCGATTATATATTTTCGAGTAAGCACGTGGTCTTGACATTGTTTTTCCCGCAAACGTTATTTCGTTAGGAACGCGTGATCTGTGCGAACTTGAGGGAATACATCTACCTAGACGGGTATATAAATTTCATTTTCGCTTTCTTAAAAAATTCGTTTTCGCAGTTTTCATATACGTATGTTCAAAATTTCTCAAAACGTCGAGAAATCACATTTCGAAAAAAATGTCCAGACGTATGTATGTGTGTGTGTGTGTGTGTGTGTGTGTGTGTGTGTGTGTGTGTGTGTGTGTGTGTGTGTACGCCTTTTGTGCTCGCCTCAAAATGGATATATCTGGAGAATGGTTTGAGCGATGAAGTTGAAATTTGAAATGCAAGCCGATCACCTATGTCACTGTGGTCAGTAGACATTTTTTCGAAATTGCAAAACAATGGTCAATTGAGCGGTACTTTTATTTTTTCGCAAAATATTTGTAGTAACTCTAACTTTATTCAATTAAATTCAATATTTTTTCGTTCTATCACCGATCTACCTATAATGCACATTTTCTCGGTCAATTTTGAGTCGCTCTTTCGAGTAATTCCACCATGCTGCACAAATATATGCGTAAAAGATTCATCTGTGTGTAGACTCATACACACCACGAATATGCAGATATTAAAAAAGTCAGAGTTTTCACCGAGAGAAGAATATGGTTCGTGGAACCATATTTTCCCATATAATATGTTCCCCACAGGGCTGGTCAATAATTTATGGTAACCCCAACCTATAAAATTATAGTACGGGTAACCGAATTTTCTGGTTTCCAGCCAACATCTCCTTATGTTTGAGCAGACAATGCATCGAGCAACTAAGCATATAGTACTCGAATGGCAATGAATTCTTAGAAAGTTCATTGTGACTTTGCCGTCACCCACCATACGGTATCAAAAGAGCAAAAAAATTGATTCACGTAGCACACGTAGTTGTAACATACATACCGTGTTTTGGAAAATGCACTACATGATAGTAGGGTTTACCATACGATATGGTTATTCGCTCAACCCGCTTGTTCTATTTTACACATTCTATCGTGCCCTACACTTCCTTACATAATACATCTTACCATATTCATCCTAATATTAATAGATATTATTTCAAACTGAACAAATATGTATTTAAATAAAATAATTTTTTTATTTAATATTTACACAATATACATTTTAAACATTCCAATCTTTGAATGTATAGCTACACATATGAAGTCTACAATTTCGAAAGGCTTCGTATTTTCTTTAACAGAAGGGAAAAGAAAAAAGACCCTTTTTTATGGGAATCCTTTTCGGGGATTCGACCATCTTGCGTTTTGCCGCAATGTTCAATGTATTAAATATCCATACTGAAAAATAAGGATATCAAACATAGACGAGCTTGGAAAGGATATAGGCATCGAGAGGCAGGTACGCTTGTGCGAGAGGTAGCCACCTGGCGGATTTTTGGGGTACTGACAACCATGGTGAGCTCAAAGATCCGTCATGGCAAAAGGGGTTATAGTATGGTTAACCATATTCTACGACTGGACAAGCAATAATATGGTAGCGCTTATTATATTATTGCTTGTCCAATCATAGAATATGGTTAACCATACTATAACCCCTTTTACCATGGTGAGCTCAAAGATCCGCCATGGTAAAGGGGGTTATAGTATGGTTAACCATATTCTATGACTGGACAAGCAATAATATGGTAGCGCTTATTATATTATCGCTTGTCTAATCATAGAATATGGTTAACCATATTGTAACCCCTTTTACCATGGTGAGCTCAAAGATCCGCCATGGTAAAAGAGGTTATAGTATGGTTAACCATATTCTATGACTGGACAAGCAATAATATAATAAGCGCTACCACATTATTGTTTGTCCAGTTATAGAAAATAGTTAAACATACTATAACCCCTTTTACCATGACGCGGGATCATTGAGCTCGCCATGGTTTTTTGTCTCAGTGATCATATCTGCAGATTTGTCAGTACCTCAAAAATCCGCCAGGTGGCTACCTCTCGCACAAGCAAACCTGGCTCTCGACGCCTATATCCTTTCCAAGCTCGTCTATGTTTGTTATCCTTATTTTTCAGTATGGATATATAATACATTAAACATTGCGGCAAAACGCAAGATGATCGAATCCCCGAAAAGGATTCCCTTAAAAAGGGTCTTTTTTCTTTTGCCTTCTGTTAACGAAAAGACGAAGCTTTACGAAATTGTAGACTTCATATGTGTAGCTATACATTCAAAGATTGAAATGTGTAAAAATAGATATTGTGTAAACATTAAAAAAAAAAAAGATTTTTTAAATACATATTTGTTCAGTTTGAAATAATATTTATTAATATTAAATAAAAATGTATTAGATCACAATATAGTTTCCTAGTAAGTCTTAAAAAAAAAGAATTCGTTGACATGAACAGAGTTGTGTTAGGCCGGCCTACAACTAAAAAAATTTATTTGGCTTGACAAGGATTTAGTTAAATGTACTAGATCTTTTTCTGGGTGCAGTTAGATATTTATTTCGATTTACTTCGAACGGTCGTTATAATCTTATAAAGCATATATTTGTCATGTCTACGTCAACAGGATGAATATGGTAAGATGTACTACATACGGAAGCGTAGAGCACGATAGAATGTGTAAATCAGAACAAGCGGGTTAAGCGAATAACCATATCGTATGGTAAACCCTATGCTTACCATAAATTATTGACGACCCCTGTGAGATACATATTATATGGTAAAATATGGTTTTTCACACCATACTTTTCCCTCGGTGTAGCATTACATAGATAGCAACTTCTTCTCGTAAGCGTTATTAAGTAGCCATTCATAGTAACCAGACAGATAGTTAAACATAAAATTCAATAACGCAATTTTTAATTAACACAAAAATATACTGCGAGTGTCAATGTTTGAGTCTTTTTTACGACTCAATGGATGTATTTGGCCAACCATACACGTTTTGTAAAGTTCTTTGCAATAATACACATCACGATCAGTTATGCTGTATGTTTGTAGGGACCATCCAGTGGTATGGCACAACCAACTGTACAAGTATGGTAGCGCTTATTATATTATTGCTATGCCAGCCATAGAATATGGTTAACCATACTATAACCCTTTTTACCATGGCGGATCTTTGAGCACACCATGGCTTTTTCTCTCAGTGTTGAAAAGGCAGGCCACTGGTTATATACATACTATATACATGTGTACACTTTATATTTTATTTTATAAAACATTTCGAAACTTTCTCGGGGTACTCAACGTGGAATATTGAGCCTTGATGCTATATCATCTGAGAAGTACGCAAGAATATATAATATTCTGAGGAAGATGGATGCTTTCTACCGCGGTGTATCTGTTGTAAATAGAATAGGGGTTAGGAAGTCGACCGGAGAGGTTTAAATTTAAGGATATACCAACACTCGGTATGTTCATCATAAATTATATAATGTTCTCTGTTGCTTCTGTGAACTCAACTTCGGCCGAGGAACTGGACCGCAACGGTTCCTATTTCTCTCCATTTCTCTTTCGTCTTGCAGACACCAAACTCGCAAGCTGTTTTATGGGCTGCCGAAGGAAGAAAAGTTTTTAAATTTCTTTTCTTCTTCGACCGGTAAGTTTATTTTATATGAGTGCATTCGTGGATTGTTCGTTACAGAGATGATTGTAGCAGGTACGGAAATAAAGGCATCCACAAATTCAAGCATCTTCACCGCTGAGGAACGTCTTATTTTTTTTCTCTATCTTGCGTGGGGTTTGGGTCCATTAAGAAGCATTCGTGTATTTTTCTTTAATGCAAGTTTAGGTCCTAAATTGACGTGAAAGGGTTTAACCGAAACAGAATGGTGAATCGGCCGCCAGCAAATTTTGTGGCACCAATTTTCTCCGAAGTTCGGAACATAAAAAAATAATTTTGTGCAACATTACAGCTTTCTCTAGCGTTGCCGAAGGGTATTCCTGCTAAAAAAAAGTCTTTTTTCGATTTATGCAGTTTTAAAATACCAAGAGACGACCGAAAAATCTTAAAAACTTCTGAAAAATCAGAAACATCTCAATGTTAATGGAAAAAAGGTTTCTTTTTTAAATGCTAAACTTTATTTTTAATCATCGAATCTTCCTTTAAAAGCATTATTTTGTAGCGAAGCGATTTTTCTGCCATTATGACAAGAATTTACATGATTTTTCCCTACATTTCCTCCTTTCATTCTCTACTCTTCATTCCCTACATTTAAAAAAAAATCCCAAATTTCGATCTGCAGCACATTGAAAAAAAATGACAAAATTTCTCATTTTTCATTGGAAATCCATACATAAATCATTCTTTGCGTTTACTAAATGGGCGATTATGGCTGGAATAGTTGCGAGACATAACAAATAGATGTAAACAATACGATTTGATTGCTAATTTTAGTTAATTCACTCCTACTATCTACATTGCAACATATTAATCTTCATCGTTTTTCCTGTTGATCGCGGTATTGACCTCTTCAATATCGAAGAGTCCTGTTTTCTATTTTCCAGCCATGAGCACCCATTTATTAAACCAAAAGAATGATTTATTTAGGGATTTCCAATAAAAAAGAAGAAATTTTATCGTTTTTATTTTTTTTCAATGTGTTGCAGGTTGAATTTTAAGTGTTTTTTTTCTTTGAAATGTAGGGAATGAAGAGTAAAATCATGTCAATTTTTGTCATAACAATATAAAAATCGCTTCGCTGCAAATTAATGTTTAAAAATGAAGATTCGATGATTAAAAATAAAGTTTAACATTAAAAAAAAAAAGAAAACAAATTTCCTATTAACATTGACATGTTTGCAATTTTTCGGAATTTTTTAAGATTATTCGGTCTTCTTTTGGTATTTAAAAAATCCAAAAATAAAAAAAAACACCTTTTTTTGCAGTGAGACTCCTCGGCATCGATCTAGAAAGATGTAATTTTGCACAAAATTGTTTTTTAGGTTAGGAGTTTCGAAAAAAAATGGCCCCACAGAATTCGTCAGGGGCCGGTTTACCATCCTTATCCGGACTTATTTATTTCAAAATCTTTACACGGTTAGCGTTCGAACCTTTCGTAATCGCCGACCAGAACGCGAACCCTGCACCTCATTTTTATTATAAATTATTTCTCCCACTTTAGAATTGTAATGATACCCGTAGAGCTAATGCTAAAGTGACTTGGATTTATCGATGTTCGAGAGAATCTAGTGATAAATCGTCGAGGATTCATAATGAAGGGAAATAAGAGAGAGAAGAAAATAAAATAAAGAGGTAAAACGGTATCTGGTTCTTTCACGTTACACACATGCGAGTATGTAATGTATGTGGGGCAGTGTTTCTTCATGCCTCGTTACTTTGAATGCTCGTCTCAATGGCCCAATTAGGTGTAATATTTTATAATTGAGCTTGCGCACGTAAGATATATTATATACCGGGGAACGAGTTAATTATTCGAAGCCGTTAGATTTTCTCGGCTCGAGTTAATCGTTCGTATGTGTATATATGTGTGTGCCTCCATAAAATGTGGGGGAGGCTCGTATACCCGAGAACAACATCATGAATGATAGGGCGGGACGTCGTCAATGGTTATATATGGGGTATTCCCACTGAAATTTTCACGTCCGAACCCGGACCATCTCGAATAATTATGAATTTTTTTTTTCGAAAAATATTTTGAAAAAGAAAAGTCACGTATTTTTTCGTTAAGGCCCAGAATTGATAATTTTCGTCGTACAATTTTAGTAAAAAATTCAAATTTTTCACTAACTCTCTACTCTAAACACGTAGTATCTTGATAATTCGAGATCCTATCGAAAAACGCTTCAGACAAAACTTGTTCGTTATAAAACGAGTAAAACAATTGTGGGCACATGAAAGTTTGTTTTAAGGATGTATGAGCGCTACGTGGTAGTCAATACACATAATCCCATTGAAATTTCGCAGAAAGGGAACATTAAGTAGTAATATTTAGCAAAATATTAATGAAAAGTACATAGATGATTTTCAGAGAGCATATTATATTAAATTAATTTCGTTTTGAGAATTATTTCGTTCCGAGTAACTGACTGACTCCGGTGGTGTATTGTATGCTCCCTAGCTTCAACCTCCAAATCAAAGTAAAGAAGGCCGTGTTTAGCTCAATATATCTGATTCGAATGTTCGTTGACCCCTGTTTTTTAATGTATCATCATAATCCCTAACATTCAATGAATATACTTGATATTTTTCATCTTCGATATCTTATATACAAACGGTCGAACTGTGGTGTTGTATCGCCAAAATTCAGTTAGCTACTCTGACTAGCGAGAGTTTGAGATTACTCCGTTATTTTGATCGGGATCTTACCAGATTAAGGGTTAGAACCCAAATGAGTCGAACCAAACGTAGTCGTATAAAAGAATATTTTATTATCGTAGAAATCGAAAATACAAATGGTAATAATTTAACAATAATTTCTTAGTACAAGATATTAGTATTTATATTCGTAATTCGGTCAAGATAACATGAATTACGAGATTTTCGTATTTAGTAAAACTGCTGACGTGGCAGTGCTTGGCCAAGACGCCGATGATGCGTCGCTTGCGTAATTGCTGACCTGCACAATTGCACCTGCTCGAGTTCGAACGTGCGTGTATTATGATGAGATGACAACAATTGCTAAATCTGGGACATGTGCGTATCGCGATTTGGAATATTTGTAGTATTCCGTAATTGAGGTATCTGGGGTACAACATACCTCCCCCCTTAAAAAGAAGAAAGTCCCTTTTCTTCTCGCTCGTCTCCGGCGAGCAAAAAATTGTTTTCTCTCGTTGATAATCTATCAAAATTTTGTAACAATGTTCATTAAATAGTTCTTAGAATATCCAGATTTCGTTTGTCTCCTCTCGTTTTTTTGGAATCGTGAGCGCATTTATCTCTATTGCTCCTACGGCAATTTTGCTGTGCCCGGTTTCTGAGACTGTTGGATGATGCTCTTGGGTTTCCGATGTATCTCTTGGTTTTTCGCAACAATCGCAAACAGCGTCGACCGTGTTTATTTCTTTATTTTGTCCAGTCCTTCGGCAATCCCTTGCGCGGTGTCCAATTTTTCCGCATGAAAAGCATTTAGTTTCACTTTTATTTTCTGGACCGACTGCAGATTGTGGGCGTTGGTTATTATTGTCCTGATGACGTTCTTCTTGGTTAGCCTCTGCGTGTGGGTAGGTCATTTTTTCGACCTCTATTGCCCCTACTACGGACTCGTGTAAACTCTGATAGGTCCTGGCCCGTACGATGGCCCGAATTTCTTTATGGAGTCCGTTTTCAAAATTCATTTGCACGCTCCGTCGTGTAGCTTGTTCTATATAACGAGCGCCTGCCGCATCAATTGTTTCGCACAACTTCTCGATGACTTCTGCTGTCAATTTTTCGACTCGTGTTGCGTATGTCGAAACTGATTCTTTTGTGCCTTGTTTAAGCAAGCAAAAATCGTACTGCAAGGCAGCGAGCGATTTTTTCTTACCGTAAAGGGCTTCTAATTCGGCCCGAAGGTCCTTTAAATTCCGAATAACCTTGTGCTTGGTTTCTCTTGTGGCTCTGTCTTCTAACTTGCTGCTTCGTATAAGGGTGAGCAAGGTTTCGCGTTGTCGAGGCCGTACTAATTTCCAAACAGCCTCACACGATAATATGAATCCTTCGAGTTGATCCGCATTATTTCCATCGAAGCTCTTAACATTTCTTAGTGCAGTCCCGATTTCGAGATAATCCGGTTCTTCGTTGAGGTTTCTTCCTGGTTCTTCTTCTGTCCACCTCCGGCTTGAAATGTTTTGGCGTGGTGGTCTCGATGGTTGTGCGTCGAAACCTTCCCTCTGGTTTTGCTGGCTTATTGCGTCGAGCGTCCTTTCTAAGGACCTTTCTATTGCGCTTATTCGTGCGTCCATTTCGGCGCCGGACGCCCGTAAATGCTCGAGCTCTTCGTCTTCTCGTACAGTCCGAAGATTGGAGAAGGGAATCGGTCCTGCTCCCGCCTGTGGAAGCGAGATCCTTGGCATCCCGTTCAGTATGCTATAGTTTCCAAATGCGTTTGTAGTATTCACATGGTCGGTGTACCAACTGCTGATGTTTGGTCTTCGGGAAGCGTTGAGGTCGTATAATTGTGATCTCATATCCTCTATTTCATTATCGACTGCTTGAGGGTCTACATTCCCCCCTGGCGGCGTGTTTCCAGGTTCGTTGGTTGACATCTCTGCTCTAGGCTCGAAAACGCTGTCGTCGAGTTCTTCGAGCTCGTCTCCGGGCTGGAAAGCGCTGCCTCCTTGAGTGTTTACTCGGAATAAAGGATTTGGAGAAGTAGATTCGGTACTCGTATTGGGAGAGACTTCAGTGAGCGCTCGTCTCGCTCGATAGGCGATTTCTGCAAGAGCTGGTGCTAATTCTCCTAGGGCTTCTGGTAAGTCACCTAGAGAATTGCTTCGGCGTTGTGTACCCTCTGCCTTGGGAGCTTTTACAGGAGTGCCCATATGTCACTCCGCGCGTTTGGCATCGATTTAATTCTCAGAATACAATAAATATTTTTTGTTTCGTTATTCGCCTTGATTATGACCTATTTTGTTTCTTATGTGAAACCTTTTTATGAAGTTTCGATCTTTATAAAGCTTGTGGTGAGTGAATGTGGTGCCACTTACAGTGCGCTTGTTTTCCACATCTGGCCGTCCTTCAACTCTGCTTGACGTTCTCCCGTTTGGCGACGTCCTTCGAGGATGCTGCAGCTTATCCTCGGTGATTTCGATTGGTCCTACGTCCGATTTCCTTATCTATCGGCACGTTCTCTATGATTCTCTGATCGTGCGTGGAACCTTGACGTATCTTGTCCTTGGTTCCTTTGGGCTCTTCTCACCCTTGAGAGCCTCTTCAGCGATTCCTTCGGTGGCTTCTGCTACTTCGTGTGCAGGATTGTCCTTTAACGTTGAGTTCCTTGGGCACTTATCTCCTTTAAGGGCCGCTTCTTCACCTGGTTCTACTTAAGCAGGTGGCATCCGTATTCGGAACTTCTTCGAGTACAGGTTTGACTTCACTTGATGGTTTTCTATTCAGCGATGATAATTCTTTTAACGAGATTCGTTTTTAACTCACTCTGGTATCCCACCGCTGCCACCAATGTTGTATCGCCAAAATTCAGTTAGCTACTCTGACTAGCGAGAGTTTGAGATTACTCCGTTATTTTGATCGGGATCTTACCAGGTTAAGGGTTAGAACCCAAATGAGTCGAACCAAACGTAGTCGTATAAAAGAATATTTTATTATCGTAGAAATAGAAAATACAAATGGTAATAATTAACAGAGGCGCGTTGCGCTCACCTCGTCGGACCAGTCGTGCAGGTTGGTACTTTGAGTCGGAACTGTTTTGTGTCTGCTCTCGGGTCCGTTATATACGGGAAAGAGCGCAATCGCGTAAGCATTTCTTTGTTATCATATTATTGATTTAACAATAATTTCTTAGTACAAGATATTAGTATTTATATTCGTAATTCGGTTAAGATAACATGAATTACGAGATTTTCGTATTTAGTAAAACTGCTGACGTGGCAGTGCTTGGCCAAGACGCCGATGATGCGTCGCTTGCGTAATTGCTGACCTGCACAATTGCACCTGCTCGAGTTCGAACGTGCGTGTATTTTGATGAAATGACAACAATTGCTAAATCTGGGACACGTGCGTATCGCGATTTGGAATATTTGTAGTATTCCGTAATTGAGGTATCTGGGGTACAACAGTGGAAAACAAAGAGTTGCAAAGTTAACCTTGCTATAAGCTCTGTGTATGATCATGTATAATGCTACATTTTCAATTAATGATATCTTGCTTAAATTGTCGTTAAGGGGCCTTGAAATTTTTAAAGTACTGAATATCGAACCTCGACAATATCATATAAAACAAGGACGCTTCGCATACTTGTTGGGGGGATTTGCCCCCCCCCCCAAAACCCCCCGCGCTTCGCGCGCTGTTGTCGTCGCGCTTCGCGCTTCGTATTCTTGATCATTGTATAGATTTATTCCGTTGTGATCGAATATATTTTGAATGTTGGTTGACATGTCCCTTGGGGACTTTTTAATAAGCACTCACATCGTAATTCAAACTTTTTGATTTATTGTGAACATCGATTAATTACTCTGATAAATTATATTAATCGTGATTAATGACAGATTTGAATATAATTAAAATATTATTCGATAGAAAAGTACAGTGTATGCTCACCCACAACTTAATCTCCCATGACTTGACCGTGGTCATAACTAAGCAACACGCTTCCATAACTTGACGACCCCTATCACGCTTTCTCCCTACTCCAAACTCAGCTGCCGCGCTGCGGAAATTTTACACAGAGCAACATAACCTCAATTGTCAAATTTTGTTTGTCCATTACGTACGACAATTAAGTGTTACTATTAGTCGTTTTCTTGGAGAAACGGAAATTTTTATTTTCCAGAAAGGACAAAATTTCTATTTTTAGTAGAATATTCGTATGTATACATGTATATGAGTCACACATGCAAAAAGGAGTATCCATGTACATTTTTAGCTCTCTATCTTAAACCATACCGAAGTTATTGATTTTTTAAAAAAATATTCTGAAAAAAAATCATAACTTCCACAATAACCAAGATATTCTAATTTGCGAGGACGTAATTTTTGTTTGTTTTTCAATGTAGTCTTTGATAAAAAAATCAAAAATTAAGAAAAAAAATATGTTTTTTTTGCTGTTTTAAGCTAAAAAAATTGGATTTTCTTTGAATGGGACCCCAATAAATTTTTTCAAAAAAAATTATAAAATTCTACGTGAAAAACGAAATTTTCGAGATTTTACTGAATATGGGATTCAAATAACTTCTCATATTAAAAGTAATTTTGTTCAACTTTTTTTCTCGTAAGTTTTCTCTTTTTCCTTCCATGACTGAAATAGTTGATTTCAATGATGTAAAAATAAATAATTTTACTTCTCTCACATATTTCCTTTGCAAATTATAATAATTAACAATTTGAATTACAATCCAAGTACGTCTTGCACTTTATTCAATTTCTTTGAATAAAAATTATAATTCTTAATGTTGATTAATATAATTTATAAAGGAAATATATGAGAGAAGCTAAATTATTTATCTTAACATCATTGAAATCAACTATTGCAGTCATAAAAGGAAAAAAGTTCAAATGTCAAAGAAAAAAAATCGTTTTTTTATTTAGTAAGAATTTATTTAAATCCCATCTTCAGTAAAATCTTAAAAATTTAACTTGTTTACGTAGAATTTTATAATTTTTTTTTAATCGAAGGGGTTGCATAGAAAGAAAATCCAATTTTTTGGCTCAAAAAAACCAAAAATTCATTACAATTTTTGTTTTTTTAAATTTTCGATATATTTTTCGACAAGTATAATAGCAAGAATTTAAGTAAATTTGATCATGTGTGTCTGTCAATTTAATTCGGACACGAAAAATGAAAATTGTCTCTGATGGAAGAAGCGATGGACCCTGAGACGAGCTGGGCGTATCTTTTGCTTTGTCTGATGTCGCGGCGAGTGGCAGCGAGAGTGCTGTACAGTGGACGCTCCCACAACTTATGGTTGTTTAGAAACAAATCACGTTTAATAAGAAAATTCTGAAAATTTTAGATGTTTTTCAATGAAGTATTTAAGAGGTCGTGTGAAAATTTCACGACGATTTGGAAGGTTGTTATTGAATCATTAAGGTTAACAAATTTAAAAAAATTAAATTTCGTCTTATGGACCCTGATACAACCTTGCGATAAGTTTTTTTTGACCTCTCAATTTTTAAATATCCACAATATACTGAAAGCAACGGAAAGAAAACGAAGTTTATTGATAAATATTTTTTGATTTGTTTAAAAAATTGTTTTTAACGAAACGTCAATTTCTTAATAACGAGCTTGCTAATCATCGTGAAATTTGCACACGACCTCTTAAATACCTCATACAAAAATATACCAAAGGGCATAGCCGGATAAGCATGCTGAATCTGCCCCCACGGCGTATTCGATCGACACTTTGGGAATGATTTTGGCACCTAATAAAACGAATTCACCCTTAATTTCAGCTCTCAATTTTCAGCAGTTTTTGAGACATTTACGGAAAACGATTTTTTGGTTTTTATTTTTTTTCAATACTAAAAATGAAAATTAACGGATGACGATTTTTTTTTAAATACTTGAGAGTACAAAAATATTTTTGATATGATTCCCAAAATTATTACCAATTTAAAAAAAATAAAAAAAACTAAAATAATTTTTTTAATTACGTTGTTTAAAACATGCAATCACCTAATTTTCGCAGAAATCGTTTTTTATACTCCTCTATACTCAGGATTTTTTTCATTTTTTTAAATTGTTGCAACTTTATGAAATAAATTAAAAACTGTTTTTTTTTCGGTTCAAGACAACACCACTGTATAAGCGTCTGAAAAACCGTTTTTTTTATAATTTTTTTCGAGCGGAAAAAAAGGTGATGAAAGAATAAGACTTGGGGTAATTATTGAGCATATATTTAAATATATGATATAAAAATTGCATAGGAAAATATTACAAAATGGTGACACTGCAGCAATTCTCTCGCGGCATGTCGAATCAAACAGTACGCGGCATAACTTCAACAATTTTCAATCTTTCTATTTGGAAATTTAATCAAGACTTTGAAATATCATTTCGAAGTGAACCACATCAGAGATTTTCGATAAGTTAATTTGAACAATATTTATAAACAAACAATTGTCCTTATTTGGTGGAAATTGGACAACTTTAATCAGATACTTGCAAATTACACAAAAATCAATATTTCTAAAATGTCCCACGTAGTTCACTTTAAAATGTTATGCGAAAGTTGTAGTTCAACTTTTTAATAGAAAAATTCAAAACTGTTGGAGTTACGGCGCGTGCCGGTTGATTTGATTGATTTAATTAATTATAATAATAATTCATGGGTTCAGAATATCAAAAAATGGTGAAGAACTTTTGGCAGTTTTTTCGTCACGAGTGAATAGGAGGCGGTGAAGTCAGAAAACCGAGTGCGTCACTTCAATTGCACATTACTGTATTACGTCACAAATCTACCCTCACGGTATTGCCCTTCATTCATGGGGCACCCTGTATAGACATGCCTTACTGCGAGCAGAAGGCTATTAGCGCCACGAGTGACGAATTTTGGCGACTAAAAAGATGGACACTTCGCGTTTCGATTCTAGCGGTCTGTGTCACCTCCTTCATCGAGAGTTTAAAAGGAAATTTTTATCTCAAAGCGTTGTTTTTAATGTACCGTCGACAATAGATATATTGACATTGAAATTGATATTTATTTATGCCATGATAAACCTTAGGCAAATGTTAAGAACAAAAATACAATCGGTTAGATAATAATCATGATAAAACAGGCGAAAAATAAAAGTAACAGAGGAAAAGTACCCACACGGAACCGAGTGTCCATTGGACGTCCATCTATCATCCATAGATCCTTAACACGTCTACATCCACGATGGACGTAATGCGGACATCCATTGAACATCCATGGTAGACTTTTGATTGGACAAAACGCAATGGACCACACAGGACGTATATTGTATGTCCACGACACGTACTATTTCTTGAGCTACAAATATACACAACACGGCCATCCATGGTATGTCCATAGGTAGACATTAAATAGCTTTTAATTCAGGATAGTAATTGAACATCCACTGGACGTTCCAGGTTCGTAAACGAAAATCACATTCGGAGGACGTCAATTGAACGTCTATCGGATGTTCCATGTAGGATTTCATATAGACGTGAACCTGGAACGTCCAATAGATGTCCAATTACGATACTGAATTAAGAGCTATTGAATGTCTACCTATGGACATACCATAGATGGCCGTGTTGTGTATATTTGTAGCTTAAGAAATAGTACGTGTGTGAACATACAATATACGTCCTGTGTGATCCATCGCGTGTTGTCCAATCAAAAGCATTCGTCCTTTAGATGTACATTTAAGTATTTCGGGCAGCTGTGATATGGGTACGCCGATTGACCGTCGTATGTACGTACAAATTACGTCTATATCAAAGGATAACGCGGAAGTTTATTCGACGTCCACGACACATATTTTTGGAGCTATAAATATATTCCGCGCGTCACTCAACAGCCAGGGGACGTCCAATAATAGTTTAAGTTGGATGAAAATTTCATTCCGGGGAAGTCCATGGGACATTCCTTAAACCACTATCGGAGATGCGAAACGGCAGCGATTCTATGTGCTGAAAAAGTTTCGTATACGTACCCTTAGATATTTTTTAGAGGTACCTATAGACCACATAAAGTGACATTTAATGTACGTATTTAAGACGAATGCCAATGATGCAAAAGATATCTAATGATCATCTATTATACGTCCCTTAATTTAAACGCTATTGATTACACATTATCCATCAATTATAAATTTCATTACGATTATACATTATTCAAGGTTTGTGAGACAAAGATATATAAGTATATCAGCAAACTACATCGTATAAGGTTTTTACATGCATAAGTTTCTCATAAGTCAAGTTAGTGTAGGTAGGTAGGTAGGTAGGTAGGTAGGAGATTAGAAAAGTTAAGCTGCGACCCTTGAATCCAATACTTGGATGGGTGACCGCAGTGTGAAAAATCGAAAACTATTTTTATTTTCTTTTTTTTCTGTAAAATATGGATATCTCGTAGGCCCCGAATATTATATAATCAGTAACAAAGTTTATAATTAATTAATAATGTGTAGTTAATAACGATTAAATTATTTAAATAAAGGGACGTATAATGGATGATCATTGGACATCTTTCGGATCACTGGTTTATTCGTCTTAAATACGTAAATCAGACGTCATTTTTTGGGGTCGAGTCCGTCTAAAAACCGTCTCAAGGTACGTATAAGGGATGTTCCCAGTACATAGAACAGGTGCCGTTTCGCACTTCTTTTAGCAGTGATAGGGATACTCATAGACGTCCCTGGGATGGAGCATTCATCCACCATGTATGGATATTGGACGTCCTATGGCCCTAATGTTCCGTGTGGGTAGAAGATTGAATCAAACGTCGCGCGACGTAAATCCAACGATTTTTAGTTTTTCTATTTGAAAATTGAACTACAACTTTGAAATAACATTTCAAAGTGAACCACGTAACACATTTAAGAAATATGGATTTTTGTTTAATTGGTATCTGATTAAAGTTATTCAATTTTCACCAAATAAGGATAATTATTTGTTAATAAATAGTGTTTAAATTAACTTATCAAAAATCTCCGACGTGGTTAATTTCGAAATTTTATATCAAAGTCTTGATTCAATTTTTAAATACAGTACTGAGCAATTGAAGTGCGATTTTTTTGAGAGCCTGTATTTTTGCAAAAAAAAATAGAATTTGGAAAAACCTCGATTCATGGTAGATCGGAAATTTCATCAGCTTTCGATTGCGATCACGCTCGTCGCGATCGGTCAAGAATTGCGGGCGTGGGAGGCAAAAAGGTAGGGGAGTGCAAAATCGGGCCTCCCGCGAGTGTCGAGATTTTAGGGTTGCGAGTGCCCCAGAGACTCTGTGCAGTATCAAACGAAAGGGTATCACTCAGAGATGAAAAAAAGTTGCATTAGAATCAAATCCACCAGCCTCCGAGGGAGAGGTGGTGCCAAAAGGGTGGAACGGTATGTTGAGCATAATGAGAAAAGGGTTCATCCAATCGGGTTAATTTTTTTTTCAAGAAGCATTTTTTTTGAGTACTCCGTGGCCCTGTGAAGAAAAACCTGAGAAAAATCGCCCCTGAAATGAAAATTCACGTGTCCCGCCGGAACGCATTTTCATTCGCGAGCATTTTTCGCATCGAAAAACTCGACAACATTTTTTTTCAATTACGCCTCATTAAAAAGGACATTTCAACGAATAAAGTCGTATTTTTTCATATTTTTCCTATGCCTAGTTCATCTCTACGAGGTATTTGAAAAACGCGTTGCGAATCGAGATTCTTTCGATGGTCGTGGCTTTCCACAATGGATTAGCACCTCTGTTTAGGCTGTTTTCGATCAGTCGTATTCAGTCCCCACCATTTTTTCACGAGCCAATCAAAAGACTTAATGATACTTAGAATATTTTCGATATCTCGTGTTCGTGCTGGAGCGCGTACTATAGAGAGACTTCCGTGTCGCTATCCAGAACTTGGAATATTCTTGCGACAAAATTTTGCTTCCTCCCACCAATCGAGCGACTTTTTGGCGTATTTTGCGAAATTTTTAGTTTTATTAGGCGTAAAGTAACGAAGATTTATATTCAATAAATTACAATACATTTTTAGAACGTAGATTTTTTTGCATGATGAAAAAATGAAGAAATTTGTTTTTCCCTGATTATGTTTCGGGTAAAAATGCATGACGGCATGATGATTAATTTAATTGCAAATAAGAATGTTCAAACGTTGCAACGAATTGGTAGCCCTGAAAAGGACCCTTTTAGTTTTATTAGGCATAAAGTAACGAAAATTTATATGCAATAAATTACGATACGTTTTTAAAACGTTGATTTATTTACATGATGGAAAAATAAAGAAATTTCTTTTTCCCTGATTATTTTTCAGGTAAAAATGCATGATGGCATGATTATTAATTGTATTGCAAACGAGAATGTTTAAACGTTAAAAAAAATTAGTAGCCCTGAAAAGGACCGTTTATTTTTTCTTTCTCGTTTTCATCGAGTTGATTTGCAAAATTTTCAATAACTCGGGGATCGAATTTTTCTATAAAAATGTTCGATACCTCGCGCGAAGTGAAAGAAAGTGCGAGCAAAAAATAATTCTCGCAGCATACCGTGCTCATCTCGAAATTTCTTTTTTTTTCATCGAGCATAGAGTTTTCCCTAGTACAAAATAATTTTTGGCACTGAAAAGAGCAATTGCATTTTATTAAATTCGATCGCGTCGATCCACAAAATCCGTAAGTCGTCATCGCCGCTCTGAATGTGCTGAAAAAAACGAATTTGGAATACCTAAAAACATCCACTTTTGTCTGCAGACAGTTGTATTGCGTTGAAAAACTTTGATGGCTCTGAAAAGGACCGATTCTCATCTCGAGGCGTCGTTGCATCGAGTTGCGAGATGATCCATCGCTGATTCATTTCACGTAGAGTGGGGAGAGAGATGCGGACACGTCGGGCAGCGCGAGGCAACTGGAGCAAGAGCCATGCGCGCCACGGCTTTATATACACTAAAGCCAAGTGGTGGCGCATTCTGATTGGCCCGTGAAGCTAGGAGGGGGATGGCTGTGCGTACCGTGCCTCTGATTGGTCAGATGACACGCTCCAGCATGTCTTCTGCCTATTCTTCCGAAGATTTTCAAGAACTTAGTAAATTTTCACGACAAAATTTTCCTTCCTCGCGCCAATCGAGCGACTTTGGCGTATTTCACGAAATTTTTCGTTCATTTGGCGTAAAGTAAAGAACAATTCTATGCAATAAATTACAATATGTTAGTACAACGCAGATTTGCATGTTTAAAAAATTGAAAAATGTCTATTTTTCCTGATTTTTTTCGCTCAAATTTTATGATGGCATGATTATTTATTTTATTGTAAACAAGAATGTGCAAACGTTAAAAAGAATTGGTGGCCCTGAAAAGGGCCGTGAATTTTTTCTTTGTTGTTTTCATTGAGTTCATTTGCAGAAAGTTCAATAACTCAGTGATTGAATTTTTCGATACTTTTCCACTTCGTGGAAGGTATCGAAATAACTCGATGATGGAACTTTCTGCAAATGAACTCAATAAAAATAACAAAGAAAAAATTAACGGCCCTTTTCAGGGCTACCAATTCCTTCCAACGTTTGCACATTCTTGTTTGCAATAAAATAAATAATCATGCCATCATAAAATTTAAGCAAAAAAAATCAGGAAGAAAGAAATTTTTCAATTTTTTGAACATGCAAATCTGCGTTATCCAAACATATTGTAATTTATTGCATGGAATTGTTCTTTACTGTACGCCAAATGAACGAAAAGTTTCGTGAAATACGCCAAAGTCGCTCGATTGGGGCGAGGAAGCAAAATTTTGTCGCGAAAATTTGATAAGTCCTTTAAAATCTTTGATTCCGGAAGAATAGGCAAAAGACATGCTGGAGCTTGTCATCTGACCAATCAGAGGCTCGATACGCACAGCCATCCCCCTCCTAGCTTCACGGGCCAATCAGAATGCGCCACCGCTTGGCTTTAGTGTATATAAAGCCGCGGCGCGCATGGCTCTTGCTCCAGTCGCCTCTCACTGCCCGACGTGTCCGCATCTCTCTCCCCACTCTACGTGAAATGAATCAGCGTTGAATCATCTCGCAACTCGATGCCACGACGCCTCGAGATGAAAATCCGCCCTTTTCAGAGCCATCGAAATTTTTCAACATAATACAACTGTCTGCAGTCAAAAATGGATGTTTTTAGGTATTCCAAATTTATGTTTCTTTCAGCACATTCAGAGCAGCAATGACGACTTTACGGATTTTGTGGATCGACGCGATCGAATTTAATAAAATGCAATAGCTCTTTCCAGTGCCAAAAATTATTTTGTACTTGGGAAAACTCTATGCTCGATGAAAGATAAAAGAAAAAAAATTGAGACGAGCACGGTATGCTGCGAGAATTATTTTTCACTCGCACTCTCTTCCACTTCGCGCGAGGTATCGAACATTTTTATAGAAAAATTCGATCCCCGAGTTATTGAAAATTTTGCAAATCAACTCGATGAAAACGAGGAAGAATTAACGGTCCTTTTCAGGGCTACTAATTTTTTTCAACGTTTGAACATTCTTGTTTGCAATACAATTACTAATCATGCCATCATGTATTTTTACCTGAAAAATAATCAGGGAAAAAGAAATTTCTTGATTTTTTCATCATGCAAATAAATCTACGTTTTAAAAATGTATTGTAATTTATTGGATATAAATCTTTGTTACTTTACGCCTAATAAAACTAAACGTTTCGCAAAATACGCCAAAAAGTCGCTCGATTGGCGGGAGGAAGCAAAATTTTGTCGCAAAAATATTCCAAGTTCTGGATAGCGACACGGGAGTCTTTCTCCATGGTACGCGCTCCAGCACGAACACGAGATATCGAAAATATTCTAAGTCCCATGAAGTCTTTTGATTGGCTCGTGGAAAAATGGTGAGGACTGAATATGACTGATCGAAAACAGCCTAAGCAGTGATACTCATCCATTGTGGAAAGCCACGACCATCGGAAGAATCTCGATTCGCAACGCGTTTTTCAAATGCCTCGTTGAGATGAACCAGGCATAGGAAAAATATGAAAAAAACGACTTCATTCGTTGGAATGTCGTTTTTAATCAGGCGTAATTGAAAAAACTTTCATCGAGTTTTTCGATGTGAAAAATGCTCGCGAAAGAAAATGCGTTCCGGCGGGACACGTGAATTTTCATTTCAGGGGCGATTTTTCTCAGGTTTTTTTTCACAGGGTCACGGGGTACTAAAAAAAATGATTCTCGAAAAAAAATTACCCCGATTGGACGAACCCTTTTCTCATTATGCCCAACATACAGTTTCACCCTTTTGGCACCACCCCTCCCTCGGGGAGTGAAGGATTCGATTCTAATGCAATTTTTGTTCATCTCTGAGTGATACCCTTTCGTTTGATACTGCACAGAGCCTCTGGAGCACTCGCAACTCTAAAATCCCGACACTCGCGGGAGGCCCGATTTTGCACTCCCCCACCTTTTTGCCTCCCATGCCCGCAATTCTCGACCGATCGCGACGAGCGTGATCGCAATCGAAAGCTGATGAAATTTTCGATCTACCACGTATCGAGGTTTTTCCAAATTCGATTTTTTTTGCAGAAATACAGGCTCTCAAACAATCCCACTTCAATTGCTCAGTACTGTAGAAAGATTGAAAGTTGTTAAAGCGTGCCGTTTGATTCGACATGCCGCGAGAGAATTGCTGCAGTGTCACCATTTCGTAATATTTTCCTATGCAATTTTTATATAATATATTTAAATATTTGCTCAATGATTACCCCAAGTTTTGCTCTTTTATCGCTTTTTTTCCGCCCGAAAAAAATCGTAAAAAAAAATGTTTTTCAGGCGTTTTCAGTGATGTTGTCTCGTAATTCGTAAACCGAAAAAAAACAGTTCTTAATTTTTTCCATAATGTTGCACCAACTCAAAAAAATAAAAAAAATCCCTGGGTATAGAGGAGTATAAAAAACGTTTTCCGTTAAAATTTGGTGATTGCATATTTTCAAAAACGTAGTCAAAAAAATTTCTTTAGTTTTATTTATTTTTTAAAAAATTGGTTTTAACTTTGGGTATCATACAAAAAATATTTTCGTATGGTTCTTACTCTCAAGTATTTGGAAAAAAATTGTCATTCGTTAATTTGGATTCTTGCTATTGAAAAAAAATAAAATCGAAAGAAGCGTTTTTTGTGAATAATTCGAGAACAGCTGAAAATTAAGAGCTGAAATTTTGGGTGAATTAGTTTTATTTGGTACGAAAATGATACTCAAAGTGTCGATGGAAAATGCCTTGGGGGCAGATTCAGCATGCTTATCCGGCTATGCCCTTTTTAGAATTCTCTCATCATTTTTTATTTTAAACCTTAAGGAGGTCGAAGTAATGATGATTAAATTCTGAAAATTCGGTATGTTCTTACATAAAGTATTTAGGAGGTCGTGTAAAAAATTCACTACTATTAAGAAGCTATTTATTGAACAATCAACCTTCAAAGGTTCCATAGCTTCTAAACAACCTCAATAATGCCTCAGGACCGGAGATACTCCCATAATTTAACGGTTCCCTCATTCTCCCACTCTCGTGTTCCAACGCATGCGTACTGCCCATTTTTATTGAAGGTTGCGTAGAACACGGCGGAACGGTAGCGTTACATGCTGTACAGCGTACCAGCATATCGCACAGTGGTCCCAAATCGCCAAAGGCTGGCCAAAAGTCGAAAAAAAAATATTTGTTTCTAGGGACTTTCAATGGTTGGAATAGTTGTAGTGGTACCTCCAGTATGTTATATGACCGTTAAGAAAAGGGGAGCGTCCATACCTGGCTCAGGAATCCATTTTATTCGTGAGCGTCGAGCTGACCGTATTGTTTGCTCGTCGCGCGGAGAAATAAGACGAAAGTTTCGACGCGTCTGGAAGAGTGAAAAGTTAACGGATTTGGATTTTACAAAATGGATTCTTCTCCAGAAAGTAAGTACAATTTGAGTGTGTTGCTCAAAATTATCGTTAACGATGTATGAAATTGTAAGTCGTTAATGAAAGTAGTGGTTTTTTTCTTGGTTTTGTTCTGAAAAGTCGTGTTAGAAAAAGCAATAAGTCAAAACCCTTATCGACCCCCGCTCTTAAACTAAATGGAAATTGTTACTTAGACATTTCTTCAAAACATATCCAAAAATTAGCTGCTCGTAGCTGCTCCTTCGGTTTTGAGTGTAATTTTTATGCCCCCCCAGCAGTAAAAGTTTTGAATGGCATATACGTGTATTTTACACGGTCAACAATTTGAACATTTTTTCAACTTAGTCAATACTCATAGAAAAATTTAAAACTTAGCACAGATATTCCTCACAGTAGAATATATAATTGTAGTAGTTTATGAAATTTTTTATTCTCGTTTTTTGAATGTACACTCTCACTCAAAAGTGTGCTACACTAGTCGAAATTTTGTCGCACTAAAAATTCGATAGTGGAGGCAAAAATGCTTTCTGCAGTTTTTTGTAATTTTCCCGTCTGAAATATTGTTCACAGGAAATTGATAAAGATAATTCTTCTATTAATGTTATTTGGCATTTCCTACAGATCCTCTAGATAATACCGACGAAGTTTCTTTCACGAGAAAGGAAATTTACATACTTGTGAAATCGGTATTAAAAGAAAATATCAACATTGTCACTGACATTGTTGAAATGGAGGTGTCAAAACAATTGAAGTATCCATACATTTTGTCGAAAAATCTGAAAGATGCCATGGGTAGATTGGTATCGAATTTCAAAAAGAGGTGGCAAGAAGCGAGGAGGGACGAAACCCACGGAAAACACAATGAAGCGTCCTTCTACGGAAAACACAATGGGGCATCCTTCTACGGAAAGCACAATGGGGCGTCCTTCCACAAGTTGGGGCGATTTAAGTGATCGGTCAAAACGTAGGAAGACGGAAAAGGTTTGAAAAGAACATACCGTCCACGAATTGGCCTGCGCTACACAAATGGGTCTCCGGGCTTCTGGAAATTCACAAGCTTCAAAGGTAATTAGGGATGTCACAGAAGGCAGTCCATCAAAAGCATCACAGTACCGTAAGTCTATGGAACGCGTTTCAGAAGATGTACTGTCAGGCAACGAAGCATTATCACTTGTGGTAGAAGGTAAAATGACCAAAAGTCAATACCAATTACTACGTTCTGTAAGCTTGAAAAAAAAATTGTAAATTATACCCGCCTTATAAATGTGTATTGGATTCTAAAAAAAAGTGTTACCCTGCAAAGTCAGAAATTTCTGTAACTGAAAGTGGAGCCACAGTTGGACTTCAAGCATTGCTAAATTATACAGCTGAAACAATATTAACGGTACAATCGGACGTTATTGGAAGTCTTTCTGAAAACAAAGTTGGTAATTTAGAATTGATATGCAAGTGGGGATGCCATGGAACTTCTGGTCGAAGTACTTACAAACAAAAATTTATCGATGGAGACGGCAATAAATCAGAGGCTAACATTTTCTTTATTTCACTTGTTCCCTTGCAAATCTTTGATAAAGTCAATTCACGCGTGATTATTTGGAAAAATCCTCGTCCTTCGTCACCAAGGTTTTGTCGCCCAAGTAAAATTGAATTTTTTCATTAAACTGCCGAAGCAACTAGGGCAGAAGTTGATTGCATCCAAGCGCAAGAGAGAAACCTCGTGCCCTTTGAAACTGTAATTGGCGGCAAAAAAATTAACATCAATTTCAAACTTGTGTTGACGATGATAGATGGTAAAGTTTGTAATTCTATTACGAATACATCATCAAGTATGCGTTGCTACCTTTGTGGTGCTACGTCCAAAGAATTTAATGACATTGACAAGATGTTGTAAAGACCGGTTAATGAAGATCACTTCAAATTCGGAATATCGTCGCTGCATGCTTGGATACGGTTTTTTGAATGTTGCTTACATGTAGCTTACAAATTAGAAATAAAAAAGTAGCAAGGGCGCAAAGAGGATAAAGAAAATGTTGATAGAAGAAAAAAAATATACCACAAGGTTTTCGTGACAGATTAGGGCTTGTTGTTGATCAACCAAAACCAGGCTATGGAAGTTCTAATGAGGGAAATACAGCTAGAAGATTTTTCGAAAATTCTAAAATTTCCGCTTTAATAACGGGAATTGATGAAGAATTGATAAAGCGATTCCATGTTGTATTGCAGGTAATTTCTTGTGGTTTCGAAATCAATATACCCAAATTTCGCAAATACGCTGAAGATACTGCACGAAAATTTGTCGAACTCTATTCGTGGTACTTCATGCCAACAACAGTGCACAAAATTCTTATTCACGGTCACGGAATCGTGGAATCTTCGTTACTTCATATCGGACAAATGTCTGAAGAAGCTCAGGAATCATGCAATAAGTACATTAAAAGATTCCGAGAAGATTTTTCACGAAAATGTAACCGCATCAAAATCATGGAAGACATTTTTTGCAGATGTTTAGTAACGTCAGATCCAGTAATATCCAGTTTGCGAAAACTTCCTTCGAAGAAACTAAGATCGTTATCCCCATACGCGGTTGAACTATTGATTCCACCTTCAGTTCCAGAATCAAGGCAGATTTTTTCTGAGGATACGAGCGATACATGTGACGATGATGACAGTTCACAGGACAGTGATTAATTGTAAAAAAAGCTAAAATTATATCGATTAGAAATAAAAGAATGAAAGAAATATATTATGAATGTTCATTGTCATTGTAATAATGATTATAATGACTGTATTCTAATCCTCTTCTTCCCAAGTCTGCAAGTCTTCAAATGTCACCCGAATTAAATACGTTTTTGACAAAATTTCCCGCCATATTGGATCCGCCATTTTGTTTTGCTAAATTTTGAATTCATATTCGTAGTCAGCGACCCCGAAAACCCTGGAGTACAGACTTTCACCCGAATTGAATACGTTTTTGACGAAATTTCCCGCCATATTGGATCCGCCATTTTGTTTTGCTAAATTTTGACTTCATATTCTCAATTAGCGACCCCGAAAACCCCGGAGTACAGACTTTCACCCGAATTAAATACATTTTCGACTTTTGGCCAGCTTTTTGGGATTTGGAACCACTGTGTATCGTGGCGACTCCGTGGCTGCACAGTAAGTGCACGGCATGCTGCCCTCTCCGTAATGCCACTGTAGCTGCACAGAGGCGGCCCGGCGTGCAGCACATCATACACTGTAGCACGGTATGATGTGCTACAATGTCGGACATGATCATGAGACGCAGTAGCTTTTTGAGAACTTTTCTTATATCCTCTTCGTGCTGCTTGATCGGATTTGAGAAAGATAGCGAGAGGGTGCACCACCTTCCGGCGGCTAGTCAAACTACTTCACGTACACAGCATGCCATTACCGTGCCGCTACAGTGGTGGCCGATAGAAGCACGCCGTATTGTGTCCGTGTCGCTACGGTGCCGCCACAACGTCCCTAGGTACGACGAACCGCCACTGTGGCGTTACATTCAGCCGTACATGACGGCACGGTGATGACACGGTGGGCCGGTGGCGTATCGCCACCGTGCTGCCACCATACCGTTACTCTTCGATTTAACGGCACGCTTTCCTATCTGGGACAAGCGCGCGAAATTCAACTTGAAATTCGTACTTACGCGTTATAGACACATATTTCAAAATCTGACAGCGATCTATTATGCAAATTTTTTTAAAGATTGGTAAGAATTCAATGTTCATAACTCTAGGTGAAAAGAATTGAACAGAAAATACATTTAACTGATTGTTGGAACGTGCAAGATACGTTTTCTAGAAAATGTTATACAAAGTTGCATATACAAATATTGTGACGTGCTATTTTCGCACGCGTCCCTAGAAAACCAAGCCATTTAAAAGGGACCACGAAAAAACGGGTCTCTCTACGGTCGCTTTACCCCGCTGAAATTGAGAATTTGACCGGTCGCTTAGTGGTCACACCACGGTCGCTTTGTGGTTGCACCACGGTCGCTTCGTAATCGCACCACGGTTTCGTGGTCGCACCACGGTCGCTGTTCTAGATGGCGCCACCATGCGGCGACTATGCGGCGACTATTGGATGACTCTAAGGTCGCTTATCCGCGCTGAAATTGAGAATTTGACCAGAAAACGACCGCGACCGAGCGGTCGCTTGGTTTAGTAGGGGTCACAAAGGACTCTATAACACACAAGGAACGACTTCGCTACATGGCTGAGTCCCTCTCGAACGAAACCAACAGAGCCTAAGCGTTAATTTATCATTAGATTCTAATTTCTTTTTGTATTTCCGAACATTCTCTTGAGCAAACGGCGGTTTCCGCCGTTATCGACACGACGTCATCTCCAAGACACCATCACCGTACAAGAAATCAAACACAGAGCACCGAGGAGAGCGAGAGCATTATTTCATCGCGCTCTCGTCTCCAACACCATCGAGCTCACAAATAGGAGCTTCTGCGTGTGTGGTCAACGAGAAACGCTCACACCAACATAATTTGTCGTTGTCGCTCTCGTCATCATCGCTGAGAGAGTGCCAAATTCAGCTTTATCGCACAACTTCGCACCGTCAGAGAATTTCTCGTTCGGGTTATTGTCATTATTCCTTATTCGCAACATTTGAGACAGAATCGCTATCGTCGTCGATCAATCGATATTTATCTCCGGCCTCGAATATATCGTCCTAATCGATTAAGATCACGCTCAATTCGAGAACTATTAATCAAGGGTGGGGGAAAACCGAGCTTACAAGGACGATCGCGGAAGTTCTCTCGAGGACTCCTGCCGAAGTATCGAATGAGGAAGGACGTTGTTACCGTGATGTTATCGAGGACCGTTGCCTAAGAAAACGCATTCACCGAATAAGTCAAGGATCGGGGCCTGACGTAGTCGAGGACCGCATCCACAGAGAACAAACCGGTGAGACTGTCATTTCGCTCACGTTGGGTTGGGATTTTGAAGGAAATTTGCGAGTAGAAGCAATTTGAAGGTAGAGAATCCAAAGTGAAGTGATATTGTCGTGACGGAACGTTAACGCACGCCGAATTCGAGTCTTTACCGCGAATTACATCGTAGCGCGTTCCGTTCTTATTTATTAAATTGTAGAATCGCCGAGAGGGGTTCACTTTTTTGTTACACGAAGGCGAGGGTCCATTAGGTTAATTAGTTGTAATTTATGTACGAACTCTCGGTCCATGTAAATTATCACCGAGAGGAAACTTCAAGTCATTGTAAATCGTTATCGTAAAATTGGATTAATTGTTGAAATATCGATCGTCGAGACGCAGACGGGTGGACGCGAGTTCAAAAAGGGAAATGCGCGACATGCCATTTTCATGAGAATCGGTCGCCCTGCGTGAGCTCTCAAGACGCGAAATGTAAAGTAAAGAGTCTGTGTAGTGAGTATTGTCGAGTTATCGTGAAAAATAGTGTTAAAAAAAACGATACAAAGAATTAAGAAGAGAATATGATAATTGTCGGATAGTAAGAAAGTTAGAACGAGGGATTGTCAGTAGAATAAGAGGTTGTATGGTATAGAAGCGACTACGAGATCATGTTAATAATTGAGTAAGGGTTTTGTGTGAAAAAGGGAATTTTGATATTCTAAATGATGTGATTTTTGATTTCTTGATTTCATCTCGCCTTCTGCGAGACGACGTATTAATTTCAGTTCAATAAAGTAATTGTGTGATATGGCCGGAAGAGAAGCGAGTATTTATTTGAGAAGATAGAACGGTCCCTAACCACACCCCTCTACCATCCTCAAGGGCAACTAGCTGGCAAAATTAAGAACTCACGAGAGGACTCAAGGTAATATAAATTTGCTATCGTAATCTATCGCGAAAGCTGGAGCCCAATCCTTGAGCGATCTCTTGAGCTGTTTTGTGACTCGCAGTCGGCTTTTCACCGAGTACGAAAAGTCACGTCACAATATATACATACATGCATATACAACGAATATTCTATAGAAATTACGTTCTTTCTGGGAAATAAAAATTCCTGTTTTTTCCAGAAAATGACTATTCTCGAACACGGAGTCCAATTGACTCACCCCATCAATGTCATTTTTACCAAAATCGTTATCTTGTATCATTTATCCACTTTACGCACATTAATTACACTTAAACTAATAGTAACGCTTAATAAATCGTAGGTAATTGAAGAAAAAGATTTGACAGTTGAGGTTACGTTGCCCTGTGTCAAATTTCCGCAGCTCGGCAGCTAAGATTACAGTGGGGAGAAAGCGTGACAGGGATCGTTAAGTTATGGGCGCGTGTTACCATGGTAACGCTTTAAGTTACGGGAGCTGTTAAGTTATGGGGGGTTACGTTGTGGAAGCGTCCACTGTATAGCTAGCATAGGCTGCATTCGTCTTGAACCTTTTGAGCGCTGTGAGCGTCATATCCAGTAGCATTCTATATGCCGATGTATAAGTGCTCTAAGCGTGTAAAGCCGGAGACACAATGACAAAAATAAGGAATAAGAATTAGCCATCCGATTGACGTAGTTTCTCTAAAGTGCACGGCGATTGGCTGATTCTTATTCCTTATTTCTTATTCTTGTCATTGTGGATAATGCAGCCAAAATTGTTTTCGTTTATCGATTATTTTTATCTATCATCGTAATCACGGCCGTTGTATTGTTTTCTCAAATTATAATGTTAAAAAATATGACATGTGATTTTTTAAAGTGACAATTTGTGTAATTCGATCGAGTGTAGTGTGTGTGTATTGTGTGGGGATGTTTTTTTTCATTAAGAAAATTGTGTATTTCAGGAACATAAGGTTATGTTTCATATATTTTTTTTCTTTGCATAAGAGTAATAATAATATTTAAAAAGAAAAACATTTAAGTGCATAGAAGTGTACTGATTATCAATCAGTATATTTTGAAGAAAAATAACATTTTATCAAATGGTAAGAAATGTATACAATTTTTATCCAATTAGTGTTTTTTTTAGCGAAAACGTAAAAAAATTATAAATGAATAAAACAAAAATATTAAAAATTCGATGTTAAAATTGTTTAAATCATTTTGAACTCTTGAAATAGTTGAAATGTATTGAAATAAAAGTAGATGGTGAAGATTAAAAAAATTCATTTACGCATCTTCGTGCAATGAGTGAAAAACTGAAAAAAAAAGTTATTTTCGTTAAAACAAAATGGTTCAAAGAACTGTGAAGACTTCAAACTCTACAGGACACTTCTTTATGATCCTATAAAGAAAGTCTATAGGTTACAAAAATATTGGTTCACATAGTAAAACAAAACTGTGCTATGAATTTGAACCGGATCCGTTCATGGATTGCTGAGTTATGAGCACATACAGATATCCGAGGAGACGGAAAATCCAAAAAATTTTGTTTTGGTATAATATGCCAACATCTGTTGGTATAAAGTTTGTATGGTTGTTTTCATAAGAAATAGGTTTTTGGAAGGCGACACTAATAGGCACTTCTCATGTATGGTGAATGCCTAAAAATCAGCGTTTCATCGAATACTAAGCCAAGCGCTCATACATCCTTAACTTCATAGAACACAAAAAAACGTTTTTTCAGCAAGTACGCCACCTTGAATAATAAAATAAAAAAATTCTAAAAATTTCATAACAAATCACGAAATTTTTAAGACCAGAATGAGAATGGCAAGATCAAAATCCGCAAAGCTACAGCCAATCGAAGTTTCGTCTTAACCTTATTTTCGAGCCAGATCATGCAGAACTATATACTCTCGAAAAATAATATACAGAAATACAATTAAATATTACGTATTTTACGTATTATTTCATACTTGTATGAAATAATCTACGTATGTATAATTAAATAAATATTCAAATGTATTTCTGTGTATAATTTTTCGAGAACATATAGTTCTGCATGATCTGGCTTAAAAATCAGGTCAAGACAAAACTTCGATTGGCTATTGCTTTGCGGATTTTGATCTTGCCATTCTCATTCTGGTCTTAAAAATTTCGTGATTTCCTATAGAATTTTTACAATTTTTTTATTTTATAATTCGAGGTGGCGTACTTGCTGAAAAAACGTTTTTTTGTGTTTTGTGAAGTTAAAACAAACTTTCGTGTGCCCACAATTTTTTTTTAATTATCTATTGTTTACTCCTTTTATAACAAACAAATTTTGTCTGAAGCGTTTTTCGATAGGATCTCGGATTATCAAGATACTAAGTGTTTAGAGTAGAGAGTTAGTAAAAAATTCGGAATTTTTTACTCAAATCGTACGACGAAAAATATCAATTGTCGGCTTTAGAAAAAAAAACGTGTCTTGTCTTTTTCAGAATACTTTCGGAAATTTTTTTTCATAATTATTCAAGAGGGTCTGGGTTCAGACGTGAAATATTCAGCGAGAATGTCCCACATACAGGGTGTCACAAAAGTAGGGTTGCCAACATTCAGAATATGTTTTGCCGGCCGCTCGAAACGGTGGGGGAGGGGGAGGGGGATGGGGGCTATATATAGATATAGCTCTGAAGGATTACAGATTAAATGGATTAGTGGGAATCATGGGTAATAAAGTAATAAATAAATATTGTTGATACATTAATAAATCTTTATTTATATGTAATACATCACAGTAATATAAAAATTTTCATATATGAACAAAAACAGAAACATCAAAATTCAAAAACATAGAATAATCGTTTGTTCTTTAAGGGTACCCAATCTGCGTCAAAACGCCGATTTTCAAACATAAATATAAATGTTCGTAGGATTGGTCTAAGCTTCATCAATGATTTATCATTTGACGTATCAATTGTAGTAATTTTTGGCCCTAATTAGAACCCTTAAGGTGCAGCGGTTCTCTCATAAATAAATTTTTGAGTTCCACACGCTTCACGCAATCCTGACCAAACCGCTTGATGGATCTTATCCTACGACGTCTTATTTTCTTTGTAACACTTTTCCGGACCGCTTGTATGTGACACATTTTTTTTTTTAGGTTCTCATTATAGAGTTACAGGCCATTTTTTGTATTTTTGAACCATTTTTGGTTTTTAGAGCATCGCACACAATACAATTTTGATTTTAATATAAATCTGTCGCATACAAGCGGTCCGGAAAAGTCTTACAAAGAAAATGAGACGTCCTAGGATAAAATCCATCAAGCGGTTTGGCCAGGACTGCGCGCAGCGTGTTCGAAGATCCAGGTTTTGGGAAACAGCCTCCGAAGTGAAATGTGTGGCAAAAAGCACTCCACTGATTCATGTATCTGCATAACAAACAATATTTTCCAAGAATATTACAAGAAAAAAAAACATTTTTACGTGCTTGTCACGGTTTTTCATTTTTTATGTTTTTTATTATTCTTAATAAAAAAAAAATTTTACCAAAAAACTGCTCAAAATTTAAGAAGAACTGGAAACTCTTCTGTTGACAGTTTAGAGGTTATATATAGAGGTTATCTGTATACAAGGCTCAAAATTAAATTCACTCACTGAAAATTTTTTAAAGGAGTATGAAAATTAATTTGATTATTTCGCAAACACAGCGAGCACCATTGTTTATAAAAATAAGTGATTATAATAGACATATAAACATATGAACATATGAAGCGACACTAACTACTGTGAACCTGCTCGTGTCGTTTGTCGAGATCGAAAAAGCACTTGCACGTAATTTCTCGATTGATTAGCGTAAATCTCTAATATTACATTTGACAACAAAATAAACAACTGATAAGAATAATTGAATACAAAAAAAAATAAACCACGAGCGAACATGTGTTTCGTAACTCACTAATAATTTGCTGGTAAAAAAAAATTAGTAACTAGGAAAACTTACTAGAAAATTTTCGAGGCATTTTCTGATCACTTTCAACAATTTTTTTGATTGGCCCGTGGAATCGTATCGGCCAATCACGTCTTTTGAGCGTTTTAATTGGTCCATACATGTATCATTTGAAAAATTTCAATATTTTGCATATTTTTCAAAATAAATGAGAATACCTTTTTTCGATAAAAGATTTTTCTCATTTACATTGGAGAATATGCAAAATATCGAAATTTTTCGAGACATATTTTATTTTCGTTTTATTTTTTCACTTCTATAAGAAATATTATAAATTATTATTATTTTTTTTAATTTTAGAAACTAAAAGAAAAAAAATTCTAAAAAAGAAAGGAGGCAGCCGCATCCCACTTTCTAATCATGATATATATTATTAATTCATGACCCAGAATCTGTGAAAAAAAATTAGCAGAATTTGAAAAATCGATTCCGAAATTTTTGAAATTCTACTTTTACAGATTCGTCTGTAACTTTACCATTTTTCAAAATTGGGATCTATGGCTTGGTAAAAAGGTGCAAAAGAGTTTGTAAAACATGAACAAAAATTAAAAAAATTAACGATTTTTTTCGGATTTCACGCTGACTTGGTCCCCTTAAGCTTTTTTTGGTTTGAAACTGTATTTTTCCTCAGAGTTTGCAGCTGGAAGCAGCTGATCTTGCAGCTGGAAGCAGCTATTTCTGATCTTTTTGTGAAACTCTGAACATGACACGCATCTATGTTCAATCTCACACACAGTTCTGCTTTTACCATGTACTTGTAGCCTAAGACTAGCCTTATAACGCTACATGGAGATGGCGCCAGTAAAAAGTGGCTCTTAGCTGTGGCCTGGGACCGACGGGAGATGGATCGATAAAAAAAATCATCACTGCTCATTGGAATTCATTTTTTTTTTAATTTTCATAGACGTCATTTGAAATAAAAGTGTAATTCCCGGTCGACTGATTTTTGCCGGCCTTGTGCCAAAAATGACGATTGCCGGCCTCTGACCAAAACTACCGGCCGGGTCGACGCAATACCGGCCGGTTAGCAACCCTACACAAAAGTAACGGGACGGCTGAATATTTCTTCAGCTAAGATATTTTTCAAAAAGATCAAAGCCATTCTTGCAGTAACTTTGACGAGGAATTCAATGGTGATCTTAATTTTCACCTTGACGATTTCCTTCAAGGTTATTTCAAGGTCAACTTTTTTTAACAATAGAAACCTCCTTTTTTGACATCGGAAATCCAAAGAGCGAAAAATGTCACGTTCGAATATGTACTTAGGTCATTAGGGCGATTTTTTTTTCGACTTTTTTTAATTTTCATCCCTCCCCACCTAAAATGCTGTTGCATATGTCTAAAAGAAACTACCCTGAAAGTTACAGCCCTTAATATTAATGTTAAGTACTCGCCCTTCGCGTGAAAAGATTTCCCATCTAAAATACACGTAAATAAAAAACTTTTTTCTTCAAATTGCTATAACTCCGCGGCATTTCATGCTATCATATTGTCCTTGGTCGCAATTTACGCAGAATTGAACGGTCTTCAAAAGTGTCCTGAGCAGCATAAGTGTAATTTACACTGGTGAGATGGTACGAGTCACTAAAGTTGATTTTGACCCACACTTCTCGTTTTTTTGCTGTTATTTTTAAAATGATCAGCGTTATCGAAAAATTGCAAAGGAAAGTTTTGTTGGAAATTTAATTTCCTACAAAAAAGGTCCTTTAGACCTACTTAAGAAAATTGATATTTCTTGAGATATTGAACCTTAATTTATTTGCGGTATAAAATTTTTACGGTTTATCGAACCAAAAGTTCTTAATTGTTGATATTCCATATCATTTCGCCACTGGTGATATGATATGTGATATGGTGATATGATATAGAATATCAAAAAATTGAAACTTTTGGTTCAATAAACCATAAAAATTGTATACCAAAACCAAGTTAAGGTCCAATATCTCAAGAAATCTCAATTTTCGCAAGTAGGTCTAAAGGACTTTTCCTGTAGGAAATTAAATTTCCAACAAAACTTTCCTTTGCAATTTTTCGATTGCGTTGATAATTTCGAAAACAACAGCAAAAAAACGAGAAGTGCAGGTCAAAATCAACTTTAGTGACTCGTACCATCTCACCAGCGTAAATTACACTTACGCTGCTGAGGACACTTTTGAAGATCGTTCAATTCTGCGTAAATTGCGACCAAGGACAATATGATAGCATAAAATGCCGCGGAGTTATAGCAATTTGAAGAAAAAAGTTTTTTATGTACGTGTATTTTAGATGGGAAATCTTTTCGCGCGAAGGGCGAGTACTTAATATTAATATTAAGGGCTGTAACTTTCAGGGTAGTTTCTTTCAGACATATGCAATAATATTTTAGGTGGCGAGTGAAAAAAATAAAAAAAGTAAAAAAAAAAAAATCGCCCTATTAGGTCATAGGTACATTTTGCGCTTGAAAGTCCTCTAAAGTCAATTAAACTTGAACACGTTGTCGATACCTTTGGGAATTGCAGCTTTTTACATTTTTTTTGTAAGGACCAAAGTTATTTATTTTAACAAGGCGCATTTAGTAGTGACCATGACGATGACCTTCAAGGTGATTGGAAGGTCAACTTTTTTTTAATGTAAACTTCTATTTGTGAGGTCTGAATTCAATAGAATTAACAGTTTCATATTTACATAAAGGAATTCGGATAAAATCAATCAATTTGTTCGGTATAAATTTGATTTCAGAACTAAAAAATACCGGTTTCCATTTTTTTTTTTAAAGTTGACTTCAAAATTACTTTGAAGGTCGTAGTCAAAGTCACTACTAAATGCGCCTTGTTAAAAGTCAAAAGTTTGGTCTTTACAAAATAATGTGAAAAGCTTTAATTCCAGACGTATCCACACCTTTTTTTAAGTCTAATTGACTTTAGAGGACCTGAATGGTCGAAATATACCTATGACGTACGTATTTGAAAGTGAAAATATCCGCGCTATCGACTGCCGATGTTTGAATAGGGGGTTTTCATTTGAAAAAAAGTTGACCTTGAAATAACCGCGAAGATAATCGTCAAGGTCAAAATTGAGTTCGTTATTGAATTTCTCTTCAAAAGTTACTACCAGAATGACCTTGACCTTTTTAAAAAATATTTTAGCTGAGGAAATATTCAGCTGGCCCGTTACTTCTATGAGACCCTGTATATTAGACTGTCTAAAAAATAGCCTCAATTTTTTTCAATCTCCTACTTCATGAAACCATAATATTGAACGTCGTGAAAAGGAATCGCCGTGCGATTTCTTTAAACGGTGACGCAGTGAGTTTTTGTATCCACCATTTGATTAACACGTAAGAAATCCAATTCTAACGGTTTGAGGGAGATAATCAATTTTCTATATACCGGACGGTACTCTGTATAGTAGCGTTTGACAATTTATTTGTTTTTCTTGAATCGGCGTGTCGTGGAAAATTTTTTAATTCGTGGAAATTTTTTTTTATTTTTGACAATTTTTTCCTTTCACGACGTTCAATAAAATGTTATAAGCTATGGTTCCAACCGGTGCTCTGGAGTAGTGGTTAGCGTGCTTGCCTTCAAGCCAGAGGATCGAGAGGTCCTGGATTCGATTCCCTGTGCCATAGTCTCGTCGAGAAATAAAAATATGGCGTGACAAGCTCCAGATATATATATTTGGCATACACAAGTCTCGTACAGGTGTGAGTCACATGTATATAGATGTAGTCCATGTTTACAATTTCTCGACGAGGCGTGACGTAGCTCCGGCATCGGAAGACGAACTCAGGGCCGACTCGAAGGAGGGGGGGGGGGAGAAGGAGGTGGGGAATATTGGAAGTGGAAGTGGAAGAAGTGGAAGATAGGGGAGAGGGGTTTGGCTGAAGGGGAAAGACCCCGTTCTTCTGGGAAAAAAAAACTATGGTTCCATGAAGAACGATATCGAACAAAAATGAAGGGTTGGGTTTGGGTTCTTCATAGAACTATGGTTCCATGACGAAGGATATCGAACAAAAATGAAGGTTTTTTTTTAGACAGTCTAATATAAATTTCGTTGTCACCTGTACGCGTTCTCGGCTTGAGCTTAATAGATTATGCATGTCGCATTAATCTCTCTTTACGAGGATCGTGTTTTCGAGGGAGGGAGCAAAGGAGAGAGGGAGAGAGCGAAAGAGAGAGGGAGAGAGAAAGCGGAATATAATAATTAGCGATCTCGTGGCATCACGTGACAATGAATTTGAAACGGAAGATGATCTGACATGATTATGTGATTGCGCCAATAACGTAAATTAATTCATAAACACTAACATATATAAGTATAATTTCTTGTCTTTGATGTCCGGCTCATATTTACACATTAGCTTTCCTTTGCATGATATTAAATAATCTCTCGTCTCTCGTTTCCCACACGGAAATTCATATATTTAAAATTTATGCAAAATTGCATACGAAATATATTCAAAATATAATTACCGTATATAAATGAATGTATTTAAAATACATTTTTTATAGATGTGTAATATATTTATTTGGATAGATTTTGCCGCTTTTCGCATATGTACGTATATCTTAAATGTATTTAAAAAATATTTTAGATATATGTAAAATGTACGACACATACATACAATATATATTTTAAATATATGATGCATACATCTGAAATATTGATTAAATATATGTTGCATGTATTCGAAATATAGTTGAAAAATGGGCTGCATACATCCCGAATATGGGTTGAATATTAGGAATTTCCAAAAATCGGAAATTCTCTAGGAGAATCAAATACAAAAGTACGAATTCATGAGAAGCCGGCAAGAACTCCTCATATGGCTTCATTTACGCTGGACTTCTGTTAATATTCCGTTCTCGCGCCCGCCTTTATAAGCATACTCGTCGCGTCCTCCGTATGGGGGTTTAGCGGTTGCCGCTCTGCGACATCTCGCGGCGAGTCTAGAAACTATCGCAACGATGCCTATACGTTACGAACATGTGGCAGGCGGGATAAACATTATAATGTAAATCATAATGAAAATTGTGAATACAATAAACTTAAATAATTAAATAAATATTATGTTAGTTAGTTAGTTATGCTACCATATATGTTGCATATATGGTAGCATATATTAAGAATATATGTAGAATATATGGGAGATACATGTGAGTCGCACCTATCTCTCATAGATGTTGCAAATATATCAGCATATATTAAAAATATATGCTAATATATATGCAACATATATGTGTGAATTAAAAATATATGTACATATATTCGGAATATATCCACATATATTTTGCGTATATTAAAAATATATAAATTTCCGTGGGGGTTTCACGAGTGTGTAAGATCGAATGCCAGTTGTCGATAGCGAATGAATGAAAGAGTAGAGATAAATTCTTGTTTTTTATTGCCTTGAGGTTTTTCCATTTTTCACCGGACGAGAAAATGAAGCAATTTCGTATCGATGAAATACCCGGTCTTTCCGACAGTACGCGGCATTTCGGTGCATCGTGAATTACGAAGTCTCTAATACACATTGTTCAATGTAACAGTATAGTTGCGGATGTACAATTCAAGCTTTAATCTATCAGTAACATCGCACAGCCTGTCCGCTTTTTTCTTCATTCACTGATGAAATTTCTCGTTCCTCCATAGGGAAAGCAACGAACCGATTCGATTTACGAACATTGAATTTTTTAACGATATTCTACTGATGATATCGTAAATGGAATGAAACAGGAACGAATGCGTTGTTTTGGATGAAATTGAATTGGTTGAAATACTGAAGATTTATTTTTTCAATTTTTGGGATTGCTTGACACCGAATAACTGTATATAAGTTTGGAAACTTTCCAATGCAATTATCTTTTTTGGGACAGTTTGTAATTGTAAACAGGACTCTGTGTCCCTTAGCACTTAGAATAAAGTATTTTAATCCTCATTCAAGCTCATGATCTCAATCAACTGTTACGATTGTTATTTTTTTCTGTTGCGGGTAAGATTTCATCGTTTATAAACCGTCTCCAGAAGCTAATATTTTCGTAGAAAGACTTGACATGACTCCCTGGCCTCTCAGAGGAATAGGAGCCAGAGTGGATTTTAAAGGTACGTCACGTAAAATTGCACGAAACACACTTGTATTTATCGCGATATCGTGAGAGAAAGTTACATCAGTTTAACGAACGTGTATATATATCGCGTTACAGCTGCCATAAGGGCGTATGCCAGCAAAAGGTGGGGCTGGAAAGCGATAAGGGCGTATCAATTTTTTTTTCAGAAATCGACGTAACTATGATCGAAAAGTATAGAACCAATGAAAAAAAAATTTCCCAATTTTTTTTTATACGCCCTTTTGGCTTTCGAGACCCATTCGGAAAGCCATAAGGGCGCAACGAACTTTTTTTTTCAGGAATTGACGCAATTATGACTGAAAAGTATAGAGCCAATGAAAAAAAAATTTCCCAATTTTTTTTTATATGCCCTTATGGCTTTCCGAGTGGGTCTCGAAAGCCATAAGGGCATATCAAATTTTTTTTTCCAGGAATCTACGTAATTATGACCGGAAAGTATAGAACCGATGAAAATAAAATTTTCTCAATTTTTTTTTTATACGCCCTTATGGCTTTCCGAGTGGGTCTCAAAAGCCATAAAGGCGTCAAAAAAAAATGAAAATTGGGAAAATTTTATTGTCATCGGTTCTATACTTTTCGGTCATAATGACGTCGATTCGTGAAGGAAAAAAAATTTCGATACTCCCTTATGTCTTTCCAGCCCCAACTTTTGCTGGCATACGCCCCTATGGCAGCTGTAACGCGATTTGACAATTTTTTTTTCAATATGGGGTGCCATCCGGAATAAGAGAGACTGGGTATAGTTGTGACAATTTTCATTTGATCGCCCATAATTTTGTTAGTAGGCCAGTTAGCTGGACGAAAACTGTTCTTTATACAACATCTGTCTACGTATAAATACTAAAGTTTGTCCCTAAGTAGAATGGTTAACTCGTAGGAGCAAATTAGAAAAAAAAAGTGCCGGTAGTGACGGCTTAAAAAATACACCAAAATGGTCTAATATCACTTTTATTGCAAGTCATATGTAACATCAGGTCCTGTACGAATAAGTTATTATAACAGTCTTCATGTTATCATTTCATATATCATCATCATCATATATCATATATCACATAATATAATCAGTCAAAACTTCTTCATAAGTGATTTTGTATATTCCTACATCACACTGCCCTTTTTCCGTCTTCCTCAAACGTTTCCTGGCCATGTAAAAAGAAAAATTTACTTGTGTCCCAAACATACCCAGAAACTATGTCATAACCGTACCCAACGCACTTCTTCGCAAAAAAACAATCGTCATGACAATAAAAAATAAGCTACGTAAAAAGTAATCATTGGTATTTAACTACTAAGGTTTAACTAATAACAAGGAAAAACACTCATTACTCTATCTGTACACACATAACAACAATTATTAAAAGAAATCGAATAAAAATACTTACTTTTGACTGGTGAAAAGCAATGTAGGCCTCTGCTGGCGTTAATGTCGCGCGATGGGTAATACAACACTATGAAACATGTTTAGTCGGGCACGCCACTCCTCTCTCCCCTCACACCCCCCGGTATTCCTAATAGTTTCGCTAATATGGCGACTGTTACAACCGTACCCTGGCACAACCGACTCAGTCTACCCTACTCCAATGTCAACATTTTTTATTTATAAATTCCTTTTTGAACTTCACAATCAAATACGAATTATAATTATTTTGGCTCCCCAACATTGACAGATGAGATCATAGGGCGCGCGAGTCCGGCGCGGAACTTCTTACCAAAATTTCTATACGAAACTGTCGCAAAAAAAATCCGGTAGTCAATAGATCTTGTTCGGTTCTTACCTGAAATATTATTGTTTTATCACCACACCAATCAAGCTCGAGGGTCTCTGCGGGCATCTTATTTTATTGCCAGCACATTATAGAATCCGCGAAACGGCAGCCTTTCATACCTTTGGATTAGCACTCATTCTGAAGGAAAGCGACTCGAAGTGCGCACTTTTGAAACACTTCAATCTTTTCCCATTACTAGTAAAAATGTTGGTAATGGGAAAATGCGTAGAAAATATTCAATTTAAAGGATTCGGAAAACCTAATCCGCTCACGGTCTGCGGTTACCGCTCGGTCTCTCAGCGATGCGTGTTTTTATAATTTTATTTTTCTATTCTACAGGAGGTTTTTTCCAACATTCTGTTCCCATAATTATCAAATTTTCCAAAATCCGATGATATAATAATTGCCATGCCACACTGTGGGTAGATTCACAGAAAAATCGGCAAAACTAGGCCGATGTGCGTACTGAAAAATGCAATGGTGATTCTTAAGTTTTTAACCTCGCTGATTTCAAATCTGGAATCAAAATTTCGAAAAAACAAAATGGCGGACCGGAAGTGACTATCTGCGTTACTAAAAAGAATCCGATTTGAGTAGGGATCGGTAAATTAGCGGCTTAAAAGTCACTGATTAAAAATCTCAAATCCAAATTTTGAAAAAACAAAATGGCAGACCGGAAGTGACTATCTGCGTTACTAAAAAGCATCCGATTTGAGTAGGGATCGGTAAATTTGCGGTTTAAAAGTCACTTATTGAAAATCTCTAATCAAAATTTCGAAAAAACAAAATGGCGGACCGGAAGTGACTATCTGCATTACTAAAAAGCATCCGATTTGTGTAGGGATCGGTAAATTTGCGGTTTAAAAGTCACTTATTGAAAATCCTGAATCAAAATTTCGAAAAAAAAACAAAATGGCGAACCGAAAATATATTTTTATCTTACTCATAAGCAACTTTTGCTATCAGAAATCAATATTTGTGTTTTGAAGGTTGTTTTTTATAAATTTTGAATGAGATTTGGGGAAAACAAAACGATTATCTGGAAGTGAGGGAAAGTTTTCAAATAATTTCGGAAAATTAGTTATAAATCATTTTTAACGAATTTTATTGCTAAATACATTTGAAACAGCAATCGACACTTAACCAATTAAATTTTACCGAAAATAATACGTGCGTTACATAGAATAATTAATAATTAATAATAATAATAATAATATTAATTATTAATAATTATTCCTGATTTCAATATTAATCATAATCGTCAGCGTCGAAATCGCGATCGCCGTCGTCAGAGGAATTGGTGGATTCTGATTCGTCACTCGTGTATTCCATTAATTCACCTAAACCATACTTATCGCGAGAACTATCGGTACAGAGCAAAAGTTGCAATGCTTCTGGTGATAAACTTTTTGCTTTTTTCGGATACTGCTTGCCCATGCTCGATATGTACGGATCTGAAGTTAAGAGGAGTCGATTGAAAACGTCTTGCATGGTCGCTGTTCTCATTGCGGATTTTGTATTTGTCACGGAGTTGCAAACTTTGCCGTCAATCATAGTGAAATACAGCTCGTATTTAACAGTAACTTCCTTCCCGTCAATAAATGTCGTAAAAGGGGTGAGAGACTCAATCTGATTATTAACGTGTTGCCGTTCCTGAATCGTTGACGACACAGTTTCTTTTAAAAATTGAATTCTAATAGGGCGACAATACCGTGGAGATGAGGGCCTGGGATTTTTCCAAAGGACGAATTCTTTTTTTGAGATATCCGATCCTAAAATTTGCAATGGAGCTAAAGACGTTAAAAATATACTCGCATCAGAACTCTCAGCATTCGTAAACTTTTGTTTGTATTCACTGTGCCCAGAGCTTCCATCACAACCCCATTTACAAATTAGTCTTAAATTCTTCGATTCTTCAGGGCGCAAAGAGTTAATCACGTCAGTTTGCAACTTTAGAATTCTGTCGCAAGTGTGATCAATCAAAGACTGTAATTTCACTTCGGCTAAAGTCTCAGTTACCGTTATATCTGAAGGGTAACAACGGTTTTTAGCAGCAACGACTTTTGCGTACGATGGATAAATAGCAACTTTTTTATTTCTCAAAGATCGCCTGATGTCTATGTATTGCTGTTTTGTTAGTTTTGCATTTACAAAATCTATCAGTGCTTCATCTCCAGACATCTCAACTAGCCGTGGATCTATCGACGATTCATATCCTGTTCGGTATCTCGCAGCTCTTGAGGGAGATTTTGTTGTGATGTTTTTTAAAATAGTGGCAGCATCGTTTAATCCTGCAGAACTGAGTCTCATCCTGGTGGCCAAACTTAATTCCTCCACGCAATACTTTTCACTGACTTCTAAAGCCCTTCTTTTCTTGGTACGTTCACTCGACTCTTCGAAACTCAATTTTCGAGGTCGCCCAGATACACCTGAAGTTGATGGCTCTCCAATTGGTTTCGTACAATTCTGAAAAAAATAGCGCGAGCGTTATACTATACATCTTGACCCATAACTCGAGTTTTCGAAACATCAATAAAATTAATTACCAAGTTAGTTATTGAAGTTTGCAACTATTTTTCATTTTTTTTTTTTAAATGCATCGTGGCTTCTGTGCACTTCGCGCCATCTACTTTTGATATTACAAAGTAATTTTTTTAATGAATCCTTTTCATTGTTGTCAATCGTGAAAGATTCGGATGACTCAAGAGTAATTTTTTCCTCAAAAATCTGAAGTTGCTCATCCAGGCACAATTTAAATTTCTCCTTAATCATTCCAAAAATATCCTGATAAGTGCACGTGTAATCCATGGCACGTGAACCTAGAATAAAACAAGTATGATAAACATTTACTAAAAATGAATGTGTTCATGGGAAAAATTTTAATCTAATTGTAAATGATAGAATAAATTATTGTAACATTTTGAACACCCGTTACATGAATCATGACTCTTTACGAATAGATCACTGGGTAGAAAATTATTTTATATTCCACAAGGACCGGCTATTGTCCCCAGCAGGTATACGTTTACCTGCTGGGGACTATGCGCCCAGCCTGAACAAAGAAGCCAAGCGTTGCGCGACATGAGAATTCCGGTTCCCAAAGCCAGATATGCAACAATCTGCAGATTTTTTTTTATAAATTCTAATCTTAATAACATTATCAATAGGCTACAATGTTTAAAAGTCTGGGATCTCCTGGGATCACAACTATTTTTATACTTCTTTTGGAAAAATAAATTTACAAGCTTGCTTAAAATGCATACATTGAACACTCTTTTATACATACAATATTTCAAATTTCAAAAAACTATTTGACATGATAATATTCTACATACCTTCAAGATTATCTCCCATTTTACCGATTTGAAATCGGTAGCGTAGAACAAAATATATTTCACTTTGCGCGAATCAAAAATTTCAGCGTACAAAATCGCTACGTTCTTCACTCTCGAACGGTCGAGTTCAGACTGTCGTAAGTCGAGTACCGCGAAGGGTAGGGACCGGTCCTTTTACAATAGGGCGTACAAATACCTGGTCTTTGAAATGACATACATAGAAATACGAAATGAGAACACTCAATTTTTGGGTTTTGCCGATTTTTCTGTGATTCTGCCCACAGTGTGCCACCTCCAGGAAATATTTTTCACTAATAAGATTTAATTAGATTAAGGAAAAACTTACTGCCAACCAGAAGGCTTTGACGCCATGAACTACAAAAATATACTAAGTTGAATTTTGGACACGATTTGGAGTCGATTTTCAAATCGACAAACACTTCAGGTAATTTGAGCTTTAAGATACTGTTCGACATCTATACGACATCAAATGAATTCAACTCAAACCATTGTGTTGTCTCATTTAGAATATTAAAGTATGTATTATTAAACTTCAAAACGAGTTTACATTTATTATTGTATTATTATATTAACTCGACTACAATTTCTCAATTGAAATTGTAGACATTCGCAATTCAAATACAGTCCACTTCGAATGGCCAAAGTAACAAACTTTACCGAGCGAATGTACAATACAGATCTGATACACAACACGTGCAAATTTTTCAAAACCCTTGGTCCAACGTGATTTTGGTTTATTTTTGGGGTAGTTAATAATGGCATATTGACGAAGAATTTTTGCAACTTTGTTCAGGCGAATAAAAATAATCTTATCAGTACGATTGCGGCAATTATTCTCAAAAGACAGGGGGATGAACGATCGTCAGATTGTGTGAAGCTTCACCGTTGCAAGTACACCTATAATTATTGTTCATTTGTATCATTAACGTACAACGAGTTCATTGATAAAACCGGTCAATGGTGCGGAGCAGGGTACGCGTTTTATTCCGTACTCTCGTAATTACATTAAATTCAGAAGCGTTCGGATGCGCGCAGAGGCTTCGAAGAGCCGCGCCACCTCAGCGCGTCATATAACGTTCGCGGTCATTCAATTACTCGATGCCGTTTTAATTGGTGTGCCCTTTCCTCATTAGACGGCGTGGCATGGCCCCTCGTTCCTCCATCACAGCGCTTCTCTATTTTTCATTTCTCGTCGCTCGACGAATGAGAGACGTGAAATGAAAAACCTCTTCTTCATCGTCGACCATATTTCGAGCTTTCAGCTTGCCCCTCCATCGTCCTCTTTATTCTCGCGTTTGTCGAGACTCGCTTTTTTTAGCTCACCCGTATTATCATCACCATTATGAGTATTGTTCTCATATACAGCCATCGTTTAATGAAGCGCCTCTTATTAATTACATCGAACGATGAACGTCTTTTAAAGAGCTCTCGATCTCTTTCTTGCCTTTTCCTTCTCTCTTTCTCAAACACACCCCTTTCTAGTCGTTCATGAATTTCTCGCGTTTGTAATTCCTGCGTGTTCCATATAGTCCACAATTATGGAAGCATCGGTCGGAAGATTCATAATTGCAGGATGCATTCTTCATTTCTCTGCGATGTTATAATGCTCTGTCTTTGGAACTTCTTAGCAGATATTTTCCAAGTATTTTGCAAGTCTGCGCCACGGTTAATGATTCAGTGTGCGTATTTTCGACGTCTTATATCTGTATCTAAGAGCTTTATATCCAGCTGTATATGTGTCATTCCAGCCTAAGTGTGTAAACCCGTGACCCTCTCGGATTTGATTGATTTTTTTCATATGATCGCATTAAGTCTGAAATACACCCTCATAATTCTTTCAGATTTTTCCAAACATCCCTTATTGAATTTTTTTTTAACGCCATTTTTCGAAAATCTGAAAAAATTCTGAAAAAACCGTGACACTATATAAAAAATTTCAAGCTATCATCCGTAGTGGGCAGATTTTTTTTCTGTTTTACGTGATGGATTTAAAAAAAAATTGTTTGAACGCCATTTTTTAAAAATCTAAAAAAATTCTGAAAAAACCGTGATAATATGTAAAAATTTTCAAGCTATCACCCGTAGTAGGCAGATTCTTTTTTCTGTGTTTTCCAAGCTATTAACGTTCTCAAAATTCCAAAAAAATCTCAAATAGCTCACCTTGAGCAGATACTGGATTATTTTGGTACTTAAATTGAGTATCTGCTTAAGGTGAGCTATTTAAGAATTTTTTTGAATTTTGAGAACGTTAATAGCTTGTAAAATACAGAAAAAAGAATTTGCCCACTACGGGTGATAGCTTAAAATTTTTTGTATATTATCACGGTTTTTTCAGAATTTTTTTAGATTTTTAAAAAATGACGTTTAAAAAATTTTTTCTTTTCAAATTCATCATGCAAAATACAGAAAAAAAATCTGCCCACTACGGGTGATAGCTTGAAACTTTTCATATATTGTCACGGTTTTTTCATAATTTTTTTAGGTTTATAACATGTGGCGTTTTAAAAAAAAATTGAAAGAGGGATGTTTGGAAAAATCTGAAAAAATTATGAGGGTGTATTTTAGACTCAATGCGATCATATGAAAAAAAATCAAATAAATCCGAGAGGGTCAGGGTCACGGGTTTACACAATTGGGCTGGAATGACACATATATATATTTATAGTTAAAGTCAGTGTTATTACTGTAGATAGAACACGTCGAGGGTACCAGGGATCTGCCGCCAGATAATTGTTCCAAGGAGTTTCGCCGTTTCCCGGCAGCTTCACTAATATCATATATCCTATATTCATTTATATGGGGCATTCGATGTCAACTCGATCAACGCCGAATATAATTGTCACATAAGTATTTTTTCAGAGTCTCTATCTCAAGCTCTATTTTCATTTTATTGTTCAGTGCTGATAAATTTTCCTTCCGAACAAACGAAAATCATCGAGAATCCGTGTAATTGTGTGAAAACGTCTGAGCCAGTAATTCGGGAGATTTGATTTTTTATTCCCGATTGTCAGTGATAGTTCTTCACCGTTACTTTGAAACAAAAGTATCGAAAATATATTCAAATGTCGAAATTTCTTAAAGTTATGTTAGAAATCGAACATTTTTTTCAATGTTCAAATAGATTGTGGATTTAATTTGTTATTAGCATAATGATATAGAAATTAATTACCGGGAATCCAGAGAAAGTCGGTTTGTCGTATTTGCGTTTGCATGGAAATCTTTGTATATCTAGTGTATACAGCAAATAGCAGAGCTCGCGCTCAGAGATGAGCATCCCCGTGTATATCGTTGGAACGGGTTTTCGCGGGTGCGATGAGCAAGTGTCGTCGGCAAGAGAGAAACCTATCTCGTTTGGGTGTATATTAGCTTGTCATTAACAACGTGAAATTCTCGCCTCTTGCTTTATTCTGTTCGTGCTCTTTTCCCATCTCTCTCTCGTGCTTTCTCCCTCTCTCCTTGTCCCTCCATTTCTCTGATCTTGCTTACTTCGACTGTTTTTTATTCAAAATTTATGTAGAGCTCCATTAATATCATATAAAACACTGCAAAATTTTAGAAATGTTCATCGTGTCGACACTAAAATATTTATTGTTACAGTTGTGCTATTATTCACGTAGTCTTATGGGAGGATCTGAATTCTATGCTGGAGTAACTAAACGGCGGGACGGATTTTTACAAAATTTGGCTCGACGACAGAATAGATTTTGATGAAAATTTACAGCCCAAATGAATTAGAGTCCACCGTTTTATTCCAAAAATAAAGGCATTTTGAGCATATAGTTTGGTGTGAAAAACAACGTGAATATTGTCGTGATCGACCACGCTTAGCGCGCATGCGCGCGTGTGATTGTACGGTAGAGTTAGCGTGTCGGTATATACATTTTGACGAGTGTCGTCGTCATACACGGGCTGCCTGTACCCGCCCAAAAGTTTTCAGGCTACACAGGATACAAACTTTTAAATAGTACTGTCGCGCGACTACTACCTGAATCCCGCTCAGTAATTACGAAACCATACATCAAGGCAATTATAGATTGTTCGATCGATATTTTCGCCAAGGTACATTATGAACTAAAAACATCACATTTTCGCATTGAACATTATCCATTTGTTACGTCGAAAATCGGAGTTTGTAGGAACTATTAATTGACCTTTGACAATGGATGTGCTGATTATGATGACAACGCGCTAGTCAGGAAAAGAAACTTGACCTTTACTACTCCTGGCTGTCAATCTCAAAATACTTCTGCCCGATTCTAAAGTCTAACCTTGCGGAAAATTACTTGGGATTGGGCGCGGAATATTGCTTGTATTTAAACGCGATCGGAGCTATTTTATGAGGAGGGACAGTCAAGGTCGGGGAATGGGTTGGGATTAGAAATTAAGTAATGGATCTCACGTGAATTTAATTGGTTTAAAAATTATTTATCGCGAACACTTTAACACTTCGAATTAACACTGTCAAGAAAAATTGAAAGGGGGTAAAAGGCGGGGCCACAAAATTAAAATTCTTACCTTGACTGATGTAATTTAGGAAACTGGAAACAGCGTAATTCGGATGGTCGGAACTGGACACGTCGTGGCCTGCGATGTTGTAGTTCAGGAACTCGAAGAGGGAACAAATGAATGTTCGAAACGCGTCGCTCGAGGTTCAAAATTTATTGATAATTCGGGAAAAAATTAAAATTAATATAGTAACTACCAGCTCGTAGTTCACTATTTACAAATATCAAAAAAATAAATATTAGTTCGGAAGAATGGTCAAAAATCCCAAATTTAAATTGAATAAATAAAATTCCTTATTATTTTTAAATTTGGAAATTCAATCAAATGAAGAAATGAGTCCTTAACTCGAGAAAATTGAATAAAATTCAAATAAAATTTAATTGACGGAAAAGTTCGATTTTTTAGAATCGAGAACTTGTCGAAAGAAATATCCTAAACTCCACTCGAAATCAGTTCGGAAAACCAGAAACTAATTGTCGACAAGTTGGAGTAGAAGAAATTTCTTGAGACTGGAATAAAATCTAAGTTCTTTCACGCCGCCTCAGATTACTCTAAGACCGTGGTCGATAGTGAGAACGTAGAAATATTCTAAGTCCAAGACTCGTAGAAAAATTTACAAATTCGAATAAAATTTCAACGACGAAGGAGTTCCGATTTCTCAAAGTCTGAGACAGTCAAAAGAAATGTTCAAACACCACTCGAAATCAGCTCGGGGAAAAACAGAGACTAATTGTCGGAGTCGGAGTAAGCAAAATTTCTCAAGACTGGAATAATATTCTGAGTCCTTCTTATCGCCGTCTTAGAATATTCTAAGACCCAGGACGAAAGAAGAAGCGAAGAAATATTATAAGTCCCAACTCGGAGAAAATTCGGCGGAACGTCGCGGTGTCGTAGCTTCGTCGTTGATCGTTGAAAATTCCGGAAAAAATGACTGTCGAGGAGTGAATTTCATGGGTGTTTATACCCAAAAATCCACGAAAATCGTGGTCGAAGGAAAGGGCGTAGGACCTGAGATTGGTCCACGACCCATTAAAAGTGTACCCCCTATTCCTACTTTTCTTGAAATTATTATGCAGGCAGTATATCCTCGGACTGTCTTCCGAGGGCCCTGCAAGATCTAGAAGCGACTGTTCGAATTGTCAACATATCGAAATATGACATTTTCCTTTCCGATTTTCGTTCATTTCTTTACATTGTCTACTTTTATAATAAACTAAATATACGTAAACTAAACATAGTAACACATTATAATAATTACGAATAATCGTACCCTAAATAAATAATGTTTCATAATAATATTGGATTTTTTTAAATAGTTTTCTCTTTCCGTTTTTAATGTTTTTTTTCAATAATTGATTAACCTTGTAATTTGCAATTATAACTCGGAAAAATAAATAAGAATAACGCATTATGTTAAATGCTTCTGCTAAAAAAAAAAAGAATAATTTTCAAATTGAAACTTGGCATTACGCAAATTCCGTTGTTAAGAAAATAGTGAATAATAATTATCGTAATTCTATTATTTGCATTACGCAACTTCTAATTGTATTTTTATCATTTCGATTATGTGTCCATTTATTTAATGACACTATATAAATATATTCTCTGACTTTATAAACTAAAATAAGTCCAGATTTGTTCAAATGTCTCGCTAACTAATATTGTTTCTAAATATGTGTTTTATTTTGTTAAGAAAAATTAAAATCTTTCGGATAGGAATTACTCATATGTCATCGGGCATCGAGTTGACGCTTGCACTAGCATCGACGCATCTTCTCGCTTTCTTACTCTTATTCTTTTCCTATAGCGATTTGTTTAGACTCGAACCGAAACATAAGCCAACGTGCATCAAGTTAACGCCTGCACTAGCCGGCACGACGAAAATATCCTGTGAAAGCGGCAAGGTGGTATCTTGAATAGTTTTTGAATGGCAGTGTTCTAAAGAGCGACCGCTGGCAGGTATAAACCGCTCCACCTGCCTATAGACGGAGTATCGGAGTTAGTGTGTAGTCCCACACAGCAAAATTGATCCCGGGACCATCCTGAGACAGTCCCATTCGTGTCCTGCCAAGATATTACGTCTTATGAATGTCTATGGGAGGTACCAGTGAGATTTTGTTCTACCTGGGATTAATATAGGATGTCTTGAGGATATCCTGTCGCAACCGTGATTAGACGATCCCAACGATCCCTCTTATAGACGTCTATGGGAGGTACTAGTAAGACATTGGTCTACTCGAGATTAATATAAGATATCTCGAGGATATCCTGTTGCAACCGCGATTAGACGATCCCAAAGCACTCTCTTATAGACGTCCGTGGGCGGTACTAGTAAGACATTGGTCTGCTCGATATTAATATGGAACGTCTTGGGGATATCCTGTCGCGACCGTGATTAGATGATCCCAACGCACTTTCTTATAGACGTCTGCGGGAGGTACTAGGAAGACATTGGTCTGCTCGATATAATATAGGACGTCTTGAGGATATCCTGTCGCGACCGTGATGAGACGATCCCAAAGCACTCTCTTATAGACGTCTCTGGGAGATACTAGTAAGACATTGGTCTGCGCGATATTTATATAGGACGTCTTGAGGATATCCTGTCGCGACCGTGAGGAGACGATCCCAAAGCACTCTCTTATGGACGTCTCTGGGAGATCCTAGTAAGATATTGGTCTGCTCGATATTAATATAGGACGTCTTGAGGATATCCTGTCGCGACCGTGATTGGACGATCCCAACGCACTCTCTTATAGACGTCTATGGGAGATATTAGTAATACATTGGTCTTCCCGAGATTAATATAGGATGTCTTGAGGATATCCTGTCGTGACCGTGATAAGACGATCCTAACGCACTCTCTTATAGACGTCTGTGGGAGGTACTAGTAAGACATTGGTCTGCTCGAGATTAATATAGGATGTCTTGAGGATATCCCGTGGTAACCATGTTTGGACGATCCCAGCCAACTCTCTTAGGGATGTCTGTAGGAGGTCAGCCATCGCGCAGCATTAGTTCCAACCTTGCCGCGAGATGGCGAACGCTACTCACATGCGGATAATGTGAAGAGCATGCTTATATAGGCGAGCGCAAACACGGATATCAATTCGACACCGACTGAAGTCAGACCTCGAAAGAGGCTATATTACAAATACAAGGAGTCCTTGCTGACTCCCTCTGTACCGTACACATTTTGTTAACATTTAATTAATTAATTGAAATTAATTAAAATTAAATCGAAACAAGAATTATTATCGACTACTGCATTGGCAGTCCAGGCGACGTCCCGAAGACATCCTGAAGACATCTCGGGATGGCCGTGGGACCGTCCCATTCCGGTAAACACAGCGGACACTTTAGAGCCCATGGGTATCCCATGGGATCATCCGAAAGACGTACTTGGGACGTATTATTTTGTGACTAATAATTCTGGAATATCTCGGTGACGTCTTATAGGAGTCTCGACAATATCTTACCGATATCTCCAGCCTGCTGTGTTTGCAGTCTCAGAGACGTCCCGAGGATATCCTGGGATGCCAATGGGACCATCCCATTCCGGTAAACACAGCGGACACTTTAGAGCCCATGGGTATCCCATGGGACCATCCCATTACCGTCACGGGACAATTGGTGTGATGTCCAAAAGACGTACTTGGGACGTATTATTGTTGTGTGGGGTTACTCGAATCTTTCGCATTGTTAACAGTACATAGGTAATATAGGTAAAAATTAGAATGCTACTTGCACGTAAAAAAAAGAATGGGAACGCGATGCCGTAATCTAAAAAGACAAACCAAAGGATTAGGAGGAAGGAGTAAGAATACGAAGAAGTTGACTGATCAAGTTATCAATAAATTACAGAAATATTTTGGATTAGCAATTACCAGGCATCAAGATAATGTTGATGAAATGTACAAAGAAATTTGGGCAACATTTCATCACTTATCTTCATCAGATAAAAATCCAAACCATCAAAATTGCCCCGTAGGTGAGAATAGCTGGTGTTCCTATCGACGCGTGGAAGCTCAAGGAATGGACTTATCAAAGTTTAAGCACGATTATTTACCGCTTGATAAGGAAGTTACGGAAGCTTTGAAACCAATTTATACTGATTTGAGTTCAAGGGAATTGCTAGAGCGATGGAAAGAAGGAAACACACAAAACAACAACCAAAGTTATAATGGGTTGCTATAGCACTTTGCTCCTAGGCACCTTCACAGCGGGACGAAAACGATTGAGCTTGCTAATTTCCTAGCAGTTTCAATATTTAATGATGGTTTTTATAGTATTTCAAAAATGATGGAAGTAATGGGCGTGGTTGTCGGCCCTATTCCGGAAGAATATGCAGTTCGAAGAGATGACAGCCGAATCAAGCAGGTGGAGATACGTCACGCGGCGTCCTCAAAAAAGGAACAAACAGCCCGGAGACAAGCTTTAGCCTCTCAGCAGGCATTATTCAAGAAAGAGGAAGGTGTATTGTATGGACCAGGCATAGCAGATTAGCAATTTTTATGGTCAATATAATATTATCTAGCAAAAATCAATATTTTAAACTTTAAACGCGTTTTTCTCGAAACGACATTTTTGAAAATTGCTGACATCATAACTCAACGAGAAATGAACCGATCGACTGCAAATTGAAACTGAGTATTCTTGAATATATTTACTATGCAATGACTTGCGATCTTTTTGATTGGTTGAAAATTGGCAATTTGGCATTAAAGAAACGACCATTTTTTTAGAACTACGCTATTTTCTTCAATTTTGATACTTTTCAAAAATCGTAGGTCATGGTGAAGGAAAATACCTTCAAATTTAATGAACTTTTTGAATTTCTTCGTTTCAGCTACTCATTCGGCTGGAATCATGTCAGCAGTTGGAGAACTTTTTTTTTTTTTGCACCTCCAAAGACAGCACATAACTCCGTTATTTTTCAATAGTTTTGTGAAAAAAAAATTCTCAAACATAGCTGAAAATATACATTATTATGTCCCAAAAACTTCAAAACATTCTATCGAGTACTTTAAAAAAAAAAATTCCCGAAAATCGCCTAATTCTTCATGAGTTACACTAGTATAGCCCCTTAAGACGCAGTATAAACGCATACATAGCCGTGGACTCACACATACAATGGATAGAACGACGCGCAACGACGCGCATGCACGCTGCTGTCCCATATACGTACTAAACGCGTACAGGCGGGCATGCTATGGCCTATCGCTCTTTCTCTCTCTTATTTTATTCCTCCATTCTCTTGTCCCGGACATTCACGTTTAATGCAGGCGTATAACAGGAATGTCTGACAGACACTGTCTGGCTTTTGTCGTATAAGAAGTATTCACTTCAAAAAAATAAAAGCTACTCAACAATATACCGTATCAGACTTTGTAGTTAAAACTCCAGCCCATGCAAGGAAACAAATAGTTGACTGAACTCTCAACCATAATATTAGTTATTCAATAAAAATGAGTCACCAATATTAGTACGACGCTCGTCGAGGTTTCGCCGCAGAAGATTTTCGCTCACACAGACGAAACTTGTGGGCCCTGTCTTATGTCTTTTGGGCACTGAGGTCTACGAGGGCATACTACTAATTACAAAAGAGCGCTGAAGCCAGGGACATATCTAACATAGTATATAAAAAACCGGGGTAACTATCCCCCCGGGGCAACTATCCAGCTTTTACCCTATTTATTGAATCGGCCATGACAAAAACGAGATTATAGTATCTATTTTAGTATGCTGTTTTGGTTTTTTCTTTGGGTACTGTTATGGCAGATTTTTTTACGGCACTCCGTAGACGAGTTAAGTACTCCGTGAACTTGCAACATTTTTAAATAAAAACGAGTACGCTTCGCGTACTTGTAAGGGGGCTTCGCCCTCCAGACCCCCCGCGCTTCGCGCGCCGTTGTCGTCGCGCTTCGCGCTCCGTATTCTTGATCATTTTTTTGATTTATTCCGTTGTGATCGAATATATTTTGAATGTTGGTTATAACAGGTCCCTTAGAGACGTTCTTGAGGTAAGTCCTTTCTTATAAATTTAAAGAGAAAACAATATCAGAGCAGCGTTGCAAAAATATTATTCTTTACAGCTCGAAACCGTTTATATTCATCGTAGTTTTTCAAATCAGTTTCGAGCTGTAAAGAATAATATTTTTGCAACGCTACTCTGATATTATTTTCTCTTTAAATGTATTAGAAAGGACTTACCTCAAGATGATCTTCGCAACAATAACTTTTTATTTTTTTATTTTTCTCAAAACCAACAGCCGCGCACCAAACCTTTCTTTTCACTGGATTATTTGGCACATGGACACATATCTTTTCTGGTGTATTACTTGTTGTATTTTTGCACGATGGTACAAAACAAGACATGAACCAATCCAAGTTTGGTAGCGGGGTGAATGAATCCATAATTGCTTTGTCAATTTATATTTTTTCTGTGATACTTTTGACGTAAATAATAATATTGAAGAATATTATACTGTAGGTTATACGTAAGTTATAGGTTAGATTTTTGCGTCACCGAGAGCAGAAACTGTTTACAATGAGACGTGGTTCCCGGACACGACACTGGCGGCGCTGATAGTTGGGTATAAGAATATGATTGCCAATTCAAATTTTTCGAGAAAAATTAGAGTCAAAGAATATTTTTTTGCAGCGTCAATATTCCTTTAAAAAAAAACTGTCTTGGGAAATACATTATTTTTTATCCTACTTTCGAGTCCCATAGATTAAAATACAGATTTCAGATGCATGCAAGTTCTCTATTGTAATAGTGAGAATTGAGTACATTTGATGATGTGTGTCTGTCAATTTAATTCGGACACGAAAAATCAAAATCGACTCTGAACAGAGGCGAAGGAACCTGAAACGAGACGGGCGTATCTTTTATAGTCTAACTTTGGTTGTCGCCTCGAGTGGCAGTGAGATGGCATAGGCTGCATTACTCTTGAATGTTTTGAGCGCTATGAGCGTCATATCCATTATCCAGTAGCGTTTTATATGCCGATGTATGGGTGAATTCTGACATGGGCATACTGCGCTTGAGCGCTGCATAATCTGGTGCACCTATTCGTCAAATTGAATTTCGCGCGCCACAATGCCACGCCCGAAATTCATTTTGACCAATGTGTACGCCAGAATATGCAGCGCTCAAGCACAGTGCGCCCGTCTCAGAATTCCCCCTATTCGTGCTGTAAGCGTGTAAATAAAGCAGGAGACACAATGACAAAAATAAGAAATCAGCCATCCGATTGGCGTAGTATCTCTAAAGTGCGCGGCGATTGGCTGATTCTTATTGCTTATTTCTTACTCTTGTTATTGTGTCTCGGGCTTAAGCGTTCAAGATAATGCAGCTAAAATTTGCTTTCGTTTATTGATGATTTTTATCTGTCATCGTAATCACGGCCGTTGTATTGTTTACTTAAATTATAATGTTGAAAAATATGACATATGATTTTTTAAAGTGACAATTTGTGTAATTCGATCGAGTGTAGTGTGGTGTATTGTGTGGAGATGTTTTTTTTTATTAATAAAATTGTCTGTTTCAGGAACATAAGGTTATGTTTCGTATAATTTTTTTTTTTGCATAAAAGTAATAATAAGATTTGGAAACAAAAATTAAAATATTTAGACGTGTACTAATTATCAATCATTATATTTTAAAGAAAAATAACATTCTATCAAATAGTAAGAAATGTCTAAAATTTTTGTCCAATCAGTGTTTTTTTGGCGAAAACGTTAAAAAGTTATAAATGAATTTAAAAAAAATATAAAAAATTCTATGTTAAAATTGTTTAAATCATTTTGAACTCTCATTAAAATGAAAGTACATGATGAAACTTAACAAAATTCGTTTACGCATCTTCGTGCAATGAGTGAAAAACTGAAAAAGAAAGTTATTTTCGTTTAAGCAAAATGGTTTAAAGAACTGTAAAGACTTCAAACTCTACAGAACACTTTTTTATGATCCTATTAAGAAAGTCTATAAGTTACAAAAACATCGGGTCACAGGTTGCGGAGATCTGACTCTGGACGGACACAAAAATGGTTTTTTGGCTCAAAAATCGCTGTTTTTTTAGGAAATTTCATGTTCAACATTGTCTGAATGGATTGAGTCAAAAAAGGTTTTGAGATTATAGTAAAACAAAACTGTGCCATGAATTTGAACCGAATCCGACCATGGATTGCTGAGTTATGAGCACATACAGACGGCCGAGGGGACAGAAAATCCAAATTTTTTTGTTTTTGTGTAATATGCCAACATATGTTGGTATAAAGTTTGTATGGTTGTTTTCATAAGAAATTGAAAACATTCTTGAAAGTATATAGTTTTTAACTAGGAAAAGCTCCGTTCTGATTATTCCAATAGTTTCTCTGGAAAAAATTCTCGAAAATTATTTTTTTCTTCGTTTCCTGGTGTATATTCCAAGCATAATACCTATTGAAGGACTCTGTTTTTAAATTATTATAAATCATCTCTTTCCATTATTACGTCAATTTTTTAAGTTTATTCGACGAATCCATTTAATTATAATAGTACGTTTAATATTGTCGCCAGAGAGCTCCGTTATTGACGAAGAGACAGGAACGACGACTTTAACTTCTCGTTATCGTGACAGAACAGCGACCACGCTCGCGTTAGCTCAAAAGGCTGGTATTTGTGCACTTGGGACCTCTGTTACTTTAAGTCAGTGCACATGTAGTATTATACTTCGTGAAATACGAGTGAGGATAGAGAGGAGAGAGACAAGCACGATGATGGGATGGAAGAAATGTTGTGGAGCGAGAGAAGGCTTCCTCTTCGGAAACCCGTTAAAGTCGTGGCCTTTTGCACGTCTCGCATATATTTCTTCCTGTCTATGACTCACACGTGTATGCAAATCAGACGAAATATATAAATCAGTGTGGAAGACCTTGCGAAAATGAATTTCATCCCTTGAACGAGTACAAATGACGCAAAAATAATAATCGTACACTATTTAGAATTTGCGCATTGCTTCCTCGTTATTTTTTTTTTTTTTGTTATTTACAAATCTTCCTGTGCGAGCAAGAAGCTATTTGGAATAGCGAAAAAATGATGATCTCTGAATCCTAGCTTGCCAATATTTTCATGAGGTTAGTTGTATTTTTACTGCTTTTTAACGATAGTTGTAAATTTATGAGAATCAGATCGTTTATAAAATTTTATTTTTTCCACATGTCGAAAAGAAGGTTCTGTTTATATTGACAAATATAACTGATAAGATGAAACTTTTATGAGACTTTTCCTCTAAATGGATTTCTTTCCCTACTTATTGCGAATTATTGCCCGATAAAAATCGACGCTGCTAAAATGATAAAAAAGATGGTGCGGACACAAATTGAGAGAATGAGAGTGAAAGACCGGGATTTCACAACTTTGCGCTTCGACGCGTATGGATTGCGTAGCGTTTGGTGATTTATGTTTTGTGTTGTGTCTATTTGTGTGTGTGGGTGTGTGTTTCTTTTGATTTATGGAACTCACGCGTGGGGATTTCTCTCGAGGGGTCAACTTTGGCTGTACGAGCTCTCGGATACGTGTCTTCCGGTGGGCTTTCCCCGGGTGGAAAACTTCTCAGAAAATCTTTTTTAAATATCCGGTTCATTGAGTTATGTACCAGACAAAAAGCACGAATCCGATGGAACTATTCCTTTTTTTTGTTATCGGCAATTATTATTCTAGTGAAAGTATACTTTTATTTTGTTCGCTTTCTCATTACAAGAGCTTTATTATGACCATGAAATCAAATGCTGTGGATTTTTTGGAACGATTATTCAAAATATCCGAAAAGGCGAAATTCTCCTATTAAAATAATTTTTTATTCGAAAAATCGTTTGAAGTCAATCGGAAAGTTGTCGTTGTATTTGTTTTCCGATTGACTGATGTAAGTAACAAAAATGGCAGTTATTCTATAAACAGTTATTCTATTAATGAATTTGACAGTTCGTGACGTGGTGTTGCGTAGCTGTACAGCTGTCATGCTGGAGCATGCAGTTTTTACTGAGATTTTCGGAATTGCCAGAATGAAGCTGTAATTTATTATTTAATCGTGTTTGGTTCTTGCCCAAAATATGATTGTTTTATGATCACACCGCTCAAGCTCACGGGTCTGCTCGAGAGAAGCATTTATTCTAAAGAAAAGAAACTCGAAAAGCGCACCTTTGAAACTTCTAAATCTTTTTATTAGTAACGGGAAAATTTGTGGAAAATATTCAATTCAAAGGGTATGGCCATGGTAGCGTATATAAAATCATGTGCATATTCAATAATTTTTTTTTTTTATAAAAAAGTAATTCATCTACAAAACTAATTACAGGTACATTTAGTGCATGTTATCAAAGTAACAAAAATAATTTTCTTTATCCATTTTTTAATGCAAAATAGCCGACAATTTCTATTTTTTTTTTCATCTTTTTCTGAGGTGCTCCACGACGTGACATTTAGCGTCCACAATTTTTTACCTAGAACCAAACAAAAAATCAGTGTGAGTGCCAAGGCACACATGAGAATCGATGCGAAACATGTGAGCTCGTATCAGTTCGGTTTTGAAAAATTGAGATTGTGTACTGGTTTTGATCAAAATTAATTTGTAATGAAACAACGCGAAAATAGGGTAAATAATGAAATTTCAAAACTTATTGTTCAATCCTTTTGTACATAAAATTATGGATTTGTGGTAACTGAAATAAGATACATACAACTGTGGCTGTAGTGTTTCTAAATAATGCGAAAATATAGCATCGATTGTAGTGTTTAAATTTGTTGTTGGAATGTTTCTATTTGTATTCGCTCGTAAAATGAGTTTTTCGCGTAAAAATGAAATTAGCGGTTCTGCCTCATCTGAAGAGAAGTTGATATCGTCCTATTATCATTGGCATTCCATACGACTAATAAATTTGATTTTTTAAATAATTTTGTGTTCAATTAATTTAAATGGTTTGGATTATGATAAATTGAAATTTATAGAGAGTGTTTTTTTAAATCAATTTAAACGGTTAGAATTATAATCAATTTAAATTTATAAAGGATTTTGTGTTTAATTAATTAAAAATGATTTATTTTTTGTTAAATAAAAATTGTGATAAGATTAAGTTTTCAATTAATTAAATTGAAATTTTATAATTAAGTTATATCGTATATAACATAAATTATATTAAATGATTATTTCAAATTGAATTTATATGAAATTTCAAAATTTTATGTTAAGAAGAGACTGACAGCCTTAAAATGCCGATTTTTGAACATCAATATAACTGTTCATGGCATTTGTGGGAATTTCACAGATAGTCTACAATTTGAATTTTTAAATCGTTGACCCTTTTTTTGTTTTTAGAGCACTGCACACAAAACAATATTGATTATAAAAAAAATGAGCCGTGCTCAAGCTGTCCGTAAAAGTGTTACAAAGAAAATGAGACGTCGTGCCATAAAGCGGTTTGGTCAGGATTGCGCGCAGAGTTTTTGAAGATCCAGGTTTCGGGAAACAGCCTCCGAAGTTAAAGGTGTGGGAAAATGTTTTCTCAGTCCTTCGCTCCACCGATTACTGCACCTGCATAACAAACAATATTTTTCATGGTCATTGCATGCCGAAAAAAAAATTTTAACTCGCTTTTCACGGTTTGTTCATATTTATATTTTTAATTATTTTCAATATTTACAAATATTTTTACACCAAAAATGCTATATAAATTTATTACATTCTCCAATTCGTTGACAGCTCGGAGTTTATATTGTACATATAAGGCACGGAATTGCATTCACTTACTGGAAAAAGGGTAAATAAATATGAAAATCACTTCGATTATTTAGTAAAGACGACGAATACCATTGTCTTTACAAATAATTGAATATAATAAACATATGAACTCACGTATCACTAATTATTGTGAAACTGCTCGTGTCGTTTGTTGAGATCGAAAAAGCACTTTCACGTAATTTCTCGATCGGTTTAGAAATTTTATATTACTTTTGAAAAAATAAATAAACACTCGATAAAAATAAGTGAATACAATAAAAAAATGATGAACCGCGTGCGAACGTTTGTTTTCTGTTGCAGCAGCAACAGTTTAGCATTTGCTAGTAACAAAAATTTACTAGTAAAATTTACTTCAAAATTTACTATTTAAAATTTACAAGGCACTTTCTGAACACTTCCTGATCACTTGTGACAATTTTTTTGATTGGCCCGTAGTCACTTCTTTCAAGCGTTTTGATTGATCCGCAGAGTTGTAAGCGCGTAGAACGCGCTTATTAGCTGCAAAGCTCAATGTCGCAATCGCGCGATATTTAAATTTCGATTCAACAGTAGAATTATTTTTTTTTCCCAACTCTATAGGAATCTAAATGAATAATCAATTGTATATATATATATGGGGCATTCCAAGTGAAATCGAGGAGTCATTCCCCTCAGGTACCTCACTCCTTCAAGTGGCGCGACGATTGTTTATGTGTAAAAAAGGAATAACTAGAAAAACACCAATTTTCAAATTCTGAAATTTTTTCCACAGATTCTGACTTATAAATAAGTAATATCTATCATGATTAGAAAAGGGGATGGGACTGCCGCATATTTTTTTAAATAATTTTTTTATTTCTAGTTTCTAAAATAAAATAAAAAAATCAATTCCTAATATTCCTTATAGAAGTAAAAATAAAATAAAAATAAAACATATTTTGAAAAATTTTGATATGTTGCATATTTTTTCAAATAAATAAGAATATTTTTTTTCAATAAAAGATTTTTCTCATTTACTTTGGAAAATATGCAAACTATCGAAATTTTCCAAGACGTTTTATTTTTAGCTATTTTTTTTTTTACTTTCATAAGGAACCCAGCAAACACAGTTCCGAAATAGTTATGAAAATGTTACGTAACGTGTGTTACATTGGACATAACATTAATGTCACAAACTCCGTGAATGAAGTAGAGTTTGTTCTCAAATATGTCATCTCATAAACAAGTCACAGATACGAAACATCTACGAGGAATAATAATGAAATATGCTCATACTCGAGATGTAACATATTCAGCTCATAGATGTAACAAACTCATCACATAGCCATAACAAACTCAAATCATAGATGTAACAAACTCAGATTATAGTTGTAACAAACTCAGCTCATTGATGTAACTCCTACGAAACGAAACGTAACCCTGGTGTATAATACTCGTAACAATTTAATGATGTCAATGTGATTTCGTGGTTACAGGTAATTTACGTATATACATATTTTATGAACAAATTACAAGAAATTTATGTATTTCCAACCTACATATTAGGTTGGAATTTTATTTTGATTTTGACGTTTGAAAAGTACATTTTTATCTTTATTTTATTACATTTTTATAAGATTTGAGTAAGGTGGTCGAGTCAGCGTAAAAACGGCGATTTTTAATTATAATTTTTGCAACTCTGAAATAATGAGCAAAAAAAATGTGCTGTGCTCATTCCAAGGGAAAATGAGTTCCGAAGGAAATGAGACGTTGTAGAACAAAATCTGTCTATTAATTCTTTCTGAATCATGCGCAGAGTGTAATAACTAGGAGCTAGGTTTTTCACACAGGCCTGCAACTCTAAAAGGAAGGGCTCAAAAAAAATGTGTTGTGCTCATCTCGTGGGAAAAAGCGTTACGAAAGAAATGAGACGTCGTAGAACAAAATCTGTCCAGTGGTTTATTCTGAATCATGCGCAGAGTGCAAAAACTCAAAACTAGCCTTTTCAGGACAATTTTTTGGGACTAGCCCCAAGAATTGTTCATTTGGTACCTCAAATGGACGATACATCAGATTTGTAGGCATTCTACAAAAATTATAAATTGTAATTAAAAATCGCCGTTTCGACGCTGACTCGAACCCCTTAAGACGTATTTTTCTTGAAGCATAATTGTTCTGAGGGACTAAGTTTTTACAGATGAATTACTTGTATCGGAAAAGAAATTAAGCGAACGTGCAACGCGAATAAGGTTATAAACCGAGCAAGGGAAATTCCTGGGTGTCTTTCCATCACGGCAAATACGTATGTATATAACTTTTATTTCTTCTTTTGAATAAAGGGATCACATTAAACTTACCTCTCGCAATGTACGCCGTATTATTCTGGTTTATTGATGTGAAAACTTCTTTAGCGGGACTTTTAATTGAAAAGTGTCCTCAAAAAGCGTTACGGTGGCGCCGCTGCCGTCGCTGCCGCCGTACACGGTTTAGTGAAAAATTTCGGAGTCCTCTCAAAAAGATTTGAGTTTGAGTTTGGGTTTGTCAAAAAGGTTTGGGTTTGAGTTTGGGTTTGTCAAAAAGGTTTGGGTTGGGGTTTGGGTTTGTCAAAAAGGTTTGGGCTTGAGTTTGGGTTTGTCAAAAAGGTTTGGGTTGGGGCTTGGGTTTGTCAAAGAGGACATACGAAAAATTTGTGAATAGCTGAAAAATATCCTCAAAAAGCTTCACGGCCCTTCGAAAAAATTTGTGAACAGCTGAAAAGTCCGAAGTTTCCTGTAAAAGGGTTTTGACAAAAAAAATTACAGTCGCCGTTCAAACTCCAGATAGCTCGGGACAAAATTTTGACAGCAAAAGAGCGCGTACCATCAAAATTTTGCAGTTATGACTCGTCAGGCAGAAAACGACTTTTCGCATTGTGAGTAATTTTTTTTTGTGTATAATATAATTCATTATATTGAAGTTGGTTTGATTGTAGTGCTACAAAAATATTTTTTTTTTTTAATTTTCTCTTGATAATGATGGATTTCCTATCAAAAGTTCTGTTTGTTTGGAATATTTTTTCGAAATTTCATCTGACATTTGGGGGGTTTATAATCTTTTATCTAAATTAAACAAGAAAAATATTTTTGTTGTCATCCATTGAGCCACTTCAACATTGTAACTCGTCATTTTTTTTTCTCGTTTGGTTTTTTCTAGTGCTCGATGACGAGTGGGAGGAGAAAATTTTGAGATCTGTGGAAAAATTGGAAAGGAATGCTGAAGCGTACGCTGAAGGGGTTTCAAGAGGAGAGATGGAAAAAAAAGAGAGAGATATCAGAAAGAAAAAATCCACTGAAAGGTAAATTGGATTTGGTATATTTGCATTAAATAATAATAGTGCATAATTTTGTTAAGTATGAAACTTCAAGTGTGTAATATAATTTTTTTTATTTAAATTCGCTCCAGTCATCATTCAAAAAATTTTAAACGGAATTTACTTTGGAAAAAATTCTCGCAAGAAAAGAGAAGACCAATCTGGATCAAAAAAGAAGAAAAGAAAATTGACATAGTGCTGTGCAACCTCCAAATAAGAGCGCGAAAGTCTTCAAAGAGCATAGTTTCTTCAAGACTCTCTCTCTTTCTCTCTTTTCGGCATGCGATCATCTTAGTGAAAATGCTTGAACGAGAATGAACGTGTTCAAGTTGTCAATGTAAACAAGTTCTCGATTGCATGTGAATCCCTTTTCTGCAATTAATTGTTTTATATTGATGTAAATCATAGTAGTTTATGAAGTGAAGGTCATTGGGTATCTACGGCGCATTCCAAGTGAAAACGTGGGGTCATTTCCCTCGGTCATCAGATCCTTGCATAACTTTTTTTCGCATTGTTTCCACGTCGAAAACAACCCAATTTTTTAAAAGATTTTTCTGGTCACTTCTTCAGGTGGATGAAGCAGAATCTGTAGAAAAAATTGCAGAATTTTAAGATTGGTATTTTTATCAGTTATCCCTTTTCATTGAAGTATTTTATTTAAAAAAAAGATTTTTTTCATTTATTTGGAAAAATATGCAAAATATCAAAATTTGCTAAGATATGTTTGATTTTCATTTTATTTTTTTACTAACGTAAGAGGTATCAGGTATTAATTTTTTTATTTTATTTTAGAAACTGAAAAAAAGAAAATTAAAAAAAAATATATGAGGCAGCCGTGGCCCACTTTCTAATCATGATATTAATTACTTATTTTTGACCCAGAATCTGTGAAAAAAATTGGAGAATTTAAAAAATGGTGGTTTTTCATTTATCCCTTCTTAACACAAAAATGATCGTCGCGCCACCTGAAGGATTGACCAGAAAAATCTTTTAAAAAATTGGGCTGTTTTTAAAGTGAAATCAAAGCGAAAATAAAAGTTATGCAAGGATCTGATGACCCGACGGAAATGACCCCACGTTTTCACTTGGAATGCCCCATATATATGTATACATATTGGTTAGCATATATTTTGATTAATACAAAATTTCTTTGATAATAAATTTGAATTTAAAAAAAATCTATATTTATGTATCAATTAAAAAATTTTAATTTCTTTGATAATAAATTTGGATTGAAAAAATTTATATATTTATTTATAAATAAACAAAATTTAAATCGCTTAAATGATGAATAAGAAGTATTGATTTCGTGTAGCTAAAATTCTTGATATATGAGGGAATCCCTCATATATAAGAATATTGACAGATGTCTCGAATACTCACAGATTGAACAAAAATTGACAATCGTTTTTCGAATTTCGTAATCTTAGTATCTCGCGAATAAGGGGTGTTCGCGATCAACAGCTTTTCGGTCTTTTGATATATCTGTCTCTGAGAGAAACGCGTCTGGTCACATCAAGTTGCAATGAAATAGAAACATACGTCCACTTGTTATAAGAATAGAGGGAACGAAAAAAAACAGCGGTGTCGTTTTGAAGCCCCTTTCATGCCTAGTCGACAAACAATTATACTCGTGCCGATGTCAAAGTCAGATCCCAGACGAAGCCAGTAGAGGCAGTACCATACGCGCATTTGGCGGTCTCTGGAAGAAACCGACTACCAAGACATGGATGATTTTTTCAGAGGAAATAAAATAAACAGCGAGGAGTTCCACTTTGATATTCTACGTGCAAGTATATCGAGACCAAAGGTGTTTTTGAAACAAATACCATCAGAAAAGTGGATCAATCCCTATAACCCATTCGTGTTGAATGTGCTCGGCTCAAACATAGATATGCAATTCATAACCGAAGAGTACTCTTGTGCTGCGTACGTGGTGGAGTATGTAAACAAGACTAACCGTAGTATTAGCGATCTTCAGCGTAAAATTTTAAACACCATGAATAAGCATCCAGAATTTGACATTGTAGAAATAACACGGAAGCTCAGCATAGATATGCTTAACTCGGTTGAAATTACAAGCCAGGAAGCTGCTTGGTATTTACTCCGCCAGCCCATGTCGGAAAGTTCGTTAGTAGTATTGTACTTTCCTACAGTTTGGCCGACGGGAAGACAACGTTTAAAGAAGCGCAAAAAACAAATGGATGCCGATGAGATTCAAGCTGATTCGTGCGATATTTGGAAAGATAATTGGTTTGAAAAATATCAGAGGAGACCTAATGATTTAGAGCATCTTACCTTCGCTCAAGCTGCTTCACATTATAATGTAACGAAGAATTGGAAACGTCGTTTGTGTCCGAGGATCATACGCTACCGACACTACAATATATCCCATGATTATACCGAGTACAAACGAGAGATGGTTACTCTGCACATACCGTTTCGAGACGAGGAGGCCGAAATGTTAGCCGAGATGAAGTTTTTTCAGTTGTACGATGCCAATGAAGGGCTTATTATGGAAAGACGAAAAGAGTTTGAGTCTGACTTGGATAAACGCAAGACCATAGAGACTTGTCGAAGCATGTGCATGAAGGATGATATCGACGCTACTACGATCGATGATTTCAGTAATTTGATGAATATGCGTCTGCCTGCTGCTGATCCATGGCTATTGTAACGCTTTTATCACTTGTGCCTCGACAGGGAAAGCTGCAGTAGCCATCGGTGGCACAGCAGTTCACACTGCATTCAAAATATGTATATCGAAAAACATGCCACTGTCAAACGAAGTTGTGCAACAGTATCGCAATCTTTTCAAGTTTGTTCGTGCCATCATCATAGATGAGGTTAGCATGATCAGCGCGGAGCTTCTGCATCAGGTGGACGCCAGGCTCCGACAAATTACTGGCTGCATCCATTCCAAGTGAAAACGTGGGGTCATTTCCCTCGGGTCATCAGATCCTCGCATAACTTTTTTTTCGCTTTGATTCTACTTTAAAAACAGCCCAATATTTTAAAAGATTTTTCTGGCCAATCCTTCAGGTGGCGCGACGATCATTTTTGTGTAAAAAAGGGATAACTGAAAACAAACTATTTTAAAAATTCTCCAATTTTTTTCACAGATTTTGGATAAAAAATAAGTAATTTCTAGCATGATTAGAAAGTTGGCCGCGACTGCCTTATATTTTTTTTTATTTTATTTTTTTCAATTTCTAAAATAAAATAAAAAAATGGATTCCTAATACGTCTCACGTTAGTAAAAAAATAAAATAAAAATAAAACATCTTAGCAAATTTTGATATTTTGCATATTTTTCCAAATAAATGAGAAAAATCTTTTTTTTTTCAATAAAATACTTTAATAAAAAGGGTTAACTGATAAAAATACCAATTTTAAAATTCCGCAACTTTTTCTACAGATTTTGGGTCATAAATAAGTAATATCTATGATGATTAGAAAGTGGAATGCGGCTGCCTCATATTTTTTTCAATAATCAACTCTTTTTCAGTTTTCAAAATAAATTAAAAAAATTGATTCCTAATACCCCTTACATGAGTAAAAAAAATAAAATAAAAATAAAACGTCTTGGAAAATTGTGATATTTTGTAAAATATGCAAAATATAAAAATTTGCCAAGATATGTTTTATTTTTATTTTATTTTTTTACTCATGTAAAAGGTATTAGGAATTGATTTTTTCAATTTTATTTTAGAAACGGAAAAAAGAAAATTATACAAAAAATATGAGGCAGCCGCGGCCCACTTTCTAATCATGATATTAATTACTTATTTTTTACCCAGAATCTGTGGAAAAAATTGCAGAATTTCAAAAATGGTGTTTTTTCAGTTATGCCGTTTTTACACAAAAATGATCGTCGCGCCACCTGAAGGAGTGGCCAGAAAAATCCTTAAAAAAATTGGGTTGTTTTTAAAGTGGAATCAATGCGAAAAAAAGTTACGCCAGGATCTGATGACCCGAGGGAAATGACCCCACGTTTTCACTTGGAATGCCCCATATGTATATTATATACTGAATATGTATTATTTCGAAAATAAAATTTATGTGTCATATTTTGGTTACCACTCATTGAAATTCTATATTAAAATATTAAATATTAAATTCTTTCACGCTAAAGATGTTTTCACGTTAATTTTTACTTAATGAGTACTCGTAGTGTACTCATTGGATTTTTTTCTGTATTACGCTAGATTATTCGCTATCACCTTCTTGGACTTTACACTCACATATTGTTGATTTTCTAAAAAACCATAAATAGACCTTTTTCTCCTGTTTCTTCAAATTCATGGCAAGGATGGAAATTGTTTTTTTCTTTTGAAAGTCATTGACAATCCTTGTAGAGCATTGATTCAAGTTTGTGAAACGCCCCTTCTAATTGCTATGCGATGATTGGTTTCTGAGATATCAATGGTCAAACAGAAAAGTCTCTTTTTTCGTAAAAACTCGATATCTCAGCGAAAAATGGTCGTAGCGAAGTCTCAAAATAAGCAAATTGAAGCTGAATAAACAAGCTACCCGGTCCTCGTAATGTTTTAGCTGGTAGAATTTTTTCCCAAAAATTACAGCCAAAACAAAAGCGATGCAAATTTGCCAAATTTTTGTATCTTAGTATTTCTCATAATTGCGTGAAACCTGTAGCTTCGAGAAACTTTTTACTAAAAGATCTGAAAACTAGAAACTCTAATCTTTAAGGGACAACACCAGTGTGACCCCCTGTTTTTTTCACATTTATCAAGAATTTTTTTTTGTGGGAAAGAAAAGAGATATTCGAAATTTTTTTTTGGGTTTTGTTCCTTGTTTATTAATGTATCAAAAAACATTTTTTTCACATTTTTCACGCCGCATGGTGGCGCTGGGGAAGCTCTCGCGTCAGGTGCTGTCATCTCCGCAGTGGTTCGTGGCACGCAGCAAAACTCTCTTCAACGTCGATCTGAAAAAAAAATACCGAGTGTTTTCGTTAATAATATGATATTTTGAAGAGAAGTACATAGGAATTTGGAAAAATATCGATTCTTAAAAAATAGGCACGCCTTCGAAGTTGAAGAATGATTTTTGAGCAAAATTCCTCGTCGAAAATAGGCCATAACTTTTATAATTGTTGAGATATCAAAAAAATCTTATGTGCTTCTCTAGATGATCTACTTTTATTGATGCAGTAAAAATTTGAAGTCAATCGGATAAAAATTGCTCGAGTTCTGCTGCGTGCCGCACTCAAAAAAGTGGTTATGAGAAAAACGCGTTCAAAGTTTTAGGTTTGTTAATTTATGTTATAAATTGAATAAAAAATTATTTACCTTCAATCAGCGATGCCGGCACCATATAGCTGGCCTTCAAGAAGTAGATCGTTGTCTCCTCACTCTTTCCTCGAACTTGTTGAGGCTTTTCTCGCTTCATTTGAAGCGTCTGTGAGCGAGCGCTCCGCGAGCTGAATCCGCGCTGCGTCGGTCTTAACGCAAAAGTTGAAACAATTTGGGCCGATGGTTATCCCCAACGTCTCCAGTACATTCATGAGACTTCTCAGGCCATCATTGAACACTAATACCGCGATATCAGTTGCAATATCAATGATTTTCTTGCTTCCGGACTGGCACTTGGGGGCTATTGCCCAAACTGATTTGTTGTAGCTTTCGTTATTGTTTTGCGTATAGCCACCCAAACAACGCTGCAGCAAATCGTCCCTGCTCAAATTTTCGAAGATTGTCTGAATTGCCTCCAATATTTTCTGAGGAAGAGGCGGTTTATGGCGGTATTTAGAAATATCACCATGTGCGACCGCGCGCTGCCACGAACATCACGACTCGGCACCTTCCGGGCAATTGTCATGTTGTGGCTCACTGTCTGTGGACATTTAATGTTCGATAGTAGCCCAAATTGCCTTCCTCATTTTGCCAACATCATCGCTGTCCTTCCAAATAGCCAAGCCATAATATGTGCTCAACTCGTCAATCAATTTTCCGGTGAGCTTTCCTCTGCCAGACAATCCTTTTGTTTTTTTCACGATTTCGCGCAGGCGCGTCCCCATACGTTTTTGGACATGATCGATGCACTCTTTTTTTTTAAATCTCGAAACCGTCGTATGGATCGCTATTCGATATGCCCAGAAACGTTTTAGAATCGACGTCACCAATATAATATTTATATTTTATGCCATAGAGCTCTTTAGACCGTTGAAACATTTCGATAGCTGCGTCGACTTCCATTTTTCCGGAGGAGCCGCTATGGTTCGCCTGGCACTCATCGTCGTGGGTAGCTTTCCATTCCCAGTACTCCGCGGTGTTTTTTTTTTCTAATGCTTGCAAGCTTTGCAGTATTTCGATTTAATCATAACGTCAATCACTTTTTTAGTGTACCAGCCAATTAGCGATGTTATACCGAAAAGCGAGAAACCGTGCTTTCGCCACGATCCGTCGCCTAAAACGATAATTCCGTCCACCACCCCATTTTCCAACGAAATTATCTGCTCCTCAAGTGCAGCCTTTTTTTTGCTCATTGCGCTCACCGCTTCAGTGGCAATCGAAATCGAATTTATGATTCGATCGTAAAAAGACTGAAATATGGGGCGCGGTGGGTCCATGAATGCACAAAATTTCATCAGGCCATTCAAACCGACGCCAAGAAGACGCATACTGAATACGATCCGACGATTTATTTCGTATGCATTGCCAATCATAGGACACGAATTGATTAACACTTTTTCACAATGGCCGCGTTCGACCTCGATTTTGAACCACGCAGTCCACGCAAACTTTTTTCGGTGAAGTTTATGTCACGATCACACACTTTACATTTCACTAACGTGGATATAATGTTCAATGCAGTGAAAAGTTGTACTATACGATAATTGAAATCGTTAGTAACACCGACCTCTAAATCGTCCGATGATTTTAACTTTTTCGCCGACGTGCTCACATGCTCTGGAGAACTGTTTTCGGAGCTATAACGGTTCGGAGGTTTTCGATTCACAATTTCCGATCGACTCCTCGTCACATAGCTCCGTTTTGTTCTCCTTTTCCCCGTGTACACTTGCTTATCCTCCATTTCAACTTGAAAATAATAATTTGGAGCGTCTGATATTCACAAACGAAACGATTCAGAGCGATTAGACACGAATAGCGTCGCTTCTATTCGCAAACTGACGCTGTGACTCTATCCTATAGCTATAGACGGTTTTTGTGAAGGAAGCCAAAAGAATAGCTTAGAAAGGCGGGAAGAATACCTGGCGACCCTAAGGCACCCAGCTGCACGGGACCCCGAGCGTCACGGACCACTGCACCGCTCCAAAAAATATTCAATATCTACGAAAATAATTATTTTTTCGACCTGGGTCGAACGGCATTTCAATCATTAAAGGATTTTAGATTTTTTTAAATGGTTTTCAAAAAATCGATTTTTTGAAGCCGTCACAGTAGTGTTGTCCCTTCAAATGCTTTTTTTAAGACCTCGATACGACCATTTTTTACTGTGATACAGCATTGTTAAAAACCACTAAAAATTTGGGAAAATTTTTTGATCCTTAAATTTTTTCCACTAGTGTATAATTGTTACAGCAATGTTCTATAATTGTTACGGATTTGTTACAAGAAATTTCTTATAACATTTATGTCACAGTGTTACATATTTGCTACGTAGCCTATACTACGAGATTATAATATCACCAATGTTTTATAATTGTTACAGCATCGACTCGTCACAAGTTGACAGGTTTACAGTACTTGTAAATATCTCGTAAAGAGTGCCGAGATCTTGACATATCAATGTTACGTATTTGTGATGTCTATAGTTTTTCGTAATTCCTACATCTTTCATTGACATCCTTACTACATATCGTCAGGACGTATTATATACATCTGGTTTACGTGCGTTATGAAAAAGTTACGAATTTGTGATGAACATTATATGACGTAGTTATTACATTTCAATTATACGTAAGTGTTTCGTAAATCATCTAAGTGTGTTTGCTGGGAATATTAGAAGTTTTTATTTTTATTTTAGAAACAAAAAAAGATTATAAAAAATATATAAGGCAGCCACATCCCACTTTCTAATCATGATATAGATTACTTATTCATGATCCAGAATCTGTTGAAATAAATGCAGAATTTTGAAAATCGATTCCTCAATTTTCAAAATTCTTTTTTTACAGATTCACTGGTAATTTTGCCATTTTTCAACATTCGGGTCTATGATTTGGCAAATAAGTGCAAAAGAGTTTATAAAATGTAAAAAAAATATTCAAAAAAAACGATTTTTTTTCGATTTTACCCTGACAGGACCCGCTCAAATATAAATTTAATACTAGCTTAAATATTAGTTTCAATATAAATTGCACTGTGTGCAGAGAAAAGCCTGTACCGGCAGCTGTCCCAACGCACACACATTGACGCCCTCTCAAACGGACCCTACCGTAACGCGCTGTACGCTGCTCATGCATGCGCGTCGCCGATACCTAACAATAAGCTCCCTTTCGTGTATCGATCTCACGCACACTAAACACACCAAATCTCTCACACCAAATCACCTTACGCTTACTCACATGAAATCTCCTTTCGCTCAAGTCTCGGTTAGCCCTTATCGTAGACCCAGCGCTAAGATGTTTACACATCAAAAATTCTCGTTAATCTACATAAGAATAACCCAGAGAAGTACATATAGAATTTTGAAATTTTTAGTTTTTTCCGAAATGGCAGGTATTTGAAGTGTACAGGTGAATTTGCAATGAAAAATGAAAGCAAAAAAAAATAGATTCTTCGAAAATTTCACCGTGATTATACCCCTTACACTATCAGAAAAACCTAATCTACACGTGGTTTGCCGCTTGTCACTCGGTCTCTTCGCGATGGGTGTCTTTGTGAATTTATTTTTCTGTGCCACAGGAGGCTTTTCCCAACACACAGTTCCCATAGTTTTTAATTTTCCGAAACTCAAAGATATTATAATCTTCACCTACGAAATATTTTTAGCGAATGAGATTCGACACCATCCCACCAAGAAAAAACTTACTGCTAACCAGAAGGCTTCGACGCCTTGAACTACAAAAATATAGTTAGTTAAATTTTACACACGATTTCGAGCGGCTTCTCAAGTTGACAAACACTTCCGATTGTTTGAGTTGCAAGACTTTCTATACTCTGTTTGACGTCTTGAAACTCCGGGATAACTTTTCACGCGACTCAAGTGAACTCAACTTAAATCGTTGTATCGCCTCGTTTATAATATAAAACTCGTATAGTAAAAAATATATTATTAAGCTTCGAACCGAGTCAACGTTTATTTTATTGAATCGACTATGATTTCCTAATTGATTTCCTAAACTCAAATACAGTCTGCAACGAATATCCAAAAAAGAAACTTTACCGAGCGAATGTGTGAAACAAATCAAATGATAATACAGGCCCACAAAAAAAAAGTTGTTTGTGCTGAGGTTTAATTGACTACACCCCCAAAAACACCAAAAATAATGTACAAAAATTGGAGACAAGTACATTTACGAAAGTATCTCCAGTTTAATCTTCTTACAAAAAGTTGTGAAATAAATAGACATGAAACTCACAACGTGCATTGCCAAGCACATCTAGTTTCCTAATGTAACTTTAACAATGCAATCATGATTTTTAAGAGCGGAGCAGAGCAATAAAAAGTACTTGGCGAGTTTTTCCCTGAGCATATAGTGACATTTTGGTGTTCACCTGTTTACTGAAAAACCGTTTTGACTTATAGTCTGTTAAAAACGAACTCGCCAAGTACTTTTTATTTTTTTGATTATCTTTGTTCATTGATAATTTCTCGTTGTTGAAAATTTTCACTTGATTTGACTATTTTTTTAAATTTTACCGTTAACATTTGTTCTAATTTTTTTTATTTCTGCTCCGCTCTTAAAAATCATGATTGCAAAGTTAAAGTTACATTAGGAAACTAGATGTACTTGGCAATGCGTGTTGTAAGTTTCATGTCTATTTATTTCACAACTTTTTCTAAGAAGACTAAACTAGAGATACTTTCGTAAATGTACTTGTCTCCAATTTTTGTACACCATTTTTGGTGTTTTTGGGGGTGATTTGTCAACTTTTTGCAAAGTGTTTCCAATTGATTTTTTTATTTTACATAATTCGTAATTCCATTTAATTATACAAGTGAATATTATTTATAATTTCATGTAATTATTTTGTTTTTATATAATTTATAATGTTGCTAATTTTTATGCACTTAAAGTTTTAAACGTTCAGTTGAACGAAAAAGTTTTGAATGTTCAGTTAAACGAAAAATGACAAGAAGTATTATTCAACGAACAACTAAGAGAGCTTGCAACAACTTTGTAAATAATAAATTAAAAAAAATCGGAGATATTTCAAGAATTATTTCTAAAGGGTATACTTCTACACTGTAGGATTAGCAAATGTGAAGAAAGATGTTGATTAAGGAAGTTGAGATTGAAATGCTTTAAGTTCTCTCATTATTTACTGAGAAAATTTAGAGCGCTTTGCCTCCTTGTTCCTTCATCGAAGAACACTTTTTTCACATTTCCTAGTCCTATGGCGTAGCAGTATAGAAAAAAACTGTTCAGCAGTCAAACACAGATATAAAGAACTTCAAAGTTTTTTTGACATATCACAAAAAATTCAAAATCATTTTATAGCGGGAGCACAAATCACTAAAGTATTTATTAATTTAATAGTAATTAATTATTTGAAAAACTGAAAAAAATGCGACGATATAAATATTAACTCGAAGCATGTTTGATAAACATATACATAAATAAAACCAACATGGCATTTAGTAAACAAAAAGTTACTCAGGTAGGTTATACACGATGATGCGTAGCTTTCTGTTTGGTTCGCTTCGTCGTTGTTAGGAGGCGCAAAGATATATTTCTGTTTGATTCCATTCATCGTTTCGTGAAGTAAGCGCTTACTAGCAGCGAAATTTCGTTGTTTGATTGGTTGTTCGGTGGTGTCAAGATGTATATAGGTACACATCGTAATAGGAATTCTCCGTGCGAAAACATAGGTATACGTCGTAATAGGAATTCTCCGTGCGAAAATATTGGTATACTTCGTATGGAAAAAATTGAGGTACGAAAAACTCGCTATGTTGTGATGAAAACGAGGTGTCACGGACGAAAAAAAAATCCGTGATATCATCCATATTCTTTCAGCTAGAGCACTGATTGTAGTTCAAATCGAAAGAGCATAATTAATAACGAATTTACGTACGCAGAATAATCTCCAAGATGCTGTCATCAATTAATAATCAGTGAACGAATTTTTTTTATATAGATATATATTCCTGTGTATAAGCAGGATGTGTCGGGTATAAGAGTCTCGTGCGCTCCTCGTTTTAATGTACTTGTCTCGAGTCGCTACCGCGACTCTTGATTAACGGTGGTCAGGTTCCTGACGGATCACGTTTGAAAATATTCAGAAGCATTTTGACATTGTATACTTTCAAATCCAATTTGCTGATTCATGCGCCGGAGATTTCGAGTTTTTCGTGTTTTAGGAGTTCTTCGGGAAAGTTATGTCGAGTCAAAATTCTAAGGGTTCATAAAGTAAGAATCGGAAGCTACCTGGAAACCATGAGTAGGGTAAAAGCCGGATAGTTGCTTTGGGGAGATAGTTGCCCTGGTTTTTAATAGGGTAAAAGCCGGATAATTGCCCCACTTAAGGAAAAAGCTTTATTACTTAAAAACTGGTCTTTAATCTTTCATTGTACACTATTTTTGTAAACCCAATTAATATTGTTTTTGAGTAAATTGCGTTTTATTTGACACCTTCAAAGAGGGATAGTAGCCCAACGTGGTGGATAGTCGCCTCACGTCAAAAATACCTCGAAGCAGTTTATAATTAATATTAAGATACAGATTATTTTATTTTATTATATTTTTGAATTTTTATTTTATTTTGATATTTTATTATTAATTTTATTATCTTATAATCGATAATTTCGCTATTTTTTAAAATACCTTCAGTTAACAGTTTTTTTCTTATCTAATTCTTCAAACGCTAGTGCTAAACTAAATTCGGTCCAGCAAAGACCACGCCTGGGTTTTTGTCATATTGCCGTTATCGCAACTAATCGAAAAAGAATATGGGGTGACTATCCTTTTCGTTACGGATACTGGCGCTTTTTATTAAAATAAATTGAAGCTATTTAAAAATATACCGTATCAGATCGTGTAGTTGAAAGTCCAATGCATGCGAGGAAACAAATAGTTGATTGAATCCTCAACCATAACATTCGTTATTCAATAAAAATTAGTCACCAATGTTAGTACGACGCTCGTCGAGGTCTCGCCGCAGAGGATTTTCGCTCACACAGACGAAACTTGTGGGCCCTGTCCTATGTCTTTTGGGCACTGAGGCCTACGAGGCTATACTACTAAAGTACAGAAAAGCGCTAACGCCAGGGACATCTCTAATATAGTGTATTAAAACCAGGGGCAACTATCCCCCCGGGGTAAATATCCGGCTTTTACCATACACTATGTTAAAGATGTCCCTGGCGTTAGCGCTTTTCTATAATTAGTAGTATGCCCTCCCAGGCCTCAGTGACCAAAAGATATAGGACAGGGCCCACAAGTTTCGTCTATGTCAGCCAAAATCTTCCGCGGCGAGACCTCGACGAGCGTCGTACTAATATTGGTGAGTAATTTTTATTGAATGACTAATGTTATGGTTGAAGATTCAGTCAACTATTTGTTTCCTCGCATGTACTGGAGTTTCAACTTGGAAGTCTGATACGGTATATTGTTTAATAGCTTTGATTTATTTTTTAAGTAAAAAAGGCAGGTATACGTATCGAAAAGGATAGTCGCCCCATATTCTTTTCTGGTTAGTTGCCCTAACGGCAATATGACGTAAACCCAAGCGTGGTCCTTGCTGGGCTGAAGTTAATTTAGCTCTAGCGTTTGAAGAACTAGATAGGAAGAAAAACCGTTAACTGAAGGTATTTAAAAATATATCGAAATTATTAATTATAAAATAATAAAGTTAATTGTAAAATATCAAAATTGAAAAATTAAATTTAAAAAACATAATAAAATAAAATAATCTGTAACTTTACATTAATTATGAACGCCTTTGAAGTATTTTCGACGTGAGGTGACTATCCGCCACGTTGGGCAACTATCCCTCTTTGGAGAGGTCAAATAAAACGGGATTTACTCAAAAACAATATTAATTAGGTTTACAAAAATAGTGTACAATGAAAGATTAAAGACCAATGTTTTAATATGCACGAAGCATATTGTTAGTAGATACTTAATTTTTGAGTAATAGAGCTTTTCCCTTAAGAGGGTCAACTATCCAGCTTTTACCCTATATCATATTTGCGATGGTCAAATTCCTGACGGATAAAAAAGTCCAAAAGCATGCTGATGCTGTAAATTTTGACATCGATTTTGGTTGATTCGTAATCCAGGGGGATCGTCTTCGAGAAACAGAAAAAAAAATTCTCGATAGCTAAAATATTCTTCGTAATGCTGACGTTACAGAGAAAAAAGTATTCAGCGACAAAACGGGAAAAAGTATAGAAGATTGCCAAGAGTGTTTGTGAAAATTTCACAAGACGTCTCAAAAAACCTTTTTTTTCATCTCCGTCCCTCTGTCCACGCTTTGAAAAGGAAATTTTTCGAGGCGCCGTACATCTTGACGTTGATCGCGTCTCGATATGTATGATATAAACGGGAGTTCGAACGCGAATATCCGTCTGAAAATAAAGCCCGACGCCAACTAACAAGCTTTTCACTCTTCTCTCCAAGCTCACACCGGATGGAGAGGCGATCGTTCGAAGCCGTACCCATACGTTCACATATACCTAACTATATATAAATATTGTATGTTGTGTTTCATATATATGTGTCATTCCATACTATTCCCACCTGGGTCTGACCTTTGACCACTCGGATTTGACTCGCGATTTTTTATATGATTGTTCTCACTTTGAAAGGCCCCCAGTTTTTTTTAGATTTTTCTGATTCAATTTGAATCTTCTACAATTTTTTAAAAGATTTTATTGATCGACGCAATTTTAGAATCCGAAAAAATTCGAAAAAATTGTGTGTCAGATATCAAAATTTTTAGGCTTAGAGCCGGAGTGGAGAGATTTTTTCTTCTTACTACAGTACTGAGCAATTGAAGTGGGATTTTTTTAAGAGCCTGTATTTTTGCAAAAAAAAATCGAATTTGGAAAAACCTCTATACATGATAGATTGGAAATTTCATCAGCTTTCGATTGCGACCACGCTCGTCGCGATCGGTCAAGAATTGCGGGCGTGGGAGGCAAAAAGGTGGGGGAGTGCAAAATCAGGCCTCCCACGAGTGTCAGGATTTTACGGTTGCGAGTGCCCCAGAGGCTCTGTGCGGTATCAAACGAAAAGGTATCACTCAGAGATGAAAAAAAGTTTTATTAGAATCGAATCCCCCACCCCCTGAGGGAGGGGTGATGCCAAAAGGGTGAAATGGTATATTGGGCATAATGAGAAAAAGGTTAGTCCAATCGGGTTAATTTTTTTTCGAGAATCATTTTTTTTTAGTACTCCGTGACCCTGTGAAAAAAAACCTGAGAAAAATCGCCCCTGAAATGAAAATTCACGTGTTCCGCCGGAACACATTTTCATTCGCGAGCATTTTTTGCATCGAAAAACTCGACAAAACATTTTTTCAATTACGCCTCATTAAAAAGGACATTTCAACGAATGAAGTCGTATTTTTTTCATATTTTTCCTATGCCTGGTTCATCTCAACGAGGCATTTGAAAAACGCGTTGCGAATCGAGATTCTTTCGATGGTCGTGGCTTTCCACAATGGATGAGTACCACTGTTGAGGCTGTTTTCGATCAGTCGTATTCAGTCCCCACCATTTTTTCACGAGCCAATCAAAAGACTTCATGGGACTTAGAATATTTTCGATATCTCGTGTTCGTGCTGGAGCGCGTACCATGGAGAGAGACTCCCGTGTCGCTATCCAGAACTTGGAATATTTTTGCGACAAAATTTTGCTTCCTCCCGCTAATCGAGCGACTTTTTGGCGTATTTTGCGAAACTTTCAGTTTTATTAGGCGTAAAGTAACGAAGATTTATATGCAATAAATTACAATACATTTTTAAAACGTAGATTTATTTGCATGATGAAAAAATAAAGAAATTTGTTTTTCCCTGATTATTTTTCAGGTAAAAATGCATGATGGCATGATTATTAATTGTATTGCAAACAAGAATGTTCCAACGTTGAAAAACATTAGTAGCCCTGAAAAGGACCGTTTATTTTTTCTTTCTCGTTTTCATCGAGTTCATTTTCAAAATTTTCAATAACTCGGGGATCGAATTTTTCTATTAAAATGTTCGATACCTCGCGCGAAGTGGAAGAGAGTGCGAGCAAAAAATAATTCGCGCAGCACAAACCGTGCTCGTCTCGAAATTTCTTTTTTTTTTAAATCTTTCATCGAGCATAGAGTTTTCCCAAGTACAAAATAATTTTTGGCACTGAAAAGAGCCATTGCATTTTATTAAATTCGATCGCGTCGATCCACAAAATCCGTAAAGTCGTCATCGCCGCTCTGAATGTGCTGAAAAAAACAAATTTGGAATACCTAAAAACATCCATTTTTGTTTGCAGACGGTTGTATTACGTTGAAAAATGTTGATGGCTCTGAAAAGGGCCGATTTTCATCTCGAGGCGTCGTCGCATCGAGTTGCAAGATGATCCATCGCTGATTCATTTCACGTAGAGTGGGGAGAGAGATGCGGACACGTCGGGCAGCGCGAGGTGACTGGAGCAAGAGTCATGCGCGCCACGGCTTTATATACACTAAAGCCAAGCGGTGGCGCATTCTGATTGACCCGTGAAGCTAGGAGGGGGATGGCTGTGCGTACCGAGTCTCTGATTGGTCAGATGACAAGCTCCAGCATGTCTTTTGCCTATTCTTCCGAAATCAAAGATTTTTAAGGACTTAGCAAATTTTCGCGACAAAATTTTGCTTCCTCGCGCCAATCGAGCGACTTTGGCGTATTTCACGAAACTTTTCGTTCAATTGGCGTAAAGTAAAGAACAATTCTGTGCAATAAATTACAATATGTTTTTACGACGCAGATTTGCCTGTTCAAAAAATTGAAAAACTTCTTTTTTTCTGATTTTTTTTGCTCAAATTTTATGATGGCATGATTATTTATTTTATTGCAAACAAGAATGTGCAAACGTTGAAAAGAATTGGTAGCTCTGAAGAGGGCCGTTAATTTTTTCTTTTGTGTTTTCATTGAGTTCATTTGCAGAAAGTTCAATCACCGAGTTACTTCGATACCTTCCACGAAGTGGAAAAGTATCGAAAAATTCAATCACATAACTCAGTGATTGAATTTTTCGATACTTTTCCACTTCGTGGAAGGTATCGAAATAACTCGGTGATTGAACTTTTTGCAAATGAACTCAATGAAAACAACAAAGAAAAAATTAATGGCCCTCTTCAGGGCTACCAATTCTTTTCAACGTTTGCACATTCTGGTTAGCAATAAAATAAATAATCATGCCATCATAAAATTTGAGCAAAAAAAAATAGAAAAAAAGAAATTTTTCAATTTTTTGAACATGCAAATCTACGTTGTACAAACATATTGTAAATCATTGCACAGCATTGTTCTTTACTTTACGCCAATTGAACGAAAAGTTTCGTGAAATACGCCAAAGTCGCTCAATTGGCGCGAGGAAGCAAAATTTTGTCGCGAAAATTTGCTAAGTTCTTAAAAATCTTTGATTTCGGAAGAATAGGCAAAAGACATGCTGGAGCTTGTCATCTGACCAATCAGAGGCTCGGTGCGCACAGCCATCCCCCTCCTAGCTTCACGGGCCAATCAGAATGCGCCACCGCTTGGCTTTAGTGTATATAAAGCCGTGGCGCGCATGGCTCTTGCTCCAGTCGCCTCACGCTGCCCGACGTGTCCGCATCTCTCTCCTCACTATACGTGAAATCAATCAGCGATGGATCATCTTGCAACTCGATGCGACGACGCCTCGAGATGAAAATCGGCCCTTTTCAGAGCCATCAAAATTTTTCAACGTTATACAACTGTCTGCAAACAAAAATGGATGTTTTTAGGTATTCCAAATATGTTTTTTTCAGCACATTCAGAGCGGCGATGACGACTTTACGGATTTTGTGGATCGACGCGATCGAATTTAATAAAATGCAATGGCTCTTTTCAGTGCCAAAAATTATTTTGTACTTGGGAAAACTCTATGCTCGATGAAAGATAAAAAAAAAAAGAAATTTCGAGACGAGCACGGTTTGTGCTGCGAGAATTATTTTTTGCTCACACTCTCTTCCACTTCGCGCGAGGTATCGAACATTTTAATAGAAAACTAGGGAACGGAGACGCGCGCTCACGCGCGCAAGCGGCTGCCCATCAGCGCTGCAGCGCTTCGACCTTGAATATGGTCTGAAATTTATTAATTGCTTAAATATTTAGAAATTGAAATACAAATTTCCAAATATTAAGCTTGGATATGTAATGTCCGACTTTAAAAATCGCCGAGTGGCAACTTTCAAATTCATACCCGAGAAAAAATTCGAGCCTCGAACCCTAGCGGATTTGTCGACTGGAATTTTTCGATCAAACTTGGAGCTAAAAACAGACGAAATTCGAAATATTTCAATGAGCTCTTCAGCGTGTTCTCTCCTTCATGTACAACTGACACAGTTTTTACTTAGAAACTAAAAGTTTATCGATTTAAAAAAATTGTTTAGCTAAGAACAGACGAAATTTTAAATATTTCGACGGGCCCTTTAGTGTGTTTCTCTTCTTCATGTACAACTGACATGGTTTTTACCTGGAAACTATGCATTTATCGATAAAAAAAATTGTTTAGCCAAGAACAGACGAAACTTTTTTTTTCAATAAATTCATAATTTCCAAGTAAAAACAATGTCAGTTGTACATGAGGTAGAGAACACGCTGGAGAACTCGTCGGAACATTTAGAATTCCGTCTGTTCTCAGTTAAACAGTTTTTTTCATCCATAAATTAATAGTTTCGAGATAAAATCAGTGTCGGTTGTTTCAAGGTTTCAAGGTTTGAAGCCTGTATTTTGAAACAGAAATTCCATTCCATTCCATTCCACGAAAAAGTTTTTTTTCGTCGTTTCGAAAATTGAAGCCTGTGTTTTGAATCGAAAATTCTATTTCATTCCATTCTATTCAACGAAAAAGTTTTTTTTCGTCGTTTCAAGGTTTAAAGCCTGTGTTTTGAATCGAAAATTCCTTTCCATTTCATTCCATTCCATTCCACGAAAAAGTTTTTTTTCGTCGTTTCGAGGTTTGCAGTCTGTGTTTTGAATCGAAAATTCCATTCCATTCCATTCCACGAAAAAGTTTTTTTTCGTCGTTTCAAGATTTAAAGTCTGTTTTTTGAATGGAAAATTCCATTCCATTCCAATCTGTTCCACGAAAAAGTTTTTTTCGTAGTTTCAAAACTTAAAGCCTGTTATTTGAATCGAAAAATCCATTCCATTCCATTCCAAGGAAAAGTTTTTTTTCGTCGTTTCAAGATTTGAAGCCTGTGTTTTGAATAAAAAATACCATTTCATTCCAATCCATTCCACAAAAAAGTTTTTTTCGTCGTTTCAAAATTTAAAGGTTGTATTTTAAATCGAAAATTCCATTCAATTCCATTCCACGAAAAAGTTTTTCTTCGTCGTTTCAAGGTTTGGAGCCTGTGTTTTGGACTAAAAATTCCATTTCATTCGACGAAAAAGTTTTTTTTCGTCGTTTCAAGGTTTGAAGCCTGTGTTTTGAATCGAAAATTCCATTCCATTTCATTCCATTCGGAGAAAAAGTTTTTTTTCGACGTTTCAAGATTTAAAGCCTTTGTTTTGAATCGAACATTCCATTCCATTCCATTTCACAAAAAAGTTTTTTTTCGTCGTTTCAAGGTTTGAAGCCTGTGTTTTGAATCGAAAATTCTATTCCCTTCCATTCTATTCCACGAAAAAGTTTTTTTTCGTCGTTCCAAGGTTTAAAGCCTGTGTTTTGAATCGAAAATTCCTTTTCTTTCTATTCCATTCCATTCTACGAAAAAGTTTTTTTTCGTCGTTTCGAGGTTTGAAGCCTGTGTTTTGAATCGAAAATTCCATTCCATTCCGTTCCATTCCACAAAAAAGTTTTTTTTCGTCGTTTTAAGATTTGAAGTCTGTTTTTTGAATGGAAAATTCCATTCCATTCCAATCCATTCCACGAAAAAGTTTTTTCTTCGTTTCATAACTTAAAGCCTGTGTTTTGAATCGAAAATTCCATTCCATTTCACGAAAAAGTTTTTCTTCGCCGTTTCAAGGTTTGAAGCCTGTGTTGTGTTTTGAACCAAAACTTCCATTCCATTCCACGAAAAAGTTTTTTTTTCGTCGTTTCAAAGTTTGAAACCTGTTTTTTAAATAAAAAATTCCATTCCATTCCAATCCATTGTACGAAAAATTTTTTTTTCGTCGTTTCAAGGTTTGAAGCCTGTGTTTTGAATCGAAAATTCCATTCCGTTCCATTCGGAGAAAAAGTTTTTTTTCGACGTTTCAAGATTTAAAGCCTGTGTTTTGAATCGAACATTCCATTCCAATCCATTTCACAAAAAAGTTTTTTTTCGTCGTTTCAAGGTTTGAAGCCTGTGTTTTAAATCGAAAATTCTATTCCCTTCCATTCTATTCCACGAAAAAGTTTTTTTTCGTCGTTCCAAGGTTTAAAGCCTGTGTTTTGAATCGAAAATTCCTTTCCTTTCTATTCCATTCCATTCCACGAAAAAGTTTTTTTTCGCCGTTTCGAGGTTTGAAGCGTGTGTTTTGAATCAAAAATTCCATTCCATTCCGTTCCATTCCACAAGAAAGTTTTTTTTCGTCGTTTTAAGATTTAAAGTCTGTTTTTTGAATCGAAAATACCATTCCATTCCAATCCATCCCACTAAAAAGTTTTTTTCGTCGTTTCATAACTCAAAGCCTGTGTTTTAAATCGAAAATTCTATTCCATTCTACGAAAAAGTTTTTCTTCGCCGTGTCAAGGTTTGAAGCCTGTGTTTTGAACCAAAACTTCCATTCCATTCCACAAAAAAGTTTTTTTTCGTCGTTTCGAAGTTTGAAACCTATTTTTTAAATAAAAAATTCCATTCCATTCCAATCCATTGTACGAAAAAGTTTTTTTCGTCATTTCAAAATTTGAAGCCTTCGTTTTAAAACGAAAAATCCATTCCATTCCATTCCACGAAAAAGTTTTTTTTCGTCGTTTCAAGATTTGAAGCCTGTGTTTTGAATAAAAAATACCATTCCATTCCAATCCATTCCACAAAAAAGTTTTTTTCGTCGTTTCAAAATTTAAAGTCTGTGTTTGAAATCGAAAATTCCATTCCAAATTCCATTGCACGAAAGAATTTTTCCCCATCGTTTCAAGGTTGAAGCCTGTGTTTTAAACTGAAAATTCCATTCCATTCCACGAAAAAGTTTTTTTTCGTCGTTTCAAAGTTTGAAGCCTGTGTTTTAAATCGAAAATCCTATTCTATTCCATTCCAATCCATGAAAAAGTTTTTTTTCGACGTTTTAAGATATAAAGCCTGTGTTTTGAATCTAAAATTCCATTCCATTCCAATCTTTTCCATTCCAATCTACGAAAGTTTTTTTTCGTTATTTCAAGGTTTGAAGCCTGTGTTTTAAATAAAAAATTCCATTCCATTCCACGAAAAAGTTTTCTGTCGTCGTTTCAAGGCTTGGAGCCTGTGTTTTGAATCGAAAATACCATTCAATTCCACGAAAATGTTTTTTTCGGCGTTTCAAGGTTTGAAGCCTGTGTTTTGAATTGGAAATTCCATTCCATTCCATTCCAGGAAAATGTGTTTTTTCGTCGTCTCAAGATTTGAAGCCTCTGTTTTGAATCGAAAATTCCATTCCATTCAACGAAAAAGTTTTTTTTCGTCGTTTCAAGGTCTGAAGCCTGTGTTATGAATCGAAAATTCTATTCAATTCAATGAAATTTTTTTTTTTCGTCGCTTTAAGATTTGAAGCCTGCGTTTTAAATCGAAAATTCCATTCCATTGCATTTCATGAAAAAGTTTTTTTTTCGTCGTTACAAGATTTGAAGCCTGTGTTTAAAATCCAAAGTTCCATTCCATTCCATTCGACGGAAAAGTTTTTTGTGGTTTCAAGATTTGAAGCCTGTGTTTTGAATCGAAAATTCCATTCCATTCTATTCCACGAAATTTTTTTTTTTTCATCGTTTCAAGGTTTGAAGCCTGTGTTGTGAATCGAAGATTCTATTTCAATCCATTCCATTCCATTCCACGAACAAGTTTTTTTTTCGTCGTTTCAAGATTTGAAGCCTGTGTTTTAAATTGAAAATTTCATTTTATTCTATTTCATTCCACGAAAAAGTTTTTGTCGATTTAAGATTTGAAGCTTGTGTTTTGAATCGAAAATTCCATTCCATTCCACAAAAAAGTTTTTTTCGTCGTTTTAAGGTTCGAAGCCTGTGTTTCGAATCGAAAATTCCATTCTGATCCATTCTATTCCATTCCACGAAGTTTTTTTTTCTCCGTTTCAACGTTTGAAGCGGGTGTTTTAAATAAAAAATTCCATTCTATTCGACGAAAAAGTTTTTTTTCGTCTTTTCAAGGTTTGAAGCCATGTGTTTTGAATCGGAAATTCCATTCCATTCTATTCCACGAAAAAGTCTTTTTTACGTCATTTTAAGATTTAAAGCCTGTGTTTAAATCAGAAATTCCATTCTCTTCCACAGAAAAGTTTTTTTTCGTCGTTTCAAGTTTTGAACCCTGCGTCTGTTCTGAATCGGAAATTGCATTTAATTCCATTCCATTTTACGAAAATGTTTTTTTCCGTCGTTTCAAGATTTGAAGCCTGTGTTATGAATCGAAAATTTCATTCCATTCCAGACCACGGAAAAGTTCTTTTTGGTCGTTTGAAAGTGTAAAGCCTGTGTTTTGATCGAAAATTCCATTCCATTCTATTCCATTTTACGAAAAAGATTTTTTTGTCGTTTCAAGATTTGAAGCCTGTGTTTTGAAACGAAAATCCTATTCCATTCCATTCTATTCCACAAAAAAGCTTTTTTTCGCCATTCAAAGGTTCAGTGTGTGTGTTCTCGATCGGAAATTTCCTGAGGAACACGAATAAGCTATTTACGATTATAAAATTCTTTACGAAACATGCTCATTAATACCAAAAATCGTTTTAGCTCGTCCATTTGTACATGGTCTTTTGCTGACCCGGGCGTGGGGCCATGAGGAAAGCTTTTTTTCGTCGTTTAAAGTTTCAAAGCGTGTGTTTTCAAACCGGTACTCTGGTGTAGTGGCTAGCGTGCTCGCCTCTAAACCAGAGCATCGGGGGGTCCTGGGTTCGATTCCCTGTGCCGTAGTTTCGTCGAGAAATGAAAATATGGGCGTGACAAGCTCCAGATATATATATGTGGCATAAAAAAAAGTGTGTTTTCAACGGAAATTTTTTTCGGGCTACACGAATAAGATATTTGCGATGGAATAATTCCTTACGGAACATGCTCAAATATATCCAAAACCTTTTTCGACCTGTAGGTTTGCAAATGAAACTCGGCAGATCTGGGCATGGGAAAATTTTTGTTCGTTGTTGAAAGATTCAAAGCGGGTGATTTCTATCGCAAATTCTCTGGGGAACACGAATAAGCTGTTCATCATGGCTCACCGATTTTGTCGTTCTGATGTGACTGACAAGTCGCTCCGTATCTTCGAATGCATCAACTGTCAAACTCATTTGAGACTCTCGATATGTCGATGTACATTATTGACCCAATATCGGCATCCAAATATTCTGTTAGATCTATGGATAAGCATCGATAAAATTTTCACAATTAAAGAAGTATTTTGGCCAGAACGGAGTCCTTGTGATGTACTCATACTTCGGAATAATAAATTATAATGAAGAAATCAAAATTACTGTTTGCTGATATGAATAATGGTTGACTTGATGATAAAAAGATTTTTTTCGCAAATTGAATACTACTAACCGTTAATCGCAAAAAATTTCATCAAAGCTTAATCTTCACAAGCGATTTCGTCGATCAACATGACGTATAACCGCGCACTGACTGTCAAAACATCGCACGACTCGCGATGTACGAATCTGCGCACAGAAACCACCGTTACACGGGATTGATGTCCGTGTTTCTCTTGAAATTATCTCACTGACTCTTTTCACGTGACGCGCAGATCGTTTACCCGTATTACGCGTATATGTGTAACTAAACGATTTCTCCGGTCAAAGTGACAGACATGAAACCGCAATCAACTGTCAAAGTCATTGCGCGACTCGCGATGTGCGAAGTCGCGCACACGCGAGGTCTGAAGTCGCGCTCGAGTCTGGCTAACCGACCAATCACAGCACGAATAAAACGGCTTCAGTCCGAACATAGCAATTTCGTGACACACCAACTTTTTATGCGGGGACTAGGGTCCCACACGCGCGCTAACGCGCGCGGCTGTTTTACCATCAGCGCTGCAGCGCTATCGTCTAGAATTGGTTTCAGAAAGATTACTTGAATTACTCGAGTACTATTGTGACTCTTTTTAATTTCCTATGTTTGTTCGCGAGATCGTGAACCACCGAGTTAATTCAAGTAAGGTTTCTGAACGCACCTCAGCATATTCTATATGCTCTGTATTGACATTTGATAGGTTTGTCACTCGAAGAACTCGAAAACGTCCGTTTTTTGTCAAAGACTGAGATGGTTTCTCATACTCCTGATGTTCGTGTAATGGTGTCGTATGATAAATTATATTTGTTTATTCCGCAATAGCGAATGTAAGCTGAATTTGATTTTCCTCGAAATCTCAATTTTCGTTGAACATCATTTCTTTCTGATATCATATATTTTATTACATGTCTTTTCAAACTAAGAATATAGTAGGTGAAATGATATATGATTCGATCGATTAAAATCACATTTCCGTATTTTCATTTAAGCGTTTGAAATTTCGGAAAAATAAAGACCATCTTTCTTTTTCTTTTTCAATTGAGCAATTAAGCTCATGTTTTAGTATCGAACAGATATATAAGAAGAGTCATCCTTGAAAAAACGACTATGATTACGGGCGAAATTAACAACATTCTTTTTCAAAAGGGACCATGATTGTAGAGACAATAAGAAAATTTTAAAATAGCTATCTCCTTCATACTTATTGTTTGTGTGGTGCACCTATATTAACACGTTAGCTGCTACGCGCATTTCTGAGGACATCTCGGTCAGGCCACGCACGCTGCGCTCATGCGCATTCTGCCGTGCGGTCAGTCATCGATGACTGACGCGACCTAAACGGAAAGTTTACTGTCAGTCACCGGTGACTGATGTCGCAGCTAACGTGTTAAGAGATGCAGCAACGTCTCAACGCAAATTATTTATGAAAATTCGAAACAATACTGCACGAATCCGACTGCCGTCTTATCGACGTCAAGGTAACATTCAGTGTGCAACTATAAGTTTCTTAATAATAATGTACCAGTCGATAGACAACTCACATAGGAGTCGCATGAATCACGAGATTTTTATTGATTTTACAAAAAAATACCTTGAACTGTAGATATAAACTAATAAGATCGATGCTCATGAATGGTTTAATTTTTTTACAGATAATCATAGATAATCAAAGAATCATTTTACATTGCTACAAATGCGATAATTACTATTATCGATAGTATTACAATACATACTGACATAACTGATGATGAAAAGGATCTCAAATCAATGTGAAAATACCTTTGGGGTCTTTATAATTTATCGATACAATTCTTTGTACACGTAATTTTTAACGACATTGCCGGCACGTTGTACTCCAGTATAAACTGTGAGAGCTTCCCAAGAACGAACCCGTGAGAAGGCCACGTACAATTGGCCATGATTAAACACGTCCCGATGAAGATCAATGCCAATCCGTTCGAATGTTTGTCCCTGTGATTTGTTGATCGTCATAGCGAAAGCTATTTTTACAGGAAACTGACGTCGCTTGAACGTAAAGGGGTAATCATTTTCGCAGTAAAGAGTAATGCGGTGCAAGAAGATGATATCTCCACTTTTATCACCCGACAAAATTTCACATCGCAAAACTGTGTTACCCAATTCCAAAACGAGCAATCTCGTACCATTACACAGACCTTCGTTAATGCTCAAGTTTCTAATCAGCATTATAATGCTGTATTTTCTAAGACGGAGTTCGTGTGGCGGTAAACTCGGTGGGGATAGGGTATTTATATACTCAGGTAAGATGGTCTCGTTGACCAAGTCGTTGTCGCCACAGTTTTCTGTACTGTCAACGCTAGTGTACAATCGTTCGGTAGATTCGTCGAATAAATCCATGACTCTGGAATTGATTTCTTCAACGTCCACATTCCGAGCGGATAGAATTGCACACTTTGCTACTTCCTTGAAGCGCCTTGCTCTGACCAATTGCCCGTATATATCTTCGACAATATCACTGTTTGGAGACGCCATGCAACGATCTGGTACGTTTAGATTGTCGTCCACATCATTGAGAAGTCCATCACCAACGTCGAGCAGAAATTTCGCAAATTCTACTTCGTTGGGCAGAACTCTCATGTTCTGAGCTAACTCGTATTTGGAGAAATGTGGCCATAGTGCACTGAATTTAATTGACAAATTTACCGTTTCACTACGGGTGCCTCGTACTTTTACCGGAAGAAGTTGTCGAAAGTCTCCTCCGAGAACAAAAATTTTTCCGCCAAAAGGTTTGTTATTGTCCATGATATCTCGTAACGTTCTGTCGGCCACTTCCAGGGCATAGCGTGGGGCCATAGGTGCTTCGTCCCAGATGAACAGATCGACGTTTTTTAAATACTCACCCTGTTTAGACTGCACCTTGATGTTCGATGTGGAATCTGCATATAAAGGTACTGGGAGCCCAAACGCCTTGTGCACTGTCTTTCCCTCAGGAAGCAATATTGCTGCAATTCCGGTGAATGCCATACAACTAACACACTTCCCTTTACCTCTAACAAGATTGGAGATAGTGCTGTAAGTGTAAGTTTTACCCGATCCTCCCGGACCGTCAATGTAAAAACAACTTTGCTCAACGTTATCATTGTCCACCGCATTCAGAACGGCATCAACGAAAACCTTCTGGTTATCATTGAGTTGTCGATACTGTTGCAAGCCATTTTCAGTAAATTGAGCTGACAACATGTCGGGTTCATCATCGTTTGAAATAGTTACCTGTTCCATTGCTGGAAATTGTGATAAGCTTGAACCTTCGTTGATTAGCATTCGAGCGATTCGCGAATACGCTTTTCTTTGAGCTGGTTGCACACCCATGCGTCTTGCATAATCCTCAGACATTTTTATTTTGAATTCCTCCCACAATTCCTCGGGGTGAATCGGCTGGCAGTGAATCAAAATTCTAACAAATAATCTACGAAGCAAGCCCGGCATCATCCACACGGCAGCTTCTTCCATCGCTTTTCGCCACTCGTCGTCATCTTCGATTAGACCCAGCGCCAAACACGTTGCAATGAAACTTTCGCAAACTTGGCCATTTACTGTCCGTAAATCTTCGAAACTTTTGGCTCCTTTAACTTTAACAAAAGTAACCGTAGATGAAATAGTTCTGTTTGAGAGGGACTTACCGAATACATCCGTCCAAATGTGTCATGTCTGCGTTCCCTCGTCTGCCACCTTGAAACAGTATCTCCGACAACGTTTGACTTTTTGAACACATAATGGGATGGGATATCCGGATAGGTGAACTGTCCCGCAGATTCATCGCGAGAGTTCAACGCGAAGTAATCGTTCAACATACTTACCCGATTCATGGCATTTCTTATTTCGTCGTCGTTCATATCTGCCGGAATTGTCACGCTATGCTCGTTGGGTAGATGCACAGGAAGGCGTATAACTGGATGGCTTTTCTCTTGCATCTTTTTATCGTATAAACGCCAAACTGCCTCATTTGGTCCGACATAGCGAGCTTCCACGTGATCCTTGATTTCATCATGATTAATGAGATATTCTTCAACTTCCTCAGTTCCTGTATTCGTAATCTGAATAGCTGCAGCATCAGGACCTTTGAAAATATACTTAAATAGGTACTTTGGAGCCGTAACGCTTGTGACAATTTCCACATTAATGTGGCAATTAAAAATACGTGATAACATTGGACAATATGGCACAACCCATCTATTATCAACGACGGATCCTCCACGACGTTCGTACAACGCTCCACTATCTCTTCTACGATATTGCGGATAAGAATCTGCATCCATCGTAGTTTCATCACAAAATGACTTAGGGAAGTGTTTAGAGCACTTCCCGTTTACTTCGCACCACGCTCCACAAGGTCCGTGAATCATATTCGTCATGACGATTTGATGCAACTCGGGATGCAAATCGGGATCTGGAATCTCAGCTGAGATAAACCGGTCGACCATTTCTGGCGTTGACAGTTTTTGTTTCAATATCACAAGCAAGTGGATGTGTAGCAAACCACGCTTTTGTGACTCGATAGTATACACATACGCTTGTACTTCACCGAACAGTTTCTGACGAATAATCGAATTAAGCAAGTGCTTCTTCTTCATGTCGAAAACACGTGTGGTCAGATCTGGTCTGTCTGATGGTTGTTGACCAGGAAGAAGGTTCTCCCTTATCTCACGCCAGTTGGGGTTGCAAGTCATTGTAATGAAAAGATCAGGCTTCCCGAATTTTCGTACAATCGCCATTGCATCTTGGTAGTGTTGCATCATATTTCGCGGAGAACCACCAAAACTTGAGGGCAAGATAACGATTTTCCCGACACGCGCATTTGAGTTCTGTGCAGCAGTGTTCAAATAATCAACCAATCCAGAGTAACTCTCTGCCCGTATCTTTTTCTGATTGTCTCTAATGAATTTTATTCGATCCTTTTCAATTCTTACGTAACTGTCGACTACCCACTGTTGGAATAAACGTCGTCCCAAAAGGATGACGTTTTCTTGATGATTTGCACGTATAGCCATGCGATGTCTAGTGTAAGCCTCTCTAGACACTCGTTTTCGATTGTCACCTGTTTGTCGTAAGTCCCGATGCCAGCCCCGAGTACCAAAAGGGTAAAACAGAGGATAGACCCAAGGCTCGACATTGGGGTCCATCGTACTTACCGATTGTAGGTGCCGAGTATTTTTATTACGTATCGTGACGTATGATTCTGGGATCTCTCCATCAGCGGTAGTAGAGAATACCGCTGCAACCTCGTTACTTCGTTGAAAGTTGAATCTTCGGCGATCCATTCCTGGTTTCAACGTGAAAAGCAATTGTAATTCGTCAGTTGATTGTGCATCATCGGATTGTGTATTCTGTTGAGATTGCAGCTCTTCGCCCATCATTTGATACGATTGGGCGAACACATTGTTATCGCGCATAATACGATCAAGAGTTCCCAGTATACCTCGATCGAGAGTAGCGTTTCTCCGTTGAAGAGAATCGACTGCCTCATTTGAATCAACGATAAATAGTTGACCATACGTTGGTGGTTGATCTTGCTCTGGGTACAATGCAGTATTTACTTGATAGTAAATTTGACCCTGTACTCTGAAACAATATGGTCCGGGACGTCTTCCTTCAAAATTCATCAAATTTGCGTTGAATGACGCAAACGAAAACGATGCGTTATAGTTTCGAATGCGCTCGAAAAATGCATGCGATTTTTCGTGAGTGCCGTTGAACAATGACTGCAAGTCGTGTGGCATTTTTGGTAGTTGTTCAAGGTGAACTTTTCCGTGACTGCAGTAATCATGAAATGAATTGCGCATGTTGGAGACTTTCTCAAAAGCAAAATGTGCAGCATTGCAGTGTGTGCATAGCTCAGTCATACCACCTCCGTAATGCTCTTGAACATCAGCAGTCTGCCCTGCGGGGCGTCTGTTATGTTCCACAGTCACTTCATTTTCCACAGTCAACACACGTTCACATGATACAGGCACTACATCTGGTAATTCGTGCACTCTTAAACACTGCGTATCCTGTGCATGACTCGTATGATGTTGCGGGTGTACAGGTTTGCGTTCTTGTCTGATGCAATGCATTTCCACTGCTTGATCTGTTGTTTCGTCAACATGTGGTTCTAGAACTGCTATGGACTGTTCATCTCTAGAATTTTGTGCCGACAGCCCCGCATTGAGCCGGCGCTTGCGTTGGTTTTCAGTATCTCTTTTTCGACGGATGTGTCGGAATTCTGCTTCCTCTTCAGGTGTTCGAATGACCCTTTTCCGTCCCATAATGGCTTATTCAAAAAAACAAGTTGAACTTTTCACTGAGTACCTCTTCCGATGTATTTCTTCGATATCAAATCTAATAGTTTAAAACGTTCAAATCATCTCAATCTAATCATCACCATCATCTTTAGTATTTGAATTTAATTTCATATTGTCATAGTTTTATTCACATCAAAATTGCAATCTATATCAAAATTTCGTCAACCTCATCACCATCTACATCATCTAAACAGTTGGATCACTCGATTCTGAAACAGACACAAAAATATTTCTTGATGTTAGCATTAGATGCATGATAGATTTGATTAAATTTGTATTCATTAGATTAATTATATTGATCGCATCATAAACATTAAATTATTTGGATAATAAAAATGACTTCAATACAAAACTATTTTTTTCGAACAAAATTATTTTCTTGCAATAAATTAAGACATTATTATTTTACTTATAAAAATATTTTTATCTAATTAGATTTGATTTAATTTGTATTCATTAGATTAATTACATTTATCGCATCGTAGACATTAGATTATTTGAATCCAAAAACGACTTCAATACAAATTATTTTTTCTGAACAAAATAATTTTCTTGCAATTAATTCATCATTATTTTACTTCTAAAAATATTTGGATTGAAATAGATTTGATTAAATTTTTATTCATAACATTTATCACATCATAAACATTACATTATTTGAATCTAAAAAATTACATCAATATGAAATTATTTTTTACCCTGAGTTTTTCGTACAAATATTAGTTGCTTTGTGGGCACCATAAATTGTTAAAAATTAAAAAACTGGTTATTTAATTTTTCAGATTTTTCTTTTTTTATATTTATGTCTTTTTGGGGCCGTTAAATTATGTATATTACTTTATTTTGCAAGGGCTATATATTTTTCATAGCATATTAAGCAACAATTACTAAACACGCATTTTATTAAATCAATCATTTTTCTGTTGATTGGATTGGACTAATTAATTTGTTGATTTAAACAACACATTACATACAATAGATATCAAATTGTTAGATTAAAGAAAATTCTTTTATTAAAACAAAAATTTATTGAATTGACTCAAATAAATGAATCAAGAAAATATTTAAGGGAACCACACAAATATTTTCTGGCAAGTCATGAAATAAATGATTTTTTTGCTTTAAAACTATATTTCATTGGCTCTAGTAATTTTTTCTCAGTGTATTTACATAATAATTATTTTGTGCACTATTTATTAAAAGTTCAATAACTGCAGAGCATTTATATATCACTAAAATTTAGGATATGGGAGATTCTTCATCAATTCCGCCACTTTTTTTCTCGACCCTCTCAGATCCGTCCCATAATTTGTCACAGTTTAGTCCCACTTGAAAGTAGTCTCTGCGATTTTTTTCAGATTTTTTGAGCGTTGAATTAAGGAGTTGCATATATTTTTTCGAATCCATATAGCTCAAAAGGGAGAGGATGTACGAAAAAAATATTCCTACAAAAAAGTTATGTTTTTCCATTAACTATTGAATGCAATATATGTTATATTTTTATTCGTGTTGCAAAGACTATTTTCTACAAGAAGAAATGAAAATTATTTTTTTTCGCACGGTCCGACACTTTCAATTTTGTTGCAAACTTTGTACAATCTCTAATAATATTAGTGGAACGTACAGAAAAATCCACAATATGGGCACTCATTATTTTTGGGGTTAAAAAAATGTTATTAACAAAAAATTGCATAAAGTTATTTTTTCGAATCCATATAACTTAAAACGGAGAGGACGTACGAAAAAAATATTCCTACAAAAAAAGTATGTTTTTCCATCAACTATTGAATGCAATATGTGCTTTATTTTTATTCCCGTTGCAAAGACTATTTTCTGCAAAAAAAAAATGAAAATTAATTTTTTTCGCACGGTCCGACACCTTCAATTCTGGTACCAATTTTATTCAATCTTAAATACTATTAGTGGAATGTACAAAAAAATCCACAATATGGGCACTCATTATTTTCGGGGTTAAAAAAATTGTTATTCACAAAAAATTGCATAAAGTTATGTGAATAACATTTTTTTAACCCTGAAAATAATGAGTGCCCATATTGTGGATTTTTCTGTACGTTCCACTAATACTATTAGAGATTGTATAAGATTGACAACAAAATTGAAGGTTTCGGACCGTGCGAAAAAAAATAATTTTTATTTTTTTTGCAGAAAATAGTGTTTGCAACACGAATGAAAATATAACACATATTGCATTCAATAGTTAATAGAAAAACATAATTTTTTTGTAAGAATATTTTTTTTGTAAGTCCTCTCCCTTTTGAGCTATATGGATTCGAAAAAATATATGCAACTTGTTAATTCAACGCTCAAAAAATCTGAAAAAAATCGCAGAGACTACTTTCAAGGGGGATTAAACTGTAACAAATTATGGGACGGATCTGAGAGGGTCGAGAAAAAAAGTGGCGGAATTGACAGAGAATCCCCCATATACATCCAGACAGTAGATTATTTGAAAACGCCACATTTACTTTCTGCGTTCGTGCAATCTGAAAGTGACGCGTGTTTATTGTTTTAACGTTTTTTTTTCGGAAAAACCTTGAAAATAGTAAGAAGGAAAAATCTCCCAACTCTGGCTCAAAGCATAAAAATGTTGATATCTGACATACGATTTTTCAGAATTTTGTCAGATTTTTAAATTGTGTCGATCAATAAAATTGTTTAAAAAATTGTAGAAGATTCAAATTGAATCTGAAAAATCTGTTTTCGTTGTTGATTAGCGAACTGAAATATTGCGATAATTAAGATGGCAATTTCAAAAATTCAACTTACTGTTACTCTTCGTCCAGAAAGAATTTTATAGTACTCTGAGGTTGTTCAAGACCTCTTTGAACTGGAAATGGTTTCCATACACGTGATAATATCAACGTGCCAGAGTCTTAAGAATTTTGATTTTCACATGCAGCCCTGCCTGAAGATCGTGCGTTCGTGGCCGTGAATTTTTTGGAAGCCGAAATATGCGCCGCACTCTCCCATTAATTAACAATTGTATTAATTATTAACAGAATATGTTATTTCTAATGTTTCCGCTGCTTATTAGCTGTATGTACCAAGGACTGTCATATACTATATCCGTTTTCACGTTAAACCGATGAATATCAACTTGAAGTTAGCTAGTAAAAAGAACTATTGACACAACGCATCGAATGCACTCCGAAAAGATCGAAAAATTTAAAAAATGTGATTGTTGGGGCTAACTTTACACGTCAAATTTTGACTTTGATTTTTCGCAAAAACGGGTGTCCACACAAATTTTTAATTAGTCCACCAATTACTACCGAAATATCACCAATTATTTTTAAAAAAATGGGGGTGTGTGCAATCACACGCCGCAAAAGTGAATACGTACTTGTATGCATTTTGCTGACTGCCGATGAATGAAGAGAGAGAGAGAGAGCGAAGCAAGGCAGTGGAGGGGAAGAGTTAGTGATGGAGTTATGGAATTGGCAAAGAAGTCAAAAGTAGTCCGCATGTTGACATTTGAGTTTTTCAAAATTTAGTTTAATAAATATAAATAAACTGTAATTACAAACAATGTTAATATTATCTGTTGTGATCCCAGGTAAAAGTCCATCGAGTAAGTCTTGATTGGCACGGGCAGGCAATGGTGACAAATCATATTGAAACCACAATCGATTACATATTGCACATGAGAAGCCAAAACCACTGTTAACGAATTTTGTTTTAAAAAATTCATGTTCACGTTTATGGTAATTGTATCGAGAGTATGGTAGTTAGGGCTCCTCTAGAATATTTTCTATGGAAATGTTGACCGCGAGTTCTCCATCGTTATCGCCTTCCCGCATACCATGAATAGATGAAGAAGGTAACATCCAGTCCGTCAACCTTACTCGTACTCTGAAGCGCGCTTTTCCCATGCAGGGATTTTCGACGAGCTCTTAAGGATGCTTTGCCCCTACCGTCCCAGCCAAAAATTTTATCTGATTGAAGTTTTCGTACTTCGTGATACAATAAAAATCTGAAAAATTCAGCAACATAAACAACAATTATCAATAATAATTTTGCACAAAAGTTATTAATAAATTGTTTCAACAAATAATTATTCAACAATTAGTCCATAAGTTATTTTTTTTCTTAAACAAATCGAATGCCTTAATTTTTCTGAGCGCATATGAATTTTTTCAGAATTTTCTCTCTCAGGGTGTCTCGTAAAATTTGAAATCAAAATTCAAGGACATTTCAAGAATATTTCCAGGATTTGACAGGTTTTTTCAAGGACCTGCATGATGAAAAACAGCTATATGAAAACCTACATAATGAAACACTTTTTTTGTGCTCTTAGAAATGTTGAAATTGCACTTAAAAAAAAATTTGTACTTTGTCAAGTTTGAGATCGATGTCAAATTATTAAGATCAAGGCAGGCGAAGGATAAAAGTCGGATCGGTTTATAAAATGTAAACAGTCGCTCGATGAAAAAAGTTTTTTTCTTCACCGATATTAATTGGGGAGGGGAGAGAATTATGCCGAATAAGTTCGTTCCAATTTTACCCATTTTTTATTCTCGCACACCTAATCTACATTTTAGTATAAAGAGAATCAAGGAAAATTCATAATTTAGAATTTATTCCCAATACTGATTTAATCTTGTAAAATTTCTAATTTATTACGTAAAAAAGGAATTATACGTTCAGATATACACCACATCAAATTTCTAAAACAACTAAAAGTGAAATATTTTTGGTCTGCTAATTGCAAGTGCAAATGCCCAAGTCTAAAATTTGTTATATCGTTAATTTATTTATTTTTTTTTTTCAAATTAAAATTTAAGGACTAATTATTCGCATTCAGTTTAATGAGCTATGAGAAAAAAAATATAAGTCGCAGAAAATTCAAGATTCTGGGAATATGAATTTGGAAAATTTTCACGAAAAAAATTAGACGAAAATAAAATGAAATCATACAAAATTCAAGACTACACAGAAAACCGAAGAACATTTCAAGGACAAACAAAATCCAAGGATAATTAAAAGACTTCAAGGACAGCTAGACACCCTGTCTCTATTTTGAAATCCCCGTTTTTTAATTTTTCAAATCGCTGTATTTATGTATTTTTTGGCCTAGTGTCTTTAAAACTTTTCAGAGCTGGCGATAAACTTGTGTGCAAAACATGAGATATTCTGGCTCATCCGGACCCCCTTTTAGGCCGGCCTCTTTCGAATTGCTTGAAATTTGAGTATGTTTTAATGTTGCCTGAAAGTATATTGTACACCAGTTTTCAGGTCTCTGACTATAATACTCTTGAAAATACACTAAAAGTTTTATTTTGAACTTTTTGTGTATTCAGCGCTTCGAAGCTTAGGCACGGCACGAAATTAAATCGAAAAATTCTTTTCCAATAGCTTTCGATCGGAAATTTCCTGCGCTTTTCGAAAAAAGAGCATAATTTAATTCAGCGGAACCATTTTTTTTTATATTTTACATATATCTCCAAAGTTACGATATAAATTTCAAGTCGGAATTCGCATCCGTTTACTAATGCCAAGTCTTTTAGTAGGATAAAAATTCTTAAATATCGTGTTTTGCGTTTTCAACCGCTCTATGATATAAGGGCGATTTTTTTTTACTTTTTTTATTTTATTCACTTCCTACCGAAAATCTTATTGCATATTTCTGCAAGAAAATTCCCTGAAAGTTACAACACTTAATATTAATATTAAGTACTTTCCCTTCACGTGAGAAGATTTTGTATCTAAATACACGTAAATAAAAAAATTTATTTTTCAAAATTTTATAACTTCGCGGAATTTCATCTCCAAAATCGTCAATTTTACCGAAAAATCGTGAGAGAAAATTTTGTTGGGAATTTAATTTCCTACGAAAAAGGTCATTTCGACCTAATTGCTAAAGTTGATATTTTTGGAGATATTGAACCATATTGGATATTGATATTGCACCAAAAGGTTCAATTCCTTGATATCTCAATATCTCGAGAAATATTAATTTTAGCAATTAGGTCTAAAGGACTTTTTTGGAGGAAATTAAATTTCCAACAAAAAATTTCATTTCCATTTCTTCGGTAAAGTTAACCATTCCGGAGATAACAGCAAAAAAACGAGAAATTTTGTTAAAAATCAACTTTAGTGACCCGTACCATTTCACCAGTGTAAGTTATATTTATGCTGTTTAAGACATTTTTGAAGATCGTTTAATTCTGCATAAATTGCGACCAAGGACAATATGATAGCATAAAATGCCGCGGAGTTATAACATTTTGAAGAAAAAAGTTTTTAGTTTACGTGTATTGTAGATGGAAAATCTTTTCACGCGAAGGGAAAGTACTTAATATTAATATTAAGGGCTGTAACTTTTAGGGAATTTTCTCTCAGACATATGCAACAAGATTTTCGGTGGGGAGTGAACAAAATTTAAAAAAAAGTAAAAAACAAATCGCCATACTATGATATATTATATATTTTTTTAACGAATTTTGAAATTCATAAATTCATTAAATTCGAAATTGAATAAATTTGATTCAATTAATTAAATTTAATTAATTAATAAATTTTCATAAATTTAATTTAATTAATTTAATAAATTTATGTTCATAAATGTAATTTAATTAATTTAATAAGTTTATTAAAATCGAAAAGCGTTAAAAACTCCATATAATATATCAGAGAACTGCTAAATACGAAAATGACGATGTATAAAATTTTGTATCCTACTAAAAGACGTGGCATTAATAAACGGATGTGAATTCCAACTTGAAATTTATATCGTGACTTTGCAGATATATACAAAACATGAAAAAAATGGTTCCGCTGAATTAAATTATGCCTTTTTTTTTTAAATCAATTTTTCCGGTTTTTGGCTAAAATTTAAATGAATTCGTTTTTTTTTTTAAATCGCTGATATTTTTTTCGGAAAGCGCAGGAAATTTCCTATCGGAAGCTATTATAATAGAATTTTTCGATTTTATTTCGCGCCGTGCCTAAGTTCCGAAGAGCTGAATATACAAAAAGTTCAAAATATAACTTTTGGTGTATTCCAAAGAGTATGATAGAGACCTGAAAATTGGTGTAAAATATACTTTCAGGCAACACTAAAACATACTCAAGTTTCAAGCAATTCGAAAAAGGTCGGTTTAAAAGGAGGTCCGGATGAGCGGGAATAACTCATATGGGGGATTCTCCGTCAATTCCGCCACTTTTTTTCTCGACCGTCTTAGATCCGTCCCATAACTTGTCACAGTTTAGTGTCACTTCAAAGTAGTCTCTGCGATTTTTTTCAGTTTTTTTGAGCGTTGAATGAAGGAGTTGCATATATTTTTTCGGATCCATATAGCTCAAAAAGGAGAGGATGTACAAAAAAAATATTCCTACAAAAAAATTATGTTTTGTCATCAACTATTGAATGCAATATATGTTATATTTTTATTCCCGTTGCAAAGACTATTTTCTGCAAAAGACAATGAAAATTAATTTTTTTCGCACGGTCCGACACCTTCAATTCTGCTATCAATTTTATACAATTTTTAATAGTATTAGTGGGACGTACAAAAAAATCCACAATATGGGCACTCATTATTTTCGGGGTTAAAAAAATTGTTATTCACAAAAAATTGCATAAAGTTATGTGAATTATATTTTTTTAACCCCGAAAATAATGAGTGCCCATATTGTGGATTTTTCTGTGCGTTCCACTAATACTATTAGCGATTGTATAAGATTGACAACAAAATTGAAGGTGTCGGACTGTACGAAAAAAAATAATTTTCATTTTTTTTTGCAGAAAATAGTATTTGCAACACGAATAAAAATATAACTCATGTTGCATTCAATAGTTGATAGAAAAACATAATTTTTTTGTAGGAATATTTTTTTTGTAAATCCTCTCCCTTTTTAGCTATATGAATTCGAAAAAATATACGCAACTCCTTAATTCACCGCTCAAAAAATCTGAAAAAAATCGTAGAGACTACTTTCAAGTGAGACTAAACTGTGACAAATTATGGGACGGATCTGAGAGGGTCGAGAAAAAAAGTGGCGGAATTGACGGAGAACCCCTCATATACAAAATTGGTAACTTTTGGTTTATATTTAGAATATTTTAAAAAATATTTCAAAATGGAGAGAAAATTTTGAAAAAAGAGTTTATGAACTAATTGATGAATAATTATTATTGATGGCATGCCCAATGTTGCTGAATTGTTTCAGATTTTTATTGTATCAAGAAGTACGGAAATTTCATCAGATAAAATTTTTGTCGCGGACGGTAGGGGCAAAGCATCTTTAACGGTTGTTTACGGTTAATAGTGGAACTCGATAGTAGCACAATTGACGTTGCCGGTTCATTGTCGGATGGAACCGTCAGCAGATCATTTTGAAAATTTTTATCCCGATCCGCCTCCTTTTCCGATTTTTTTCGAAGTCGATCCTTCGTTGGTATTCGACCCCGAAATCTGTATTCATTCTTGTAGAATCATTGGAAGATCGACGGAGCTCTATAGTCCCACAGATGTAGTGCTCTGGATTTTTCAGTCGCAATAGTTGATTCTTGCTCTGCGTCCTGTTGCTTCCGCTTTGGCCCCGATGGCGTAATTTTAGATGGAACTAAAAGGAAAGAAATTTAAATGAGCATCGCGGCCACACAATATATTGGGGCATTCCACGCCAAATCGACCACTTTTGACTCTGACCCCTTTCGATTTGGCTTAAACTTTTTTATCTTTTTCTACCGTAACGAAAAGATTTTTCAAAAGTTTTTCAAATTTTTCTACTCAACCACAAACAACAAGTTATGAATTTTAAAAAAACGGTTATTTACTTTTCAAATGTCCATAACTTTTTCAAAAATTGACCTATTAAAACGTTTTTTTTCAAAATTTTTGTTTTTAAATGTACTTTTCAGGAATATATTTTGAAAAATTATTCAAAACGTTCTTCATCGTTTTTTTTTTATTTTAGTAAAAAAACGAAAAATTCTCAGTGATTGACTTTTTTTCCTTTTCTTTTTCGTTTTTTTCATCAGAAACTTTGACATTTTTTGCAAGGTTTCTGAAATTTTCAGTGAGATTATTTTCTTTCAATTAAAAAAAATTTTTTTTTTCAACTCAGCTCATTTCTCATAACACTCTGGGGATTTATGAGGATGAAGAAAAAACGTCAAAGTTTGAAAAAACATAATAATAAATGAAATTCAATGTGGTAATCATCGAAATTTTTTAAAAATTTTTCGAAAAAGTAAAAAAAAAATAGAAGATAGTTCTGAATGGTTTAATTACATTTTTTTTAAATACACGTAAAAAAAAATTTGAAAAAAATCGTTCCAATAAATGAATTTTTGATTAAGTTATGGACTTTTAATTCATAACTTTTGAATTTTATTTATTATTTTTTTTTCAACTTTGATGTTCTCTCTACATCCGCATAAATCCCCAGAGTTGTATTATGAGAAATGAACTGAGTTAAGAAAACTTATTTTTTTTAATTGAAAAAAAATAGAAAAAAAATAATCCCATTCTGAACATTTCAGAGATCGTGTAGAAAATGTCTAAGTTTCTAACGAAAAAAAGAAAAAAAAAAGTAAAAATGTCAATCATGGAGAAATTTTCGTTTGATTCCGAAAAAAAAAAACGATGAAGATCACTCCGAATAATTTTTCAAAATATTTTTCTTAAAAGTACATTTGAAAACAAAAATTAAAAAAAAAAACGTCACAATAAGTGAATTTTCGAAAAATTTATTGACCGTTCAAAAATAAATATCCATATTCTTTTTAAATTTTCTAACTTTTTGGCGGTTAAATAAATGTCGAAATTGCAACTAAAAAAGTAGTTGTACTTTGTCAAGTTTTAGATCGATGCCAAATTATTAAGATCTAGGATTTAAGGGACCAAAAAAGAATTTACGAAAAAACGATGATTCTTCTAAACTCCTTGAGTTATTCTATCAAAATGCAAGTACTTTTCAAATTAAAGAATAAATATTGGAAACTTTTTCGCTCAATAATTGCGAAATCATGAAAGTAGCACGGATTTTTTGAACATATATAATTTTCACACAGCGGGCGAAGGATAAAAGTCTGATTGGTTAATGAAATGTAAAAACTCTCTCGATGAAAAAAGTTTTTCTCTTCGCAGATATTAATTGACAAAGGGGACAGAATTATGCCAAATAGGTTCATTCCAATTTTGCCCGTGTTCTGTTCTTGCACAAGTAATATACATTCTATAGAGAAAATGATGGAAAATTCATAATTCAGAATTTATTCCAAAAAATGATTTCGTCTTGTGAAATTTTTATTTTATTATGTAAAAAAAGGAATTGTACGTTCAAATACACCACATTCAATTTTTAAAACGACAAGAAGTCAAATATCTTTGGTCCGCTGATTGCAAGTGAAAATTCTCAAGTCTAAGATTGTAATTTTGTTTATTTATTTTTTTCTGCAAAATAAACTTTGAGGTCTAATTATTCGCATTCAAAAAAAAATAAGTCACAGAAAATTCAAGACTCTGTGAATGTGACTTTTGGAAAATTTTCTCGAACAAAATTAGATGAAAATAAAATGAAATCATAGAAAAATTCAAGACTTTACACGAAATTCAAGGACATTTCTAGGATATACAATTCAAGGATGGCTAGACACCCTGCCTTCAGAAACTCTACGGAGACTGTACGAAGCCTTCAGAAACTCAACGGAGAGGTTATTTGAGGCCTGTAGAAACTCTACGGAGAGGCTGTTGGAGGCCTTCAAAAACTCTACGAAAAGGCTGAAACGGAAGAAAGATATATGTTATCGGAGGCTTTCAGAAACTCTACAGAGAGGCTATTCGAGGCCTGTAGAAACTCTGCATAGAGGCTGTAACTCAACAGGGAGGCTGATGTTATATACAAGTCAACATGGCTCGTGTAGTGTACATAACCTTCGATATGAAGAAACATGAAGAATAAATACCTTCATTAGCTGGGGGATTTGCCGACGTTCTATCCACTTCGCGATCCATTTTCTAATTGTGGATGACAAAATGTGGTGGAAGTCACAGAGGTTATGCTCAATCAGCTCACTTTTTTCCCTTTTTTCAGACGTCTATGACATTTTAGCCATCTTTTTAATTGTAGACGGTTATGTGCTTCAACTAAATAGTAAATTATGCACAAGAAAAGCACCATTAATCATTTATTCCCATATAATTGATTTGTTTATGACTTTTGAACAAAACTGTACGAAACTACTTTTGTATTGCCACCCTTTCAATGGCGCTGCGCTGCGCTTGCGCTTGCACTCATCACATTACGAAAAGGCCTAGCTCTTACTTTTTAACTCAAAATGTGAAGTATCTGTTTTACCGACAATTTTTCGAACAAGTCTTTCTCGTAAATGTTTAATAATTTAAACAAAAACAAAGTTTTAGGCCCTGCAAAATATACTGATGAAGAGCATGAAACATGTGTTGCTGATCTCTGAGAAAAACCTTATCAAAAAATTCATCTATCTCTCTCGCACTCATGTAACAGCTTATTTACTTTATTTACTTTCACATCCTCGTGAACGTGAATTTTGTCTGCAGCGAACGCTGCGATCGATTCAGTTGTCCCCACCATATATACTCTGCTTCCCCTGCCAATTAACTTTAAAAAAAGTTAATAAAGTCAATATGTAGTGCTAACTTCACGGAGCTCTGAAGATTTGACCGCTAAATACGATCTCAGTGACGAAATGAATATCGGCATCGTGATGAGCATGTTTTCTCATAGTAACAAAACAAATGAAGTGATTATCAATAAGAGTTTGTCTCAGTTGTCGTGGAAAAATTGTGAAGATACATTGACTGAAGAAACGGCAATAAAAATGAGTGATTCAAAAAGTATAACGTTTTCAACTAACGAAGCGATTGATAAAATTAAATTCAACGAAAAAAGCGTGTAAGATTTTTTTAAATATACTTTTATTGAGCTTTTTTTAAACGGAATAAGCGTAATTAATTCTTTATAAAAATCTTATTTTACAGGGAAGTTCAAGGTTTCGTCGATACGGTGGAGCGCCCGAAAATCGTCGGAAAAGTGAAAAAATACAATTTATTGAAATTTGTATTAAACAATGGAGCAGGTCGTCGGATCCAATGCCTTGCCTGGGGAGACGAAGTGAAACGGGTTTCGGAAATAATTCAACTAAACATGGTTTGTGTGGGGTTTTTCAAATCTTTTTTGCCTTTTCCTTGCATTATATATGGGGCATCCCCCACCAAATCAACCACTTTTAAACCCGACCCCTTTCGATTTGGCTGAAACTTTTTTATCTTTTTGTATCCTGACAAAAAAATTTTTCAGAATTTTTTCAAATTTTTTCATCCAACCATCAAAAAGTTGGGAATTTAAAAAAAAATTGCTATTTATTTTTTAAATGTCCATAACTTTTTCAAAAATGGACTTATCGTGACGTTTTTTTCAAAATTTTTGTTTTTAAATGCACTTTTCAGAAAAATATTTAGAAAAATTATTCAGACCGATCTTCATTTTTTTTTTTTTTTAGTTTTCGGAAAAAAAGAAAAATTTCTCGATCATTGACATTTTCAATTAAAATTTTTTTTTCCGTTAAAAACTTTGACATTTTCTTCAAGTTCCCTGAAATTTTCAGAGTGGGATTATTTTTTTTTACATTTTTTTTCAATTGAAAAAAAAAATATTTTTCAACTCAGCTTATTTCTCGTTATATCATTCTGGCGATTCATGAGGATGTATAGAGAGAACATCAAAGTTAAACAAAAAAATTATAAATGAAATTCGAAAGTTATGAATTTAAAAATAAAAGAGCTGTTTATATTTCAAATATCCATAACTTTTTCGAAAATTGACTTATCGGGACGTTTTTTTTTTGAAATTTTTGTTTTTCAATGCATTTTTTAGGAAAAAAATATTTTGAAAAATTATTCAAACCGATCTTCATTGTTTTTTTTTAACTTTCGTAAAAAAACGAAAATTTCTCTATGATTGACATTTTTAATTTTCTTTTTCTTTTTTTCATTAGAAACTTTGATATTTTCCGGATAAAAAAATTTGAAAAAATGCTGAAAATTTTTTTTGTCATGGTACAAAAAGATAAAGTTTCAGCCAAATCGAAAGGGGTTGGGTTAAAAAGTGGTCGATTTGGTGTGGAATGCCCCATATATATAATGCAAACAACGCCACAAGCAACCGTTGCCTTTCAACTCGTAAAACAACGGTGAAAGCAACGTAAAAAGTCGGTAAGATCTAGCTTTTTAAAGCTCCCTACATTATCGACGGTGGTAAAAAAAAACGCTTGGGATGGTTTGGCATAGAGAAAGATTTAGGTGGCGTTATTTACCAGCAACACGTTGCAAGTTCCACAAGGGAATCCTTAACACATTCGGATAATTTAACCCTCCGTGTGTACTATATGTTTCAAGACACGGTGTGTATACACTGGGTCTTATAGAGATAACATTGCGGTTTTCAAAATTTTCTCAGATTTCAAAAAATCTAAAAAAAATTGTGGATTTCTTCTCAAAGTGTCTACTATATGGCTTATGAGTTGCTATAGTCAAAAGTTTAAAACCGTTGTTAATGAAAATTCGAGAATAAAGCGGGAAATCTGAGTTTAAAATTTCGACTGCTCCCTTAAAGACCCAGTGTACACACGGAGGGTTAAGTTTATGTGAATTATATTATAAGTTATGAAATAATTATGAATAAATTATGAAGACGAAGAATTTTTATATTTATAGATATTGCACGTCGATAAAGGGCGTTCCAAAAAAATAGACAATATGTCGTTCAACACGGGAGATGTTCCATTCGAGTTAATAATGGAGCCGTACACTCTACTGGAAAACGTCGGGCAATACACCGTCGAAAATGAAGATAAGTCCGAGGCTCTTTTTATTTCATGGGAACAAATCCCAGAAATGGAGGGGCAAAAAATCAGTAAGTTGTATATGAGGCATTTCACACCAAATCAACTACTTTTAACCCCGACACGTTTCGATTTGGCTTCAACTTTTTTATCTTTTTCTACCGTAACAAAAACATTCTTCAGAAATTTTTCAAATTTTTTTACCCAACCGTCAAAAAGTTATGAATAAAGAAAAAAATGGCAATTAATTTTTCAATTGCTTATAACTTTTTGAAAAATTGACTTATCGGAACGTTTCTTTTCAAAATTTTTGTCATCAAATCTACTTTTTAGAAAAATTCTGTACTTTGATTTAGTGGTCACCCTGAAACGAAAATTTATCGATGATTGTCATTTTTTATTTTTTTTTCTATTTTTCATTGGAAAATTTAACATTTGCTGCAAGTTCTTTGAAATTTTCACAATGAGATTTTCTCTATTTTTCTTTTCAATAAGGAAAATACTTTTTTTTTACTTCTCTTATTTCTCATAAAACCATTCTGGAGATTTATAAGACTAATTTCGAGACGAAATTTTTCAGAAATTTCGGGGTGGATAAAGTCCAAGTTCGATGAAATAAAACACAAAAATGGCGAATCGAGCTTTGGGGTCGGCTCAATAACAAATGGGAAACAAAAATTCGAAGTGCGCATCGCGTCACTCGGAAACACCGAATGCTTAAAAATTGAAAAAGGAGAGTCTGTAAACGTCATCGGAACGGTGCATTTCTCATCGTATTTTTATCTGCAAGTCGCGGTTGGGTCCGACATTGAAAAAAGTTATGAGGAAAAATTGAACACGTCGAATATGTTTAATATTACCGAAATGCCGGAAAAGGTAAAGGGCAAATGTTTTTAACGATTTCATTAAAAATATTATAACAATAACAATATTATAACAGTTATATACTAAGTTCGTTTAATATTAATATATTTTCTTTCCATTACAGAAATCGAAGGGAAATTGAAGAGGAGGATTCCATCAGAAAAAAAAAAAAAATATATTATCAAATTTAAGCCAAATTATTGGAATGGGTCACGAGATTATTAATTCGTTTAAAAAGTGTTAATTCTGTTTTTCTTGTTTGTTTTACGTTAATAAAATGTATAGAGTTTGATTCAAAATGTATCTTGATGATAAGCTGAAAAGAACGTCGTTCTATCTCGCCCTGTTGGACCTCTCATTTTCTTGATCGGAGACATTCCATAAAAACAATCTTTTCGACTATTTCTCGAGGGGAATTTGATTTTTTTTTATTGTGAATTCGTGATCAGCGGACGATTTTCCATCGTATGGCTCTAGAGATGGTCATAAAAACTTTTAAAAAATCACAATTATTTCCACCCATTTGTCGCCTGTCCATCCGCTAAATGACCTTGGCTGTTCCATGACTCCTGGTGAAGGTCAATTTTTTGTTTTGTCATTTCAAAGTTAGCACCGTATTTTCTGGATCAAAAATTCCATGGGGAACACGAATAAGCTATTTTCGATGCATACATTTTTAATGAGTGATGATTAATTGAAAGTACAAAAAACGATTTTGGTTTGGGAACTTAAAATTGTTTAAAAAATCGAAACACGAAATTCTCATCAGTTTTGTGGTGAGCATAATTCGACATGTATCTTGATTATATGCTGAAGACAACACCGTTTTATCTCACCCTGTCCGACATCTCATTTTCTTGATCGGAGACATGAATTCCATAAAAAAAATCTTTTTAACTGTTTCTCGGAATTCGATTTTTTTTATTGCAAAGCCGTCATCAGCCGACGATTTTTCATCGTATAGCTCTTGAGATGTTCATAAAAACGAAAAAAATCACAATTATTTCCGCCCATCTGTCACCTCTCTGCCTGGCCATTCGTCAAATGACCTTGGCTAATCCTGGACTCCGGATGAAGGTTAAATTTTTGTTTCGTCATTGAAAGATTCATAACGTATGCTTCGGATCGAAAATTCCATGGAAAACACGAATAAGCTATTTTCGATGCATAAATTCTTTACAAGTGATGCTTGAAAGTGCAAAAAACGATATTGACAACTTGAAAATTTTAAAAAATCGAAAAAATGAAATTATCTTCGGTTCCGTGGCGGGCATAATTCGACATGTATCTTGATTATATGCTGAAGTCAACGCCGTTTTATCTCGCGATCTCGCCTGTCCAATCTCTCATTTTCTTGATCGGAGACATAAAAACAATCTTTTCGACTATTTCTCGATGAAATTTTATTTGTTTACATTATTATTATTACAAATTCGTGATCAGCAAACGATTTTCCATCGTGAAGCCGTTGAGATGTTCATAAAAATGAAAAAAAATCACGTTTATTTCCGCCCGTTTGTCGCCTTTCCATTCATCAAATGACCTTGGCTAATCCTTGACTCCTGGTGAAGGTCAAATTTTTGTTTCGTCATTCAAAGGTTCATATCGTGTGCTGTGGATTGAAAATTCTCTTTAAAATACGAATAAGCTATTTCCGATCAATAAATTCTTTACGAATGATGCTTGAAAGTGCAAAAAAAGTTTTGGGAACTTGAAAATTAAAAAAAATAGAAAAAAACGAAATTCTCCGAGATTTCCAGTGGGCATAATTCGACATCCCTCATGGAAATAAAGTATATGCAAAATATATTTTTTATATAAGCAGCATGTAGGCTACATATATTATTATATCACAAAATGTATGCCAAATATATATTTTATGCAGAGAGCGTGCATGTAGCGTATATTGCAAAAAGTACATTTGAATTTACATGCAGACGCATATTATAAAATATATGCAAAATATATATTTTTTTATAAGCAGAATACATGTAGCATACATCGCAAAATACATTTTAATTTACATGCAGATGTACATTAAAAAATATATGGGTCATTCCATTTCGAATCGATCAATAGTTGGAATCGACCCCTTTCGATTTCGATGAAATTTGGACAGAAGGTTTCGCTTTTAACCAAATGAAAATGTTTTCAAAAATATTTTTTAAAAGTTATCCAGTATTAAAAATGTTACATTTTTCCAAATCTGTCAATTTCATTTTTTAAATATATCGAAAACTATTATAGTTACGAAAAATCGTCCTGAATACATTTGAATACTTGGAGCTATGAACACAAAAATATTCTGAAAAAAAAAATTGAAAAATGATAAATTTGAAGAATTCTGAATTAAATTTTTCGTTGAATTTTTTTTATAAAAGATCCTGAAATTTTAAGAGGGGTATTTTTTGTTTTTGTCAAAAATATGAATTTTTAAATTTTTAAAAATCGTGTAAATCCACGATAAACATTAAATTTTTGGTTAATTTTTTTTTATTTTTTTATATTTATTTGGATTATTATATATTTTTATATTTATTTGCATTATATTTATGTTTATTTATTTTTATAACTATTAAATTTTTTTTTTATTTTATTTTATTTTCTATATTTTTTTTATATAATACCTTGGACTGATCTGAAAAGATCCTGAAATTTTCAGGATGGTGTTGTATTTTTCCAAAATAAATTTCTTTGACTTTTTGTAGAAAAAAAATTGATTTTTTTTTTGGTTAAGATTCGAAAAAATATAGTTTTAAAATAAAAAAACACCATCTGAGAAATTTCAGAATCTTTTAATTATGATAAAAAAATTTTTTTTTTTACCGAAATTCAAAAATGTATATTTTTGAAACAGAACACGATGCGGAAATTTTCAGGATTTTTAAAGATCAGTCAAAGGTATTAGATAAAAAGAAATAACCAAAAATCTAATGCCGATCCTAGATTTACGCGACTTTTGAAAATTCGAAAGTTCATATTTTTGAAAAAAGACAAAACACCCCTCTGAAAATTATAGGATCTTTTAATATTAGTAAAAGATATTATATTTAAAAAATTGAACGAAAAATTCAATGTACAACTTGGATTTTCATGATTTTAAAAAATTCATGATTCTCCGAATTCATGATTTTTCAAATTTTTTTTTCGGAATATTTTTTTTTCATAGCCTCAAGTATACTTTGCAAAATGTATTCAGGAGGATTTTTCGTAACTATAATACTTTTCGAGATATTTAAAAAGTGAACTTGACCGATTTGAAAAAATGTAAAATTTTAAATACTGGATAACTTTTGAAAAAAAATTTGTTAATTTTTTTCCTTTAGTAGAACTTTGTTTGGTTAAAAGCGAAACCTTCTGGCCCAATTTTGACGAAATCAAAAGGGGTCGATTCCAACTCTTAGTTGATTTGAAATGGAATGACCCATATATTTTGCAGTATATTCATTACTATACATTGCATATATTCGTAATTATATTGAAAAATATATAAAAAATATCCAATTTTTGAATCAAAATATAAAGAGTATATTGTGTATAAGGGGCAGCCCACGCCATTTCGAACGGCCAAAAAGTTGTCCACTCTCAAAAAAATGGAAATTTTGTCAACTTATTTAATTATATGAGAAAAAACATTGTAAGTTTTTTCAAAATTTTCGGATCGCATTTTCTTGAGTTTTTCAAAATATCGAAATTTGCAAAATACCGTTATTTCTCGTGAGCATTTGATTTAACAGAAAAATTAATTTAAAAAAAGCATGCAGTTTTACATGACCTTTGTGAAAAAATTTTGTTTTGAATTTTTCCAGTTTAAAAAATGCCCATTTTCTCGAAAATTATACAAAAATATTTTTTTTCGGTCAGAATGTCACTTTCGATTTTTCTCAAAAAAATCCAGGAAATACTCTGAAGTGTGTACAGTAGCACCTTTTTTTCAGAGTGGCTATATTCGTCGTTCCAAAGCTAAGCTTGTTTTATTAAAATTATTTTTTTTTTGTTTTTGCTCCAATAAACTCTAAAACATTAAAATGATTATTGTAGATGTTTTTTTATCTAAGAATTCGAGAGAAACAATTTAGGAGAGTATGATTGTCCATAATCATTGATTAAAAAATAACAAACGGTACTTAGTAAGTACTGTTAAATCTTGGAAAGCATACGATGAAACAGAAAAATGTTTCAGACAAAAAAGTTGCAGTTTTACATAAACTTTGCGAAATTTTAGTTTTTTGAATTTTAAGAGTTTGAAAAAATACCATTATCATCAAAAATATACGAAAATAATTTTTTTCGATCGGTATGTCACTTTCGATTTATGTCGAAAAATTCCACAAAATACTCTGAAATGTGTAAAATAGACACGTATTTTTTAAAGATAGTTCGATTAGTTGTTCCAAAGCTATGATTTGTTTTATTAATAAATTTTTTTTTTCGTAAAAATCAATTATTACGGAAAATCATACTCTTCCAAATTGTTTCTCTCAAATTCTTAGATAAAAGAACATCTATAATAATAATATTAATGTTTTAGAGCTTATTGGAGCGAAAACAAAAAAAAATATTATTAATAAAACAAGGCATAGCTTAGGAACAACGAATATAGCCAATCTGAAAAAAATAAGTGCTACTGTACACACTTCAGAGTATGTTCTGGAATTTTTTGAAAAAAATCGAAAATGACCTACCGACGGAAAAAAAATATTTTGGAATAATTTTCGGGCGAATGGGCATTTTTTGAACTCGAAAAATTCAAAACAAAATTTTTTCACAAAGTTCATGTAAAACTGCATCTGCATGAACATTTTTCTGTTTAATGGTATGCTTTCAAGATATAGCGGTGCTTAGAAAATTTTGGAATAAAAAAAAACTCCAAGAATTGCGATCCAAAAATTTTGAAAAAATTCATACGCTTTTTCATATAATTGAACAATCTGACAAAATGTTAATTTTTTTGAGAGTGGAGAACTTTTCGACCGTTCGAAATGGCATGGGATGCCTCATATACTTTCGAATATATTTTGCATATACTATATATTTCCATGAGATATGTATCTTGATGAGATGCTGAAGACAACGCCGTTTTATCTCGCTGTGTCCGACCTCTCATTTCCTTGATCGGAGACATGATTCTATAAAAACAATCTTTCGACTATTTCTCGAGCGAATTTGATTTTTTCAATTGCAAATTCGTGATCAGCCGAAGATTCTCCATCGTATAGCTCTTGAGATGTTCATTAAAACGGAAAATCACGTTTATTTCCGCCCATCTGACGCCTGTCCATTCGCCAAATGATCTTGATTATTATTCGTAATCCACCGGACTGTCGATTTTTGTTGTCGTCATTTAAAGGTTCGTAGCGTGTGTTCTGGATCGGAAATTTTCTGGGGAATACGAATAAGACATTTGTGATCATAAAATTCAGTACGAAACAAACTTAAAAATTACCGAAAATAGTTTTAGCCCATCCATTTGCAAATGCACTTCTACTGATCCCGGTGTGGGGCGATGAGAAATTTTGTTTTCGCTGCTCAAAGGTTCAAAGCGTACATGTGTTTTGAATCAGAAATCTTTTGGCCACATGAATAAGCTATTTGCGAAGGTATAATTTCTTACAGAGCATGCTTAAATATTTCAAAAACATTTCCGGCCTGTCCGTTTTCAAATAAATCTTGGCAGATCCGGGCACAAGGCCGCAGGGAATTTTTTTCTTTCGTTGCACGCGTATATTCGTCACAGACGATTTTTCTTGTATATTCGTACACAGATATTCGTTGAACACGAATATCCACGTACAGCACTTTTTTAAGGCAATTTTTTCCGTTTATAATACACGTGCGTATGAAACTATCATGACCGGACCTTTTCAAGCGATTTTGCCGATCAACACGACGCATAACCACGAACCGACTGTCAAAAGATCGCGCGACTCGCGACATACGAATTCGCGCACACAAATCACACCGTTACACGAAATTGATATCCGTGTCTCTCGCGAAATTATCTCACTCACTCTTTTTAAATGATTCTTTAACCGTATATTACGCGTAATGTATATCTAACCGATTTCTTTGGCTAACGTGACAGACGTATAACCGCGATGAACTGTCAAAACATCGCGCGACTCGCGATGTGTGAAGTCACGCACACGCGAAGTGTGAAGTCGCGCTCGAATCAACGCAACCGACCAATCACAGCACGAATAAAACGACGACAATGCCTTCGAGATTTTCGATATATATTCTCATCAACTTTTTATTAGGGGACTAGGGTTACCCACCGCGCGCTGAAGCGCGCGTACAGGGTTTTATTTGCGCTGCAACGCCCAAATTACAACATTCAAATTAGTCACATGAAGATAACGTTATTACTCATGAAAAAAGAAGTATATATATAGTGATGTTTTTGTTATCTTTATTGAAAAAATGTACAACATGTTTAAAAATATCTAAATCTTAATGTTTAAGGTTTTTCAAGTGTTATTGTATTTTGATTTTTCAAGTTTCACTCACTTTCACTCACTCACTATCACAGTTTTTAATATATATTGAGTCAAATATTTTAATTACCAAAAAAGTGGATCATATTTTGTTTTTTGAGAAAAGCATTGAAACTATATACAACATTCACAATGTATGTTTTAAAGCAACAAAATACGTGAAATAAATTTGCAGTTAACTATCACAAATCTATGAAGAAGTAAAAATTTAAAAACAGTAACTCTTTTTAGGCAAGCCTTTGAGCAATGTGTGTAATTTCGAGATAGCAATTTTCAAGTCAAGTGTATTAAGAGTATATTTTCAAATATACGTGATTGATGCTTTCTTGTGCCGTCGTCCGTAGAATTTCTGATTTCTGCGTTTTTTATCTCACACCAAACGTATTCGCTTTTCTTATAAATTGATAGAGACTTAACCTCAAAGTCGTCCCTGTTTTTTCAAAGTAAAATATACATATTAGGTTTCATCTGCATTTTTCATGCGGTTTCATTTAATCAACCATTTGTATTAGCTTCTTTGCTATCAAGGTAGCAAAGCTATCAGTACCTGTTACGTTTTATCGGATATATTTTTATTCATATATATAATTCCTTGTAAACGAAATTTTTAACATATCCGTCGTGTTGAGGTTTAAGGTACACTTTCAGAGACTCCCAGGAACGCACGCGGGAGAAGGCTACGTATAATTGTCCGTGATTGAAAACATCTCGACGAAGGTCTACACTGATTTTTTCAAACGTTTGTCCCTGTGATTTGTTTATAGTCATCGCAAAAGCTACTTTTACTGGAAATTGGCGTCGTTTAAAAGCAAAGGGATATTCATTTTCACAGTAGAGAGTGATGCGATGTAAGAAAACTATCTGTCCGGTTTTATCACCGGACAAAATTTCACATCGCAAAACCATGTTGCCTAATTCTAAAACCAGTAGTCTTGTACCATTGCACAAACCTTCATTGATACTTAGGTTTCGAATAAGCATAATAATACTGTACTTGCGGAGACGTAATTCGTGAGGTGGTAAACTGGGCGGTGATAACGTGTTCAGATATTCAGGCAGGATTGTTTCGTTTATCTGGTCGTTGTCACCGCAATTCTCTGTACTGTCGACGCTCGTGTAAAGTCGTTCAGTATTACTATCAAATAAGTTCATAACCCTTGAATTGATTTCTTGGACATCGACATTCCGAGCGGATAGGATGGCACATTTTGCCACTTGTTTAAATTGTCTTGCTCTCACTAAATGTCCGTACGTATCTTCAACTATATCCTGATCGGCAGCTGCCAAACAACGCACTGGAACTTGAAGGTTGTCGTTTGAATCATTAAGAATTCCATCACCAACGTTCAGCAAAAATTGAGCAAACTCCACCTCATTTATTAAAACTCTCATGTTTTGAGTGAATGCGTACTTAGTAAAGTATTGCCACAGTGGACTGTATTTAATTGACAGGTTCACTGTTTCACTACGAGTTCCTCGTACCTTAACCGGAAGAAGTTGGCGAAAATCTCCTCCGAGAACGATAATCTTTCCACCAAAAGGTTTGTTATTGTTCATCATGTCTCGCAACGTTCGATCTACCATTTCGAGTGCATAACGTGGAGCCATAGGGGCTTCATCCCAGATGAAGAGATCAATGTTCTTCAAATATTCGCCTTGTTTCGATTGAACCTTGATGCTGGACGTAGAATCTGCATATAAAGGTACTGGCAATCCAAACGTTTTGTGTACCGTTTTACCCTCAGGAAGCAATATGGCTGCGATTCCGGTGAAAGCCATGGCACTAACGCTCTTACCTCTACCTCGAACAAGATTCGAAAGAGTTGTATACGTATAGGTCTTTCCGGATCCGCCAGGACCATCTATGTAGAAACAATTTATTTGGCCGTCGTTGTTGTCGATTGCATTTAGAACGGCATCAACGAAGGTCTTCTGGGTACTGTTGAGTTGTTTATATTGTTGCATGCCAATTTCATTAAATCCAGCAGGTGGCATCTGTGGCTCGTTCTGATGAAAAATTTCCACTTGTTCCATACCTTGAAATCGCGTTAGACTGAAACCTTCTTTATCGAGCATATAAGCGATTTGACTGTACGCTTTACTCTGTGCTTGTTGTGTGGACATATGTCTCGCATGATCCTCTGATAACTTGTTTTTAAATTCTTCCCACAGCTCTTTCGGATGAATCGGTTGACAGTGAATCAGAATTCTAACAAATAGTCTTCTAAGCAAACCAGGCATCATCCAAATGGCAGCTTCCTGTATTGCTTTTCGCCACTCGTCATCGTCTTCAATTAGACCTAATGCTAAACACGTTGCAATAAAACTTTCACAAACTTTACCATCCACGAACTTTAAATCTTCAAAACTTTTGGCGCCTTTAACCTTCAACAACAGTAAACGAAGATGAAACAGTTCTGTCTGTGCTGGATTTATCGAGTACATTCGTCCAATAGCATGATGCCCACGCTGTCGCTGTTCCCATTGAAATACCGTTCGTCCATGAACATTTGTTTTTTTGAATACATAATGCGATGGAATGTCTGGGTAAACAAATTGTCTTGCAGATTGATCCCGAACGTTCAGGGCAAAATAATCCATCAACATCGACACGCGACTTATTGCGTTTTGTACCCCTTCTTCATTCATATCTATTGGAATAGTGATATTGTGTTCGTTGGGCAGATGCACGGGAAGACGTATCACAGGATGACTTTTTTCTTGCATCTTCTTATCAAAGATCCGCCAAATAGCTTCATTTGGACCAACATAGCGAGCTTCTATGTGATCCTTGACTTCATCGTGATCGATAACTGTTTCCGTCTCTCCATTCTGGCCGTTTGTTACCTGAATAGCCGCTGCATCATGTCCTTTGTAAACATATTTATACAAATATTTTGGAGCTGTGACACTTGTAACAACTTCCACATTAATGTGACTATTGAACATAAGTGATAATGTTGGACAGTATGGGACAACCCATCGATTATCGACGACGTGTCCACCTCGACGCTCGTATAGAACTCCGGTGTCTTTTCTACGATAACGCGGGTAAGCATCTGCATCTAATGTTGTTTCTTCATGAAATGCCTTTGGAAAGTGTTTGGAGCATTTTCCATTTATCTCACACCATGCTCCGCAAGGTCCATGGATCATATTGCCCATGATGATTCTGTGCAACTCTGGATTCGATTCGAGATCAGGGATTTCCGCGGAGATAAATCGGTCTACTGTTTCTGGGGTTGTCATTTTTTGTTTTAGCGTCACCAATAAATGGATGTGCAATAAGCCACGTTTTTGTGACTCAATTGTATAAACATACGCTTCGACTTCGCCAAAAAAATTCTGACGTACAATCAAATCAATCAATTTTTTTTTTTTCATATCGAAGACACGGGTAGTTAAATCTGGGCGATCCGACGGTTGTTGATTTGGAAATAAATTTTCTCTTATCTCACGCCAATTCGGATTGCATGTCATTGTTATAAAAATATCTGGCTTTCCAAACTTTCTAACTATTCCCATTGCATCTTGATAATGCTGCATCATATTTCGTGGTGAACCTGTAAAGCTTGATGGTAGGATAACAACTCTTCCCACTCGAGCATTCTCATCGTGTGCAGCAGTGTTCAGGTAATCTACCAAACCAGTGTAAGTTTCAGATCGTATTTTTACTTGATTATTTTTTATAAATTCTATACGATCTTTTTCGACTTTCACATAGTGGTCAACCACCCATTGTTGGAATAGCCGACGTCCCAAGAGAATAGCATTGCTTTCATCATTTTCACGGATTGCCATTCGATATCTTACATAAGCTTCTCTGGAAACACGTTTTTGATTGCTCCCCGTTTGCCTTAGATCTCGGTGCCAGCCTCGAGTACCAAATGGATAAAACAATGGATAAACCCATGGCTCAACATTGGGATCCATGGTACTGACGAACTGTAGTTTCCTCGTATTTTTGCCACATATAGTGACATACGATTCAGGAATTTCACCGTCGGCAGTAGTTGAAAACACAGCAGCAACTTCGTTGCTTCGTTGAAAGTTGAATCGGCGGCGATCCATCCCTGGCTTCAAAGTAAATAATAACTGTAACTCACCAGGTGGTTGCATATCGTTGAGATGATTTCTTTGTCGTTGAGCTTGCAGCTCTTCGCTCATCATTTTATATGACTGAGCAAAAACGTTATTATCACGTATAATACGGTCAATTATTCCCAGTAGATCGTGATCAAGAGTTGTATTTCGACGCAATAAAGAATCTACTGCTTCATCCGAATCAACGATAAAAAGCTGTCCGTAAGTTGGCAATTCATTGTCAGCTGGATACAACGATGTATTTACTTGATAGTAGATTTGGCCTTGTATCTTGAAGCAATATGGTCCCGGACGTCTTCCGTCGAAGTTCATCAGATTAGCGTTAAAGGACGCGAACGAGAAGGAAGCGTTGTAATTACGAATTCGTTCAAAAAAAGTGTTCGATTTATCATGTGTGCCTTTAAATAAGGAATTCAATTCCTCTGGCATCGTCGGCAATGGTTCAAGATGAACTTTACCGTGACCGCAGCAATCATGGAATGAATTTTTCTTGTTCGATACTCTTTCAGACACGAAATGTGCAGGACTACAATGCGTACAAATCTCAGTCATACTGCCTCCATAGTGTTCCTGGAGATTGTTAATGGTTCCCGCGGGAAATCGGTTTCGTTCTTCACAACGTCTTCGTCGAAAACGGTTCTGCCGTTCTGCATTAGTTGATCTGCTGTTGCTTTGTTCATTATTTCGATAATTCGATTGTAAGATTATGTTCGGTCTCATTACTTCTGGCTGCAAATCTATGGTATGCTCGTCTTGTTCAACAACTGGAAGTTCAGCGATGCATTCATGTAGTATCACATCTTCTCTGAGTGTTCGTATGGGTGGGTTACAAACAACCTCCATATCTTCTGATAATTCATCAATTTGATTAGAATGTACTGCCACTGTACATACATTCTCTGCTTGTGTGTTGGTGTGATTTAAAGATTCTTGTGATTCTGCAATGACTCGAGTTTCCTGCACTGCTAACACTGGTGCGTCTTCTGATTGTTTTTCAAATAGGTTCAACGGTTGTTCATTTTGAATATTTTGTGCAGTAGCTTTTAATTGACTACGTCGATGACGCTGGTTTTCACAGTTTCTTTTTTTTTTAAGAAGTTGAAATTCAATTTCTTCTTCAGCGGTTCGATTTACCTTTCGTCGTCCCATGATACACGTTGGCTTGATAGTGTAGCTTTATTTCATTCAGATAAATACAAAAATTTGTTTTAATTATTCAAAAAATGTTTTCTATTTGAATAAATAAATTCAATGCAAGATACACTCCAATTAACTTTATTTTTGATTATGAAAAATAAACCTCTCGTACAACATAATTGGCAATTTATAGTATGAATCCTTAAATCGTAATTACTCTATATTCACAGTATATTATATCACCAGCATGTAATCAATGAAATGATTCTTCAAATGTAGGAAATTATAGTAAATTGATCTTATTCAGCTTTTTAGTATCATCATTAGCATAATTGTTAATCTTTAAATCAGCTCAGTTTCATTCAGTTCAGTTCAGTTCAATTCAATTTGGTTTATTTAAATTCAGCTCAATTCAATATAGTTCAATCTACGTTAATCATCATCATCATCATCATCATCATCATCATCATCATCTCATTCGCTGTCCCGGATGGCCTGAAATACAAAAATACATTTTTCAGCAACAAACATTACAAATTAAATCAATTTTTCTGTATTAACTACTTTATTAACGGTCGTCGAATTTGTTGTTAACTGATATTAAAACATGTAGGGTTTTCATTTTTGAGATTAAAATTTTTTACTCTACAAAAAGTAGTCAAAAAGTGTTGAAAACTATAGAAAAACGAAACGTTATTTATAGTATTTCTTTGGAATAAGAGCTACTTCCCAAAAAGGGGTTGAATTTTTGTTTTGCCATCAACAGCTTTAATTGGTCATTATAAATGATACACTGTTTACGGAAGCTAACGTTTTCCATTAACCTATTAAAGCCGAAGAATCCTGATTTCAGTCCTCTAAAACTCTCGGGTGTGCTCTTTCAGGCTTTCAGGCTTTCAACCAAGTTTTGTCCATTAAAAAAAATTAATATGGTCCTTTTTAAACAACTTTTAAATAAACTTTTTCATTTCGGTCTATCATATTGTATTTGCCATTTTGAATTTCAGCAATTTGAAGTCAAAATCACGATCAGCGACCTCAAAAGCCCGACGTACTAATTTTCGTGAAAATTAAATTAGTTTTTGTGATACACTAAGCATGACATTATTATTGTCACTCAAGAGGTAAAAAGTGCCATTTTGTGAGCAAAAATAATTACGTCAAAAAATTAACAAAAATATATGAGGTATTCCAGCTGAACTCGACCCACTTTTGACCTCACCGGTTCGGATTTGATTCTCAATTTTTTTTTAAATTCTACCAATCCACAAGAAGGCTCTGGATTTTTTTCAGATTTTTTAATTCGAACGGTTTCGAGTTGTGATTTTTTGTTTAAAACGCCTTTGTCAAAATTTGACTTTTTTAAACAGTGAAAAATATTTTAGCTCTTGAAAATCTCTTCCGAGTCGTAATTTTTGACCCTCTTAGACCTTCTTGAGTAGAAATTTTAGAGGTGCCATATTCTTGAATCTGTTGTTCAAGAAGTCTTTCGTGAAAACCTTGAATTAGGAGCTTCTCGAAAAATTTCTCGACCGAAATTGACAATAGCATTGCATATGAATTGACAATACCGAAGTCCTAACTACAGCCAAGACCTCGGTTAAGCCTCCTAAACAGCGCAAACTGGATATTTCTACTCGAGACGGTCTAAGACGGTCAAAAATTACGACTCGGAAATGTTTTTCAAGAGCTGAAATATTTTTCACTGTTTAACGAAAAGTCGGGGCATAATGGGATAGGTCTTAAAATGTTCATAACGAATTCAGTTTTTTATGAAAAAAAAATTTAGCCAAATCAATTATGACGTACTTGACAAAAAATCGATTTTTTTACTCGAAGAACCAAAAAATCACCTTTGAGGTGGTTGTAGATTTTTTTACTATTTTTTAAATCAAACTTCAACTCAAACTGAGTACTTTATTTTAATGAAATTTTTTCGTCAGCCCTCGCGTTTTTTCGCTACGTTCTCTTGAAAAAAGTCATATTTTGAAAAAGGCACTTCAAACAAAAAATCACAACTCGAAACCGTTCGAATTAAAAAATCTGAAAAAAATCCAGAGCCTTCTTGTGGATTGGTAGAATTTAAGAAAAAATTGAGAATCAAATCCAAACCGGTGAGGTCAAAAGTGGGTCGAGTTCAGCTGGAATACCTCATATACTTCAACTACAACCATTTTCGTGCGCTCATAGTTCAAAAAATGTGATTTTTCAAGGTCTCTAATAAGATTAAATAGTAGTCTTCGATTTTCTCTGTTTTTTTGTTAATTTAAAAACACGTATATACATTTTTTTTTTATAGGCAAAACGTAATTCTGATCATAGATTCTGAAAGAGTGTTTTTTGACTAATTTTAAATCATTTTAAAACATTTTTGTTCCCAGACAGTTTTTGCTTAATTCTATAATTTTCGAGAAAAAAATTCGTCAAATTTTGCGAAAATATTATTTATTTGGTCGCTATTTGGGCTTACCAAAACATTAAAAAAAATAACCTCATGTGTTTTTAGTTCAGACATCAAGGTCACGATAATGATTGGTTTTAGGCACGAAAAAAAATCGAAAGGAAACGATAATTCGATTTTTTTTTTAATATCATCGAAAAATCACATCTTTTTGGCATAGATTAGATTTTTCTATGGTTAAATTCTGGCGCAATTTTAACCATCACCATTTGAAAGAGCACACTCAAAAACAGGGAACCGTAGTTCACAATTTTTTTTGTTTGAATTCATCACATGGCGACACCTCAAATTCAGATATTGAAAATGCGTCCTCTGAGCGTTAATGGGTTAATGGCTATTTCATAACTTATTTCAGGACCAGGGGATAGAAGGATTAAAAACTCTTTCTGAATACAATGCCGAAGAGATGTCAAAGCACCCACTCGCCTCTTCCTCCTGCCCCCCCCCCCCTGTGTGTATGTGCGTGCATATGTGTTTGTGTGCGCGTGCGTGTGTTTGCGTCTGTGTGTATGGGTACACGCGTAAAGCCGAGTGCGTGCGAAAGCAAAAAATGTGTAGTTTGTTTATATTTCCGCCTACGATACCAATATACATTTTTTTAATTAAAAAAATAATATAATGTATATTGAATAGACGGAACTCAAGTGAAGTAAGATAAAATCTTAGTACAGAACGTATTAAGATCTTCGAAAATATAAACAAATTATGCATGTTTACACACATATATAACACACATACGTACGCACGCACTCATGCACATAAAAAAAATCATTAGTTTTCAGAACAATGTACACGTTCGATTCATAATTGAAAAAAGATCTGGTTAAAAAAATGTTGAATAATTATTTGCTTTATCAATTTTTCTAATAATTTTGGATAAATATTATTATTGATAATTGTTGTTTATAGCATGCCAAATTTTGTTGAACTATTTTATATTTTCTTGGAATCACGAAGTAAACAAATTTTATTCGAACACAATTTTTGGCTTGGAAGTGTCACACATACATTCTCAAAACTGTTCTACTGGAAAACGAAATAAATAGTGCTATTGTAAAAAAAAATAAATAAATACCTTTTCTAAAGTTGTATATTAAACGGATGGCTAATGGCAGGTGAGACCTCCCCGATTAGATCTTCCGTAAGCTAAACAAAACATTTGGCAATTTGCATTTCACAGTTTGTTGAAGCATAGAAAGATTACTAAAATATCCAACTTTACAATTATTAACTATAACTAAACTGTTTTCTCGGTAATTATTGCGAATCAGGGCCCCAGCTGGAAATCACTTGAATTTTTTTTACTGATAAATATCGATCGAGGGAATGTGTAAATACCAATTTCAAGGGGGGGGGCAGGGGGAGGGGTGAAATTTTTTTATTTCTCTCCACGCCTGAATTTTTGTTATTGGTCAATTTCGACTTAGAGAATGTGTATATGGCTGAATCCACAATTGCTCGGACAGCATTTCGGGGTTAAAATTTTGATTTCCTTGCCATTCTCACATCTTATTGTACGCTATAAGAAGTGATGATTCACCAAATTACAGCCTCTTTACTCTAGAGGCTTTCGAGAAAAAAAATATTCGGTATTTCCATGTTAAGGAAAGTTAACTTTGTTACTTCCTTGCTCGGTCCTTACCGACAACTGAAAAAAATTAATAAAAAATACTGTCCCATGTGAAAAAGTCTAAATTTTCCGAGAAAAAAAATATGTTTTACCCTAGGGGTAGTATCTACCCCATAAAAATGCGTTGAAATTAAAGAATATGTGTTTTGAAGGCGAGCACCGTAAAAAAAATCTTTATTTTTTTTTGGAAAGTTTATGTCATTTTCAGTAAACGAAAAAATTTACCGAGTGAGATGAGCAAAGTATCATCGTCGAATAAATTGTTTAAATTTATTTTCGGTTTTTTCTTAAACGTATATTTTTTTTCTAAAACTACATTTAATTCAACGTAAGAAACGTTCTATAGCTATTTTAGCTACTCCTAATACAGTACTGAGCAATTGAAGTGGGATTTTTTTGAGAGGCCGTATTTTCGAAAAAAAAAATCGAATTTTGAAAAACCGCGATACACGGCAGATCGGAAATTTCATCAGCTTTCGATTGCGACCACGTTCGTCGCGATCGGTTAAGAATTACGAGCGTGGGAGGCAAAAAGGTGGGGGAGTGCAAAATCGGGCCTCCCGTGAATGTCGGAATTTCACAATTGCGAGTGTCCCAGGGGCTCTGTGCGGTACCAAACGAAAGGGTATCACTCGGAGATAAAAAAAAATTGCATTAGAATCAAATCCGCCACCCCCCGGGGGAGGGGTGAGGCCAAAAGGGTGAAACAGTGTGTTGAGCATAATGAGAAAAGGGTTCGTCCGATCGGGTTAATTTTTTCTCGAGAATCATTTTTTTTGAGTACCCCGTGACTCCGTGAAAAAGAAACTGAGAAAAATCGTCCCTAAAATGAAAATTCGCGTGTCTCGCCGGAACGCATTTTCATTCGCGCGCATTTTTCGCATCGAAAAACTCGACAACAAATTTTTTCACTTACGCCCTATCGAAAAGGACATTTCAACGAATAAACTTGTATTTTTGTCATATTTTTCCTATGCCTGGTTCATCTCATAGAGGCATTTGAAAAAAGGGTTGCGAATCGAGATTCTTTTCATGGTCGTGGCTTTCCACAATGGATGAGCACCACTTATCCAGTAGATCTGACTCCTTTCGATCAGCCGTATTCATTTCCCACCATTTTTGCATCAGCCAATCAAAAGGCTTCATGGATTATGGGCGCTTTTACCGATGCTGGAGCGCGTACCATGGAGAAAGGCTCTCGTGCACGTCGAGCTGCTGTCGAGCGTGTTCGCGTTATGCGTCCTCATTTTTACGAAACTTTTCGTTTATTTGGCGTAAAGTAAAGAAGAATTTTAAGCATTGAATAACAATATATTTTTTACAGCGCAGATTTTCACGATCGAAAAATTCAGAAATTTATTTTTCCCTCATTATTTTTCAGTTATTAATTTTATTGCAAGGAAGAATGTTCAAACGTTTGAAAAATTTCATGGCCCTGAAAAGGGCCGTTAATTTTTCCTTTGCTGTTTTCATTGAGTTGATTTCCAAAAATAGCAAAAACTGGGTGATCGAATGTTTTAATTAAAATTCTCGATACTTCGCGCGAAATAGAGGAGAGTGTGAGCAGAAAATATGCGACGACCGGCGCACGATCAGAATGTAGCACGGGTTTTATTTTCCCAGCCAAAATCTTGCCTTTTTAACGTGCTCGTTTCGTAATTTTCTTTTCCTTCGTTAATAGAGCATATTAAAGTTTTCCAACATTAAGAAAAATTGTTGGCTCTAAAAAGAGCCATTGGATTTTATTTAATTCCGTCGGTTCAAACAAAGTTATCCTCGAAATTGCCATCATCGTTCTAAATGTGCAGAAAAAACCTGAAATAATAAATTTTAAAAGCCTAAAAACATCAATTTTCCTCAGCAAACTGTTGTTTCACGTTGAAAAATATTGCTGGCTCTGAAAAGAGCCGATTTTTATTTTTCATCTCGAGGCGTCGTCGCATCGAGATGCATAGCTGATCCGTTTCACGTCGGGCGGGGGGGGGGGGAGAGATCCGGACACATCGGGAAGCGCGAGGCGACTGAGCTAGGTGCATGCGCGCCACGGCTTTATATAGACTTAAGCCAAGCGGTGGCGCATTCTGATTGGCCCGTGAATGTAGGAGGGGGTGACTGTGCGTACGGAGGCGTTATGGTTAGGGATTATAAGCGTTTTTACCGATGCTGGAGCGCGTACCATGGAGAGAGGCTCTCGTGCACGTCGCATTTTTACGAAACTTTTCGTTTATTTGGCGTAAAGTAAAGAAGAATTTTTAGCAAAAATAACAATATGTTTTTGCAGCGCAGATTTAAACGATCAAAAAATTCAAAAATTTATTTTTCCCTAATTATTTTTCGGTTATTAATTTTATTGAAAAGAAGAATGTTCAAACGTTCGAAAAATTTGATAGCCCTGAAAAGGGCCGTTAATTTTTTCTTTTCTTTTTTATTGATTTAATCTAAAAAAATTGCAATAACTCGGTGATTGAATTTTTCGATAAAAATTTTCGATGTCTCGCACGAAGTGGAAGAGAGTGCGAGCAAAAAATATGCGACAACCGGCGTGCCAACCAGAATGAAGCACGAGTTTCGTCAATTCTCACAGCGAATCAGAATACACGAAGGGGACTTGGAATATTTTCGCGAAATTCCGTTATCACGGCCAAGCAAGCCAAAGTGGGGGGAATGAGAATCGTACCCACCGGCGCGCCAATGAGAATTCAGCACTAGTTTTGTTAATTCTCACAGGGAAAATTTTGCTTCCTCGCGTCAATCTATCTACTTTGGCGTATCTTACGAAACTTTTTGTTTTATTAGGCGTAAAGGAGAGAGGATTTTTATGCGATAAATTGCAATACGTTGTCAAAACGTAGATTTGCATGACCAAAAAATAAAGAAATTGCTTTTTCCATGATTATTTTTCAGCTAAAATTGAATTATGGCATAATTTTTTATTTTATTGCAAAGGAGAATGTTTAAACGTTGAAAAAAATTGGTGGCCCTGAAAAGGGCCGTTAATTTTTTCTTTGTTATTGCCATTGAGTTGATTTGAAAAAAAATTCAATAACTCGATGATTGAATTTTTTAATAAAAATTTTCGATACCTCGCACGAAGTTGAAAAGAGGGCGGGGAGAAAATATCCGACGACCGGGGCGTGTAGCACACGGGCTTAATTCTCGCAGCCAAAATTGTGTACGACGCTCTAAATGTGTGAAAAAAATCCTGAAAACATAAATATTGAAAATCTAGAAACATCCATTTTTATCTGCGAACGGTCGTTTTACGTTAAAAAATATTGCTGGCTCTTAAAAGGGCCGCTTTTTGTATTTTGTTCAAACGGGGATGGAGGGACTGCTGCGAGCGAAGCACAAGCGAGCGCTTGGGCCTAGGGACGAGCGCCCACCATGGAGAAAGACCCGGTGGCGTTTAGCTCGTCCATTTATAATTTCGATACCTCAATTAGATCTCAAAATACATTTCTACTTTTTTTTTACGTCAAAAATTTCTGACGAGGAATGAATTTCATTAATAAATAAATAATTGCCGTTGAATTACAGTGATGCAAACTTCAGCATCATTCTGATAATCCGGTAATCATTATTTTCTCCCAATTTTTTGATCACCCCTCCCAAGCGAAAAAGGGTGAGGGAAAACATACCCACCAGCGCGCCAATCGCGCGGAAAAACTTTTATTCGGGACTCGCTTATTTTTGCAACAATGTTGCAAAAGTAAAAGATTCGTTTCTCTGAATTATGTAAAAAAATGAGCCAATCGCGTGTTGTTATCGATTTTTTTCGCATCCGCACGCCTTTATAAGGCGCAGCATTTGCATTTTTTCTTCATTTATCATCTTTCTCGCGAAGCTCTCGAATCAAAACAATAACCAAAACAGTGATCATGGCTCGTCTGACCGAATCGCAAATAGGAATTGCAATGACGCTTATCGGCCAGGGCTGGACCCAACGGCGAGTAGCTGAGCACTTAGGGGCGACGCGATCTTCGATAAATCGTTTGGTTTTGAGAAATCGCGAAACCGGCCAGACGAATTATCGACACGGTGAAGGTCGCGAACGAGTTACGACTCCTCGCGAAGATCGCGAAATAGTTCAAAAGGCCCGTCGCGAGCCAAGTGCAACTTGCACGACGTTGCAAGCATCCGTCCCCCGGCCCGTGTCGCGTCACACCATTGCGCGTCGTCTTCGAGAACGAGGCCTGCGATCTCGTCGCCCCGTGACGAAACCTCGTTTAAAGAGGAGTCATCGAGCAGCGAGGCAAAGTTTTGAGCGGCTGCACCGTCATTGGACCGAGGAGCAATGGGCAAGATGTCTGTTTACAGACGAATCTAAAATCATGCTCCACAGCACCTCGGGCAATGCGCGAGTGTGGCGACCAAAAGGAACGCGACTTGCCGAAAAGAATATACGACGGAGCGTCACATTTGGCGGAGGATCTATCACCATTTGGGGTGGTATTTCTTCGGCTTTACGGACCGAACTCGTGGTATTCCGCGACTGTACCGTGAAAGCGAAGTCTTACATTAGTAAGATTCTCCGGCCAATAGTAGCTCCGTTCGCAAATAATTTTGGCAACGATTTCCTTTTGGTCGACGACAACGCTACGCCTCACCGCGCGAGAATCGTCACGAGGTTTCTCCAGAGAAATGGTATTCAACGGATGGATTGGCCGCCTCTTAGTCCGGACCTCAATCCAATCGAAAACGTTTGGGCAATGTTGAAAAGGAGAGTGAGGAAACGTCGACCTCGTACTCTGGATGACCTGGAGACGGTGACGAGAGAGGAATGGGACTCGATTCCTCAGGCGGCGATTGCGGCAACAGTGGGCAGCATGAGTCGACGGTGTCGAAGCTTGCAACGCGGACGCGGCGGTTCTTTGAAGTATTGAGCTTAGGGAGAGCATTAGCGAAATATCAACGGCCCTTTTCAGGGCCACCACTATTTTCCAACGTACCATGACTCTTGCTTATTATCAAATACATAAATATTTATAAAATTAGCGCTGAAAAATGAAAAATCCCGTTATTTTCTAATGACAAGGATAAACGTTTAAAAGGCATCTCGTGAATCATTACGAATAATTTTTTTTTATTTTACGCGTAATAATTAAAAAGTACAAGACAATTCGATTGATAATCGCAAAGTTGGCGTTATTTTCATTTTATGAAACTAAAACTTTCATAAAATATGCCAAAGATCGATGCGAGGAAGCGAAAATTATTCGCGAAAAAATTCCAAGTCCCCTTGTTGTATTCTGATTCGCGGTGAGAAATGATAAAACTGATGCTGGAATCTGCTTGGTGGGTATGATTTCTTTCCTCGTAAGAAATTTTTGACGTAAAAAAAAAGTTGAAGCAGCAGTCCCTCCATCCCCGTTTGAACAAAATACAAAAAGCGGCCCTTTTAAGAGCCAGCAATATTTTTTAACGTAAAACGACCGTTCGCAGATAAAAATGGATGTTTCTAGATTTTCAATATTTATGTTTTCAGGATTTTTTTCACACATTTAGAGCGTCGTACACAATTTTGGCTGCGAGAATTAAGCCCGTGTGCTACACGCCCCGGTCGTCGGATATTTTCTCCCCGCCCTCTTTTCAACTTCGTGCGAGGTATCGAAAATTTTTATTAAAAAATTCAATCATCGAGTTATTGAATTTTTTTTCAAATCAACTCAATGGCAATAACAAAGAAAAAATTAACGGCCCTTTTCAGGGCCACCAATTTTTTTCAACGTTTAAACATTCTCCTTTGCAATAAAATAAAAAATTATGCCATAATTCAATTTTAGCTGAAAAATAATCATGGAAAAAGCAATTTCTTTATTTTTTGGTCATGCAAATCTACGTTTTGACAACGTATTGCAATTTATCGCATAAAAATCCTCTCTCCTTTACGCCTAATAAAACAAAAAGTTTCGTAAGATACGCCAAAGTAGATAGATTGACGCGAGGAAGCAAAATTTTCCCTGTGAGAATTAACAAAACTAGTGCTGAATTCTCATTGGCGCGCCGGTGGGTACGATTCTCATTCCCCCCACTTTGGCTTGCTTGGCCGTGATAACGGAATTTCGCGAAAATATTCCAAGTCCCCTTCGTGTATTCTGATTCGCTGTGAGAATTGACGAAACTCGTGCTTCATTCTGGTTGGCACGCCGGTTGTCGCATATTTTTTGCTCGCACTCTCTTCCACTTCGTGCGAGACATCGAAAATTTTTATCGAAAAATTCAATCACCGAGTTATTGCAATTTTTTTAGATTAAATCAATAAAAAAGAAAAGAAAAAATTAACGGCCCTTTTCAGGGCTATCAAATTTTTCGAACGTTTGAACATTCTTCTTTTCAATAAAATTAATAACCGAAAAATAATTAGGGAAAAATAAATTTTTGAATTTTTTGATCGTTTAAATCTGCGCTGCAAAAACATATTGTTATTTTTGCTAAAAATTCTTCTTTACTTTACGCCAAATAAACGAAAAGTTTCGTAAAAATGCGACGTGCACGAGAGCCTCTCTCCATGGTACGCGCTCCAGCATCGGTAAAAACGCTTATAATCCCTAACCATAACGCCTCCGTACGCACAGTCACCCCCTCCTACATTCACGGGCCAATCAGAATGCGCCACCGCTTGGCTTAAGTCTATATAAAGCCGTGGCGCGCATGCACCTAGCTCAGTCGCCTCGCGCTTCCCGATGTGTCCGGATCTCTCCCCCCCCCCCCCCCCCGCCCGACGTGAAACGGATCAGCTATGCATCTCGATGCGACGACGCCTCGAGATGAAAAATAAAAATCGGCTCTTTTCAGAGCCAGCAATATTTTTCAACGTGAAACAACAGTTTGCTGAGGAAAATTGATGTTTTTAGGCTTTTAAAATTTATTATTTCAGGTTTTTTCTGCACATTTAGAACGATGATGGCAATTTCGAGGATAACTTTGTTTGAACCGACGGAATTAAATAAAATCCAATGGCTCTTTTTAGAGCCAACAATTTTTCTTAATGTTGGAAAACTTTAATATGCTCTATTAACGAAGGAATAGAAAATTACGAAACGAGCACGTTAAAAAGGCAAGATTTTGGCTGGGAAAATAAAACCCGTGCTACATTCTGATCGTGCGCCGGTCGTCGCATATTTTCTGCTCACACTCTCCTCTATTTCGCGGGAAGTATCGAGAATTTTAATTAAAACATTCGATCACCCAGTTTTTGCTATTTTTGGAAATCAACTCAATGAAAACAGCAAAGGAAAAATTAACGGCCCTTTTCAGGGCCATGAAATTTTTCAAACGTTTGAACATTCTTCCTTGCAATAAAATTAATAACTGAAAAATAATGAGGGAAAAATAAATTTCTGAATTTTTCGATCGTGAAAATCTGCGCTGTAAAAAATATATTGTTATTCAATGCTTAAAATTCTTCTTTACTTTACGCCAAATAAACGAAAAGTTTCGTAAAAATGAGGACGCATAACGCGAACACGCTCGACAGCAGCTCGACGTGCACGAGAGCCTTTCTCCATGGTACGCGCTCCAGCATCGGTAAAAGCGCCCATAATCCATGAAGCCTTTTGATTGGCTGATGCAAAAATGGTGGGAAATGAATACGGCTGATCGAAAGGAGTCAGATCTACTGGATAAGTGGTGCTCATCCATTGTGGAAAGCCACGACCATGAAAAGAATCTCGATTCGCAACCCTTTTTTCAAATGCCTCTATGAGATGAACCAGGCATAGGAAAAATATGACAAAAATACAAGTTTATTCGTTGAAATGTCCTTTTCGATAGGGCGTAAGTGAAAAAATTTGTTGTCGAGTTTTTCGATGCGAAAAATGCGCGCGAATGAAAATGCGTTCCGGCGAGACACGCGAATTTTCATTTTAGGGACGATTTTTCTCAGTTTCTTTTTCACGGAGTCACGGGGTACTCAAAAAAAATGATTCTCGAGAAAAAATTAACCCGATCGGACGAACCCTTTTTCTCATTATGCTCAACACACTGTTTCACCCTTTTGGCCTCACCCCTCCCCCGGGGGGGTGGCGGATTTGATTCTAATGCAATTTTTTTTTATCTCCGAGTGATACCCTTCCGTTTGGTACCGCACAGAGCCCCTGGGACACTCGCAATTGTGAAATTCCGACATTCACGGGAGGCCCGATTTTGCACTCCCCCACCTTTTTGCCTCCCACGCTCGTAATTCTTAACCGATCGCGACGAACGTGGTCGCAATCGAAAGCTGATGAAATTTCCGATCTGCCGTGTATCGCGGTTTTTCAAAATTCGATTTTTTTTTTCGAAAATACGGCCTCTCAAAAAAATCCCACTTCAATTGCTCAGTACTGTATATAAGAATTGCTTATAAATTTTTAATATAAATTTCTATTTACAGAGGGCGAAAAAAGAATAAGGGCTGTTCAGCCACGACGACGAGGCCAATGAAATACATAAAAATATTGGGCAAGAAAACTGAGAAAGAAGAGAAGGAAGGACAGAAAAGGATGGAGAAAAAACCAGGAGGTTTGGAGGACAGTAAGAGGAATGGGAAGTGTGGAAAGAAAAACGAAGAGGTCAAGGGAAAGAAAAGAAAGAAGATTCATTTATTTTTGTTTATATATGTTCATGAAAACTCAATCGATTTGGTGTTATTATTTATTATTTATTGTTGAATTGTTGAATTTTCATTCTTGTTAATTAAAACTGATTGTTATTATTTATTATTGTTAAATTATTATATTTGTTGAATTCGGACGTTGTTAACGACGACAGTCCAAACGACAAAACGTTTTCAATAAATTCGTGCGATCGAAAAATGACGAAAGAAAAAGAAAATCTAAAAATTTCGGACGTTATTTCGGGAAAAATAGCACTGCGCCTACGGTTGTAAATAAATACCATTTTACAAAAGTTGGACCATCGAGATGTTTGCGCCGATGGAAAACACGATGTAAGCTTCTCCGTAAGTTGATTTAGCACACTTGTCGAGCACGAATTGCTCTTCATTTTGAAAAAAAAATTTTTTTTGTAAATTATAACGGGTGTTCGGATTTTATTGACTTTTTTCATTTTTGCAACAATGGCGTGAACGCTCTAACTTCCGCAATTTTCAAGGTATTGCACGTAAACTTTATACAGAATTAGTATTGCTATTAAGGTTGTTTGGTATTGAATTTGGCGAAAATCCATCGAGGTATGAAAATTTTATGACATTTTGAATTTTTCGAAAAATTGCGTAAACGCTCCTACTTGTACCATTTTTAAAATATTTTATTGCAACTTAGCACAGAGCTAATATAGCTGTCGAGGTTATTCCCTATTAAATTTGGCGAAAATCTTTCAAGGGATGAAAATTTTATGATATTTTAATTTTTCGGAAAATAGCGTAAACGCTATTTTTCGAATTGAAAAATTGAAAAATTAAAAAGTTGAAAAATTGTGCGGAGCTAATATGGCGATCGAGGATGTTCGCTATTAAATTTGGTAAAAATCCATCGATTTCGAATCGATTTTGAATTTTTGGAAAAATAGCGCGAGCGCTCTAATTTGAAATCTGGACTGAGCCAATTGATGGAAACTTTACAAATGAAAAATAAAAAATACAAGAGATCTACACGAATTTTTTAATGGATCGGATGTTTTGTTTTTGCAGGTAATCAACGAGATATTCCGGTTGCTGTCTCTGATAAGAGACACGAAGATACCGCCGTGAGCATACAAGATGCTGCAAGAATTGCGTGACATGAGTAGCATGGCGATACAGTATTCTGTCGAGAAGATATTGCCATCGCTGAAGCACAGCATAAGCTCGTCGCCGGTGAGCAACGTTACTTCCTATGATTTGCTCGGTGGAAGTTTGATCGTAGCCCATCGCGAAGCGAGCTTGAGTTCGTTCATTCTTACATGAGGTTGCAGAGCGTCAAGCTCAAGTAACAGTCAGAAAAGCTGGCTGCGATGAAACGGTAGTTTGAGGATTGGGAGCAAAATATCGGCGACTTGTCGGCCAAGCTCGTTATTCGAGCGCGGGAGGAGACACAGAAAACCGATGGAAACGATTTCACGGGCTGCACGAAAGTTGACGCTGTTCAACACGACAGATTTCGATGCGCTGGGTAGAAAAACGAAGAGGACAAGGAAGAATTCAAAGAAATAAAGGAAAGAAGAGAAAAGGAAGAAGAGTTTTTTGCGTTTGTGTATTGATTTGATTACTTTAAACAAAATTCAATGATAATTGTAATTAATAAAAAAGTTTCTTATTCTGGGAAATGACATGAGAAACGAAACAATTCTATTAGTTTATTTTCTTACCAACTTTTCAAAAGAATCTATATATGATTAATACGTGTTTCAAGTTTATACTCGGTATGTATGAAGTTTCAATTGTTCTAAATTTCCATCCTCACCTATCTTCAATGTTCCAATATTTAACTATAACGTTTGCGATTCTGAGTTGCCAACTTAATTAAAACGCAATCGTTAATTGCATTGACTCAATCGACAATTTAATAATTTAAATAATAATAAAGGCGAAGAAGAAATCAAACAGTGATCGTTGAAAATCGATTCGTCAACTTCGTACAGCAAGCTTTTATTCATACGAAGCTCGAACGTCACTTACGATTTGGTGAATAATTGGATGCCACAAACGAAATGTAATATCTCACAACTACGAGCTCGTAACGTTTGGCGTTATTTTTGAAAAGAGTAAGTATAAATTTGGCAAATTAATTTTGCAGTACCCCCCATCATTGCAGCTCTGGTTATGAATTTACGAAGTGTCCCTCGAGCGCTGCACTGACAAGGAAAGTCTTTCCAGTGACGTCCTCCGATTTTTATGAAATTTAAATATGTTATTCTAAATAAAAATCTAAGAGACTCGTATGTTTCTAATGGGCGGAAAAACGTTTCTAGGCGGTGAAATTACCTCGTAAAGTTGGGACCTCCGAGAAAGACTTTTCTTGTGAGAGAACGGTAAATATTGCAAATCGGGGCTCCAGCTGGAAATCGCTTGATTTTTTTTTTACTAATCAATAGCGGTCTAGGGAATGTGTAATTACCAATTTCAAGTGGGGGGAGGGGTCAATTTTTTTTTTTGAAATTTAAAAAAAATGTACAGAGTGAGATGACCAAAGTATCATCGTCGAATAAATTGTTTCATTTTTTTTTTCGGTTTTTTCTTGAACGTATATTTTTTTTCTAAAACTACATTCAATTTAACGTAAGAAACGTTCTATAGCTATTTTAGCTACTCCTAATATGTTCCGAGATATGATTTTTTTAATATTCGATATTTTTCCTAAAATAAAATTCGTATCTCGGAAACTACCGGTTGCAGCCAGTATTATTATAGGACCTTTCCTATGTGAAATTGGCTCATACTTCCGAAAAAAAATACTGCAAATGAAAAAACGATTATTCGCTCTCATCATTTGCATCATTAAATTGAAAAAAAAAAATTATTGTAGTTTTCTCAAAACTTCAGCTTATCTGACGTCAAAAAAGTTCATTTAAATTCATTTAAGTTCATTTGAATTCGTAATAAAAGTTAATTTAAATTTAACAACTATAGATTCAACATCTATGGATTCCAAAATATGGATTTTTGGAATATTTTTAAATTTTTCACCTATGAAGCACAAGCTAAAAGTAGCAATATAGCAGTAGTTAAATTTAAATGAACTTTTTTGATGTCAGATTAGCTGAAGTTGTGAGAAAACTACGATAATTTTTTTTTTTTATTCAATGATGCAAATGATGAGAGCGAATCATCTTTTTTTCATTTGCAGTATTTTTTTTCGAAAGTATGAGCCAATTTCACATAGGAAAGGTCCTATAATAATACTGGCTACAGCCGGTAGTTTCCGAGATACGAATTTTAATTTTAGGAAAAATATCCAATATTAAAAAAATCATATCTCGGAACATACAGTACTGAGCAATTGAAGTGGGATTTTTTTGAGAGCCTGTATTTTTGCAAAAAAAACACGAATTTGGAAAAACCTCGATACATGGTAGATAGGAAATTTCATCAGCTTTCGATTGCGACCATGTTCGTCGCGATCGGTCAAGAATTGCGGGCGTGGGAGGCCAAAAGGTGGGGGAGTGCAAAATCAGGCCTCCCGCGAGTGTCGGGATTTTAGGGTTGCGAGTGCCCCAGAGGCTCTGTGCGGTATCAAACGAAAGGGTATCACTCAGAGATTAAAAAAAGTTTCATTAGAATCGAATCCCCCACCCCCCGAGGGAGGGGTGGTGCCAAAAGGGTGAAACGGTATGTTGGGCATAATGAGAAAAGGGTTCGTCCAATCGGGTTAATTTTTTTTCGAGAATCATTTTTTTTGAGTACTCCGTGACCCTGTGAAAAAAAACCTGAGAAAAACCGCCCCTGAAATGAAAATTCACGTGTCCCGCCGGAACACATTTTCATTCGCGAGCATTTTTTGCATCGAAAAACTCGACAAAAAATTTTTTCAATTACGCCTCATTAAAAAAGAAATTTCAACGAATGAAGTCGTATTTTTTTCATATTTTTCCTATGCCTGGTTCATCTCAACGAGGCATTTGAAAAACGCGTTGCGAATCGAGATTCTTTCGATGGTCGTGGCTTTCCACAATGGATGAGTACCACTGTTGAGGCTGTTTTCGATCAGTCGTATTCCCATCCCCACCATTTTTTCACGAGCCAATCAAAAGACTTCATGGGACTTAGAATATTTTCGATATCTCGTGTTCGTGCTGGAGCGCGTACCATGGAGAGAGACTCCTGTGTCGATATCCAGAACTTGGAATATTTTTGCGACAAAATTTTGCTTCCTCCCGCCAATCGAGCGACTTTTTGGCGTATTTTGCGAAACTTTTAGTTTTATTAGTCATAAAGTAACGAAGATTTATATGCAATAAATTACAATACGTTTTTAAAACGTAGATTTATTTGCATGATGATAAAATAAAGAAATTTCTTTTTCCCTGATTATTTTTCAGGTAAAAATGCATGATGGCATGATTATTAATTGTATTGCAAACAAGAATGTTCAAACGTTGAAAAAAATTAGTAGCCCTGAAAAGGACCATTTATTTTATCTTTCTCGTTTTCATCGAGTTGATTTTCAAAATTTTTAATAACTCGGGGATCGAATTTTTCTATAAAAATGTTCGATACCTCGCGCGAAGTGGAAGAGAGTGCAAGCAAAAAATAATTCTCGCAGCATACCGTGCTCGTCTAGATTTTTTTTTTTCTTTCATCGAGCATAGAGTTTTCCAAGTACAAAATAATTTTTGGCACTGGAAAGAGCCATTGCATTTTATTAAATTCGATCGCGTCGATCCACAAAATCCGTAAAGTCGTCGTCGTCGCTCTGAATGTGCTGAAAAAAACATGAAAACATAAATTTGGAATACCTAAAAACATCAATTTTTGACTGCAGGCAGTTGTATTCCGTTGAAAAATTTTGATGGCTCTGAAAAGGGCCGATTTTCATTTCGAGGCATCGAGTTGCGAGATGATCCAACGCTGATTCAATTAACGTAGAGTGGGGATAGAGATGCGCACACGTCGGGCAGCGAGAGGCGACTGGAGCAAGAGCCATGCGCGCCACGGCTTTATATACACTAAAGCCAAGCGGTGGCGCATTCTGATTGGCCCGTGAAGCTAGGAAGGGGATGGCTGTGCGTACCGAGCCTCTGATTGGTCAGATGACAAGCTCCAGCATGTCTTTTCCCTATTCTTCCGAAATCAAAGATTTTTAAGGACTTGGCAAATTTTCGCGACAAAATTTTGCTTCCTCGCGCCAATCGAGCGACTTTGACGTATTTCACGAAACTTTTCGTTCATTCAGCGTGAAGTAAAGAATAATTCTATATGCAATAAATTACAATATGTTGATACAACGCAGATTTGCATGTTCAAAAAATTAAAAAATTTCTTTTTTCCTGTTTTTTTTTGCTCAAATTTTATGATGGCATGATTATTTATTTTATTGCAAACAAGAATGTGCAAACGTTGAAAAGAATTGGTAGCCCTGAAAAGGGCCGTTAATTTTTTCTTTGTTGTTTTCATTGAGTTCATGTGCAGAAAGTTCAATAACTCTGTGATTGAATTTTTCGATACTTTTCCACTTCGTGGAAGGTATCGAAATGACTCGGTGATTAAACTGTCTGCAAATGAAGTCAATGAAAACAACAAAGAAAAAATTAACGGCCCTTTTCAGGGCTACCAATTCTTTTCAACGTTTGCACATTCTTGTTTGCAATAAAATAAATAATCATGCTATCATAAAATTTGACCAAAAAAAATCAGGAAAAAAGAAATTTTTCAATTTTTTGAACATGCAAAGCTGCGTTGTACAAACATATTGTAATTTATTGCATAGAATTGTTCTTTACTTTACGTCAAATGAACGAAAAGTTTCGTGAAATACGCCAAAGTCGCTCGATTGGCGCGAGGAAGCAAAATTTTGTCGCGAAAATTTGCTAAGTCCTTAAAAATCTTTGATTTCGCAAGAATAGGCAAAAGACATGCTGGAGCTTGTCATCTGGCCAATCAGAGGCTCGGTACGCACAGCCATCCCCTTCCTAGCTTCACGGACCAATCAGGATGCGCCACCGCTTGGCTTTAGTGTATATAAGGCCATGGCGCGCATGGCTCTTGTTCCAGTCGCCTCGCGCTGCCTGACGTGTCCGCATCTCTCTCCCCACTCCACGTGAAATGAATCAGCGATAGATTCATCTCAAAACTCGATGCCCGACGCCCCGAGATAAAAATCGGCCCTTTTCAGAGCCATCAAAATTTTTCAACGTAATACAACTCTCCGCAGATAAAAATGGATGTTTTTAGGTATTCCAAATTTATGTTTTTTTCAGCACATTCAGACCGGCGATGGCGACTTTATGAATTTTGTGGATCGACGCGATCGAATTTAATAAAATGCAATGGCTTTTTTCAGTGCCAAAAATTATTTTGTACTTGAGAAAACTCTATGCTCGATGAAAAATAAAAAAAAAAAGAAATTTCGAGACGAGCACGGTATGCTGCGAAAATTATTTTTTGATCGCACTCTTCCACTTCGCGCGAGGTATCGAACATTTTTATAGAAAAATTCGATCCCCGAGTTATTGAAAATTTTGCAAATCAACTCGATGAAAACGAGAAAGAAAAAATAAACGGTCCTTTTCAGGGCTACTAATTTTTTTTAACGTTCGAACATTCTTGTTTGCAATACAATTAATAATCATGCCATCATGCATTTTTACCTGAAAAATAATCAAGGAAAAAGAAATTTCTTTATTTTTTCATCATGCAAATAAATCTACGTTTTAAAAACGTATTGTAATTTATTGCATATAAATCTGCGTTACTTTACGCCTAATAAAACTAAAAGTTTCGCAAAATACGCCAAAAATTCTCTCGATTGGCGGGAGGAAGCAAAATTTTGTCGCAAAAATATTCCAAGTTCTGGATAGCGACACGGGAGTCTCTCTCCATGGTACGCGCTCCAGGACGAACACGAGATATCGAAAATATTCTAAGTCCCATGAAGTCTTTTGATTGGCTCGTGAAAAAATGGTGGGGATGGGAATACGACTGATCGAAAACAGCCTCAACAGTGGTACTCATCCATTGTGGAAAGCCACGACCATCGAAAGAATCCCGATTCGCAACGCGTTTTTCAAATGCCTCGTTGAGATGAACCAGGCATAGGAAAAATATGAAAAAAATACGACTTCATTCGTTGAAATGTCTTTTTTAAAGAGGCGTAATTGAAAAAATTTTTTGTCGAGTTTTTCGATGCAAAAAATGCTCGCGAATGAAAATGTGTTCCGGCGGGACACGTGAATTTTCATTTCAGGGGCGGTTTTTCTCAGGTTTTTTTTCACAGGGTCACGGAGTACTCAAAAAAAATGATTCTCGAAAAAAAATTAACCCGATTGGACGAACCCTTTTCTCATTATGCCCAACATACCGTTTCACCCTTTTGGCACCACCCCTCCCTCGGGGGGTGGGGGATTCGATTCTAATCCAACTTTTTTTCATCTCTGAGTGATACCCTTTCGTTTGATACCGCACAGAGCCTCTGGGGCACTCGCAACCCTAAAATCCCGACACTCGCGGGAGGCCCGATTTTGCACTCCCCCACCTTTTTGCCTCCCACGCCCGCAATTCTTGACCGATCGCAACGAGCGTGGTCGCAATCGAAAGCTGATGAAATTTCCGATCTACCATGTATCGAGGTTTTTCCAAATTCGATTTTTTTTTGCAAAAATACAGGCTCCCAAAAAAATCCCACTTCAATTGCTCAGTACTGTATGTTGCTATGATGAATAAATTGAATTTGCCTGTACCTTTTTTGGTATGATCGCCATGTCCATCAGGATATCCGGGTCCATCGAATCAACCTTGGTCATTTTAATGTCCGAACCGTTGCTGACCTTAATGAATGGACAGGCGCCATCATATTGGAGAAGTCCGCTAACGGTCACCGCACATCCAACAAAAAGATTTTTCGGCAAGCTAGCCGAGCTCATCACGCGAACGGCAAGCTTCATCTCGACGCCGTCGGATATGGCCCCGAGCGAGTACATTGCGTCCCCCGCTTTGGTTTTTGTTTCAGAAAATAGCATTTTGATCCAGCCTGCAATTTCTATAGAAACAATACAATACATTTTTTATTTTATTAACATCAAATAAATATTTTCCTATAATAAACAATTACAAAATATTAAATCGAAGGAATATATAAATTTTATTTCAATATTCACCGATGTGACGTCCCTCCATATCCCCGACGTTCTCCCATTTTACCGCGACGGGCGTTTCCGTAATAGAGCCGGTACTGTCGGTATAAAATCCTTTCTCTTCAACCACAGTGTGTTCCCGTATTATGAGCTCTAGCGGGGTATTACCAATGTTAAACTGGGGTTTTTTTTATTGTACTGGCGATCGCCCCCTTGAGATGTATGACCTGAAATATATGATATTCCATTTGATTATTCGTTTTTTTAAAGTAAAATTTTATGTTAAAAAGTTTTTCATTATTTGAATATCTCCCAACATATATAAAAAGAATATTTACCTTGTCTGATGAGACAATTTTTTTCACCCTTTCGACCTGGTCTTGCCAAGCGCAACATTGGATGCGCTTCCCGGCGTTTTTGTTCAAAACAAATTTAATGATATTATATTTTCGATCCTGTCCGACGACTTTCGCGCTCTCGAGTACGTCAACCCAGCCACAAATTTCTCTAAAACAGATGAAGAAGGATAAATATTTATAAAAAGATTAAAAAAAATGCAATTTTTACGGCCGTGACATTGAAAGAATTCAAAAATAATCCATGACTACTTGTATTAAAAAAAGAAAATAAAAAAGAGAGAAGCTTACATCGTGTTGTCCATCGACGTGAACGTCTCGATGGTCGTACTTTTTGTGAATTTGTATTTGCTCACTACCTCCGTAGACGCAGTGTTATTTTTTTCCGGAATAACGTCAGAAATTTTTCGATCATTTTCTTCGTCTTTTTCTTTCGCCATTTTTCGATCGCACAAATTTGTAAAAATTTAGTCGTTTGAACTGTCCTCGTTAATAACGTCCGAAATTTTTCGATTACTTTTTTTGTCTTTTTTTGTCGTCATTTTTCGACCGCACGAATTTGAACACGTCTTGTCGCTTGATCTGTCGTCGTTAATATGACGTTTTGTTATGTTTCGTTTTGTATTGTTTTCTCAGAGCTATTGCGATTTCTATCGCTATTTTTCTTTGGATTTTCTACAGAAAATCGCAATAGCCCTGAGAAAACAATACAAACCGAAACATAACTAAACGTCATATTAACGATATGACGTGTTCGAATTCGTGTGATCGAAAAATGGAGCAAAAAAAGACATAGAAAGTAATCGAAAAATTTCGGACTTTATTAACGACGACAGTTCAAACGACGAAACTTTTTAAAATTCATGCGATCGAAAAATGGCGAAAGAAGAAGAAGTAGAAAATGATCGAAAAATTTATGACGTCATTTCCGGAAAAAAAAGCACTGCGCCTACGGTAGTAAAGAAATACAAATTTACAAAAAGTGGGACCATCGAGATATTCACGCCGGTGTACAACACGATGTAAGCTTCTCTCTTTTTTATCCTCTTTAAAAAAAAGCAAGTAGCCATTGATTTTTTTTAAATTTTTTTAATGTCACGGACGTAAAAATTGCATTTTTTAAAATCTTTTTATAAATATTTATTCTCTTCATCTGTTTTAGAGAAATTACTTGAGAGCGCGAAAATCGTGGGACAGGATCGAAAATATATCATTAAATTTGTTTTGAACAACAACGATAGGAAGCGCATTCAATGTTGCGCTTGGCAAGACCAGGTCAAAAGAGTGTAAAATATTGTATCATCAGACAAGGTAAATATTCTTCTTATATATGTTGGGAGGTATTCAAATAACTCAAATGAACTCAAATAATGAAAAACTTTTTAACATAAAATGTTACAAAAAAACGAATAATTAACGGAATGTCATATATTTCAGGTTATACATCTCAAGGGGGCGATCACCAGTATAATAAAAAAAACCCTAGTTCAACATCGGTAATACCCCGGTAGAGCTCATCATACGGGAACATACTGTGATTGAAAATAAAGGATTTCATACCGACTGTATCGGCTCTCTACCGAAAACGCCCGTCGCGGTCAAATGGAGGAACGTCGGGGATATGGAGGGACGTCACATCGGTAAATATTGCAATAAACTTTGCATATTCCTTCCATTGAATATTTTGTAATTGTTTATTATAGGAAATTATTTATTTGATGTTATGAAATAAAAAATGTATTGTATTGTTTTTATAGAAATTGCAGGGTGGATGAAAATGCTATTCACTGAAACAAAAACCATGCGGGGGACGCAATGTACTCGCTCGGGGCCATATCCGATGGTGTCGAGATGAAGCTTGCCGTTCGCGTCATGAGCTCGGCTATAACTTGCCGAAAAATCTTTTTGTAGGATGTGCGGTCACGGTCCGCGCACTTCTCCACTATGATAGCGCCTGTCCATTTATTAAAAAAGTCAGCAAAGGTTCGGGCATTAAAATGACCAACGCAGATTCAATGGATCCGGAAATCCTGATGGACATTGCTGTTATACCAAAAAAGGTACAAGCAAATTCGATTTAATCATAATCACAAATATAAGAATTTTTTAAAATTTTAAATATAAATTGCTATTTACAGAAGGCGAAAAAAGGATGAGGGCCGTTCACCCACGACGACGAAGCCAAGCAAATGGACTAAAATATTAGGCGAGAAAACCAAAAAAGAAGAGAATGAAGAACAGAGAAGGATGGAGAAAAAGACAAGGGTTGGAGAACAGTAAGAGGAATGGAAAGTGTGGGAAGAAAAACGAAGAGGGCAAGGGAAAGGAAAGAAAGAAGATTTCTTTACTTTTATTTACTACATATTTGTTCATTAAAACTCAATCGATTTGGTGTTACTATTTATTATTTATTGTTGAATTGTTGAACTTTCATTCTTGTTTATTAAAACTGATTGTTATTATTTATTATGGTTGAATTGTTGAATTTTTATTCTTTTTGATTGAAACTAATTTATTATTTATTATTGTTAAATTTTTATATTTGTTGAATTCGGACGTTGTTAACGACGACAGTTCAAACGACAAAACGTTTTCAAATTCGTGCGATCGAAAAATGGCGAAAGACAAAGACGTAGAAAATAATCGAAAAATTTCGGACATAATTTCGGGAAAAATAGCACAGCGCTTACGGTAGTAAAGAAATACCATTTTACAAAAAGTGGGACCATCGAGATGTTTGCGCCGATGGAAAACACGATGTAAGCTTCTCTGTAAGTTGATTTAGCACACTTGTCGAGTACGAATTGCTCTTAATTTTGAAGAAAAAAATATTTTTTTGTAAATTATAACGGTGGTTCAGATTTTATTGACTTTTTTCGTTTTTGCAAGAATGGCGTAAACGCTCTAACTTTCGCAATTTTCAAGGTATTGCACTTAAGAGGAGGCTAAACACCCTCACCCCGCCTTTCCGCTCTGGTGAGTGCGAGAGAGAGCGCCTATAGGGGTTCTGTGAGAGCGAGAGAGAGGATCTTTAGCCTCCTCTTAAGCTTTGCACAGAATTAGTATTGCAATTAAGGTTGTTTGGTATTGAATTTAGCGAAAATCCATCGAGGTATGAAAATTTTATGAAATTTTGAATTTTTCGAAAAATAGCGTAAACGTTCTAACTTGTACAATTTTTAAAATATTTTATTGCAACTTTGCACAGAGCTAATATAGCTATCGAGGTTATTCGCTATTGAATTTGGCAAAAATCTATCAAGAGATTAAAAATTTAATTCAAAATTTATGATATTTTTAATTTTTCGAAAAATAGCGTAAACGCTATAACTTTTGCAATTTTTTGGATATTGTGCTGAAAATTTTTGCGGAGCTAATATGGCTATCGAGGATGTTCGCTATTAAATTTGGCGAAAATCAATCGAGGGATAAAATTCGCCGTGAGCATACAAGATGCTGCAAGACTTGCGTGACATGAGTAGCATGGCGATACAGTATTTTGTCGAGAAGATATTCCCATCGCTAAAGGACAGCATAAGCTCGTCGCCGATGAGCAATGTTACTTCCTGTGATTTGCTCGGTGGAAGTCTGATCGTAGCCCACCGCGAAGCGAGCTTGAGCTCGTTCATTCTCTCATGAAGATGCAGAGCATCAAGCCCAAGTAACAGTCGGAAAAGCTTCACGAGAAGGATACTCAGCTGGCTGCGATGAAACGGTAGTTTGAGGATTGGGAGCAAAATATCGGCGACCTGTCGGCTGAGCTCGTTATTCGAGCGCGGAAGCAGACACAGAAAACCGATGGAGTCAATTTGACGGGCTGCAAGATTTTTTAAAAATATATGTAATTAACATATTGTTCGTCAATTCGTGTGTTCATTTATCACTTACCATCGTTCTTCGCAGGCGTGATCCAGGTAAATTCCTTGATACTCTCTCTGTTGAGTTCCTTGTACTCTCTCTGTCGAGGTTAAATTTTTTTCCATGGATGTAATTAACATAATCTCGTTCGTTAATTCATGTGTTCATTTATCTTCTGCAAGCGTGGTCCAGGTCGATTCCTTCAAACTCTCTCTGTCGAGGTCGAATTTTTTTCGATGGAATTTCGTGACTTACCGCTCGAAAATACACTACTGGCAAACCGATCGTACACAACTTTCAAACTGGCAGGACACACCTGTCCAACTGACAGCGAGACTTTCCGAATCTTAAAGTCCCGAGTATAATAACTGTCAAACTGGCAGGACGCATTCATCTGTCAAACTGAGCGACCAATCACAGCACGAATAAAACGGTGACAACGACAAACTTCAGGCGTTACTCACCAACTTTTTAGAAGGGGATTCGATCCCCGAGTTATTGAAAATTTTGAAAATCAACTCGATGAAAACGAGAAAGAAAAAATGAACGGTCCTTTTCAGGGCTACTAATGTTTTTCAACGTTTGAACATTCTTGTTTGCAATACAATTAATAATCATGCCATCATGCATTTTTACCTGAAAAATAATCGGGGAAAAACAAATTTCTTTATTTTTTCATCATGCAAATAAATCTACGCTTTAAAAATGTATTGTAATTTATTGCATATAAATCTTCGTTACTTTACGCCTAATAAAACTAAAAGTTTCGCAACATACGCCAAAAAGTCGCTCGATTGGCGGGAGGAAGCAAAATTTTGTCGCAAAAATATTCCAAGTTCTGGATAGCGACACGGGAGTCTCTCTCCATGGTATGCGCTCCAGCACGAACACGAGATATCGAAAATATTCTAAGTCCCATGAAGTCTTTTGATTGGCTCGTGAAAAAATGGTGGGGACTGAATACGACTGATCGAAAACAGCCTCAACAGTGGTACTCATCCATTGTGGAAAGCCACGACCATCGGAAGAATCTCGATTCGCAACGCGTTTTTCAAATGCCTCGTTGAGATGAACCAGGCATAGGAAAAATATGAAAAAAATACGACTTCATTCGTTGAAATGTCCTTTTTAATGAGGCGTAATTGAAAAAATGTTTTGTCGAGTTTTTCGATGCAAAAAATGCTCGCGAATGAAAATGTGTTCCGGCGGAACATGTGAATTTTCATTTCAGGGGCGATTTTTCTCAGGTTTTTTTACAGGGTCACGGAGTACTCAAAAAAAATGATTCTCGAAAAAAAATTAACCCGATTGGACTAACCTTTTTCTCATTATGCCCAATATACCGTTTCACCCTTTTGGCACCACCCCTCCCTCAGGGGGTAGGGGATTCGATTCTAATAAAACTTTTTTTCATCTCTGAGTGATACCCTTTCGTTTGATACCGCACAGAGCCTCTGGGGCACTCGCAACCGTAAAATCCTAACACTCATGGGAGGCCTGATTTTGCACTTCCCCACCTTTTTGCCTCCCACGCCCGCAATTCTTGACCGATCGCGACGAGCGTGGTCGCAATCGAAAGCTGATGAAATTTCCAATCTACCATGTATCGAGGTTTTTCCAAATTCGATTTTTTTTGCAAAAATACAGGCTCTCAAAAAAATCCCATTTCAATTGCTCAGTACTGTATGTTCAAGCTTTTTCCGAAAAAGAACGTTAAAAAAAATAGAAGTGGGAGTTATTTTACTATCGATGGTGGCTGAAACATTTTCATATGTAATATTGGATTTCTGAAATTTTTTTCAGATTTTTCGCAAGATATTTTTTTTCTTTATTTTGCTGATGAATGGTTCCGAAAAATCTGAATTTTTTTTCAAAAATCCGATACGACATATGAAAATGTTTCAGCATAGTAAAATGACTCCCGTTTTTAATTTTGTTAACGTTTTTTTTTGCGGAAAAAGCCTGAAAATAGTAATCTCCTCACTCCGGCTCTACGCTTGACTAAAAAAATTAGAAGCGAGAGTGATTTTACCATGGATGGTTGCTGAAACATTTTTATATTTCATATCGGATTTTTGGATTTTTTTTTTAGATTTTTCGGAACCATTTATTAGCAAAATAAAAAACAAAAAAAATCGTTTACGAAAAATCTGAAAAAATTTCCAAAACTCTGATATGCTATATGAAAATGTTTCAGCAATTATCCATAGTAAAATGACTTCCGCTTCTATTTTTTTTTAATGTTTTTTTCGGAAAAAGCTTGAAAATAATAAGAAGGAAAAATCTCCCTACTCCGGCTCTGAGCTTAAAAAATTTTATATCTGACACACGTTTTTTCAGAATTTTTTCCGATTTTTAAATTGTGTCGATCAATAATATCGTTTTAAAAATTGTAGAAGATTCAAAGTGAATCTTAATCTGTCTTTTCTCCAGAACGATCGATATATCGATCGTTCTGGAAAAGAGGATGCACATACACTGAAAGAAAAATACAGCCAACCCCGCCGTGGGGTTGAGCGTTTTTCCATTCAACCAAAGAAAATTCATTCCATTGAGCTAACCCAATGGTTCTGTTTCCAGACATAAATTAATTCAACTGTAAGTATCGTTGAATGGAACACTTTTCGTTTCGAAAAAATGGTTTTTGTGGTTGAGTTAAACTTCTGTACGCATGCTGATCAATTACACGTGTAGTTGTATATAATCTTGTGAAGTTAGTTCAATAAAAAAAAAAACATTGGCCAAAGTAGTTTGTCATTTAATCGAACCTCTTAATACAGTTGATTTAGCATCACATGACATGTTGTCATAAAAATAATTTCAATTCATCTGAATGAAATCGCAGTTAAGGGAAATAATTTATACTTGTGAAGCAATTTAACAGACTTTGCGGAATCAACAAACGGTTAAGTTATCGCGACCACCTATTCCGTTCAGCCAACCCCGTGGCTCTTGCCGATGTAACGATTATATTGTCAAATCGGCTATATACACTACTCACTACGGCTATAAATACTCACTGAGTGAGTTGCGGCAACAGCTGAGCAAAACAAATAAGTTTTTAACCAATAATCTTTCAATTAAACCAAACTTCTTGCCATATTGGCATAAAACGCCGTTGATTAGAATATTTCTGTTATACCATAGAACTTTCTAATTTTAACACTTTAAATCGCGATGCTGCCGCATCTCTTGATACGTCACTTATATTACTTATATGTTTTATTCCTCCCGAGTATTTATTAACTAACAATAAAAATCGAAGAAAAACGAGCACTGGCCCATTCTAAGATATTATCTTATGCCTTTTTTGTATATACGATACGAATTAGGGAGCAAAGTGTTGATGAGAAAAAGATATTCATCAACAAAATAAATTTTCCGTTGACGGAAAAAATTCGAATCTCCATAATCCCAAACTTTTTTCATTTGCATAGTAGTAGTCGATAGCGTAATAGGTAATGTGTTAGGTAGTTAGGTATGATGGTAGGTAGGGTCGAGGGTTCGAATCCCAGTCAGACAGAGAAATTAAAACAGAGAATTGGCGCAGATTTTTCTTTTTTTCCATTTTTCTCTTTTTGGGGCCGGTGCACTATGCATACCTAATAATTTGGCAAGGGCTATATATTTTTTATAACACATTTAGCAACAATTAATAAACCCGCATTTTATTGAATCAATCATTTCTTGTGTTGATTGGACTAATAAACGGTTAGATACAACTCTATTTCAGTTAATGCAAAATAGCATTCTATTGAACCAACAATTTTATGTATTGGTTAGACTAGGTGCCGGTTAGATGCGGCTCGATTTCAGTCAACTCAAAATAGCATTTTATTGAACCCAAATACGTTTCAAATAATTCGGCTATTGAATGAAAGCATAAGCCAACTCATCCAACAACAGCACATTTGGACGAATGGAATTGAGATTTTTCAGTTATCATAGCCATGAGGTTGGCTCAACTCCGCCACGGGTTTCGCCGTATTGAACCCCGCGGCAGGGTTGACCCAACCGATATTCATTTGGTGACAGGAATTTTTTCTTCAGTGTACGTGTATATAGATAGGTCAGGTGCAACCGGCGTACATCAGCAGCTGCTTCTCCCAAGAAACACTTCCGCCTATACGACGGATTATTGGCAAAATGTATGCATTGCCCTTAAACTTATATAGACATACAACACTGAGTCCAAAACAGGATCCAAAATTTTGAGCATTTTTTCTTCAAATTCATATTTTCTATTGCAAATTACATCGAAAAATGATAGCGAATATACAATTATATACGTCATAAGCGAGAATGATATTTCCCTCAAAATGCGGCCATTTCTGTCCAAAAACGCTTTTCGAAGTTATGATGATCATAAAAGGCGTTTTCGATTAAACAATTTTAAAAAAAACGGACTAATGTGAGTCTGACTCGGTCACCGAGGATTCCACACAAACTTGTATGGAGATAGTTTATCCATCACGGGAATCGCGTTTCGAAGATTCTTTCCCGTTTTCTTAAATGTGATATAGCTATAAATTAACGACTTTCGAATTTTTTCCTTTACTTTTGCTGTGACACCTTGTTGCTGGCGAAATTTTATAATTTAGGTTAATGGAAATTACCCTATAAGTATTGATATGTTAGCGAGTGTCAAAATCTGCAGCTTGAGTCGCCGTATTTTTTGATTGCATTGACTTAAAACTTGATTTTTTTGTAGCTCTAAGGACCGTAGACCAACGTATTTGATATTAATTTCAACTTGATACGTCCACGCGTTCCTGAGAAAAAGAGTCTTCACAGACAGACACACTGACGGACAGCGAAGTGATCTTATAAGCGTTTCTCTATTCCTTTTGAGGTACGGAACCCCAATTAACATCACACGAATGCAAACAATATAAACACTAGACTGTTTCAAAAAAGCGACTATTTTTGTTTTTCGAATCAACATATTAAATACTTTCGGGAAGGTGAAAAAAGATGCCTGTTGAAATTAGAGCTCTTAATAATAATATTTAGTGGTAGCGTATCGCATATTTTTATTTCCCGTTTAAATACCACAGGAATTTTTTTTTTTCAAACTTTGAAATTTCATATCTTAGCGTCAAGTCAGTGTACCAAAATGGACGATACATATTCTTGTAGAGAATTAAACGCTCTACAAAAAAGATTTCTAATGATTTTTCGATAAACTCAATCCTTCAAAAGTTATTCAAGGTTAAAGTCAAACTTAGAGTAAATTTCACTTTTTTTTTAGTTTCCGCCAAAATGTTAAAACTTATTACTAAATATCGTGAAATCTTTTTCGAAAATTCTATAATTTGTGATTTTCCATGAGTAATGGAGTCGGGTAACAATTTTTAACAAAGAAAAAGAAATACTATGTAATATTAGAAAAATTATTATTAGAAAATTAGATCTTACACATACACTTCTTTTAACATTACTTTTTGAAAATACGTTTTTTATTTGAAGTGCAAAAGTTGATATAAATAAACTGATTTTTCGACATTATTTAGCATTGATCGACAAAAACGTTTCTGAAGAAACTAAAAGAAAAATGTGCGAAGCCATTCAAAATCAGGAGAGTAGAATGATTACAAAAAAGCGATATGTTACTGAAGGAATAGAATTGGAATCGTTTTTAGAAAAAAAATTGCATGAATTTGTTTCGGAAAAATCACTAACGCTCTTCGAAACGATTGATTTATCGTATGATTTTCTCGAAATCGATCTAACACTGTCGCCCAACAACGAAAGTTACAGGGAAAACTTGGAATTTTTTGAGGATCTTACAGTAGTAAATGACGTAGCAGAACGTGATATTGCATTAATAGAAGATTACAACAACTGCTTAGCAAAGAACGAGGAGCAACTTCAGTATCTTCTACACTGAGAAATTTTTTTTGTTGGAAATGCAAAAATTTGTTTGACTCGACCAAATATTTGTTTCCAGACGTTCAACGAAATCATTTTGGTAATTCAACAAACATACAGTGAAAGTCTTAGTAAATCGGTTAAATCCCCCTTTTAAATTTTGAATAAAAATTCTCAAAAATACTAGAATTTATTTCCAACATTTTCTAAAAAAACCAATTGGACCTCTGGCGGTTTGCGAGATATTGATTTTTTAGTATTTAATTTACTGGTTGTTCATTAATTTCTGGCTATCTGTTAACTAATTTGAGCTTTAAATAGTGTAAAAAAAATAGTAAAAAAGAATCTTGTAAATCAATGATACGTTTTCATGCTCTGAAAGAATATTCTACGCGTATTTTCAATTTTATACTTGTATAAAACACTCGTTTAATTTTTCTCGGATATTGAATTTTTTATATTATGTTATGTATCCCGCTTTCGACGAAATTCGACCATCTTTCAGAAACAACTTTACCGTTCTGAAGAAAAAATAATGCATTGAGGCCTAGCTCTGAGTATTTTTATTGATTGGGCTATTTTGAATAGCCCATTCATTTAAAATTATTTTGATCGTTCGTTATTAATCTTTTTACGGTAAATAATTTCAATCGACGCACAGTGGTCCCAAATCCCCAAAAGCTGGCCAAAAGTCGAAAAAAAAATTTTCTAGGGACTTTCAATGGTTGGAATAGTTGTAGTGGTACCTCTAGTATGTATTATGACCGTTAAGAAAGGGGAAGCGTTCATACCTGGCTCAGGAATCCATTTTATTCGTGAGCGTCGAGCCGACCACATTGTTTGCTCGTTGCGCGGAGAAATAACATGAAAGTTTAGACCGATCTGAAAGAGTGAAAAGTTAACGGGTTTCGATTCTACAAAATGGATTCTTCTCCAGAAAGTAAGTACAATTTGAATATGTTGCTTAAAATTATCGTGAACAATGTATGAAATAGTAAGTCATTAATAAAAGTAGTGGTATTTTTCTTAGTTATGTTCTGAAAAGTCGTGTTAGAAAAAGCAGTAAGTCAAAACCCCTGTCGACCCCCGCTCTTAAACTAAATGGAAATTGTTACTTAGACATTTCTTCAAAACATATCCAAAAATTAGCTGCTTCTAGCCGCTTCTTCGGTTTTGAGTATAATTTTTATGCGATGATGTGTACACTAGGGTGGTTCTTGTTTAGGGTATGTTGTGTTTTCTTTTAAAAATGGTGTTTAATCGATTTCAAATAAATAAGTAAAAATTCATACCAAATTTTTGTTCGATATTTTAATTTTAACCTGCCCCCCCTCCCCCCGGCAGTAAAAGTTTTAAATGTGACATACTTGTATTTTATACGGTCAACAATTTGAACATTTTTTCAAGTTAGTCGATACTCATATAAAAATTTAAAACTTGGCACATATATTCCTCACAGTATAAGATATAATTGTAGTAGTTTATTAAATTTTTTATCCTTGTTTTTGGAATATACACTCCCACTCAAAAGTGTGCTACATTAGTCGAAATTTTGCCGCACTAAAAATTCGATAGTAGAGGCTAAAATGTTTTCTGCAGTTTTTCGTAATTTTCGCGTCTGAAATATTGTTCATAGGAAATTGCTAAAGATAATTCTTCTATTAATGTTATTTTGCATTTCCTACAGATCCTCCGGATAATACCGAAGAAATTTCTTTCGCGAGAAAGGAAATTTACATGCTTGTGAAATCGGTATTAAACGAAAATATCAACATTGTCACTGACATTGTTGAAATGGAGGTGTCAAAACAATTGAAGCATCTATACATTTTGCCGAAAAATCTGAAAATGTAACCGCATCAAAAACATGGAAGACATTTTTTGCAGATGTTTAGTAACGTCAGATCCAGTAATATCCAGTTTGCGAAAACTTCCTTCGAAGAAACTAAGATCGTTATCCCCATACGCGGTTCAACTATTGATTCCACCTTTAGTTCCAGAATCGAGTCAGATTTTTTCTGATAATACGAGTGATACATCTGGCGATGATGACAGTTCACAGGACAGTGATTAATTGTAAAGAATGCTAAAATTATATCGATTAGAAATAAAAGAATGAAAGAAATATATTATAAATGTTCATTGTCATTGTAATAATGATTAATTACTGTATTCCAATCCTCTTCTTCCCAAGTCTTCAAATGTCAACTTTCATTACATTTTCCATTTAATTTATTTATAATCATAATTTCTGAAATTTGACTTGATATTCATTGTCAGCAACGTTGGAGACTCCTTAAAAATAAATTCCGTGCAAATCAAATTGACTTCCCACAAAGTAGACGTCCACATTGAATCGACCATTTCGTTTTTTGGGAATATTTTTACTTATTCGTAATCAGCGACCTCGAAAATCTCTGCAGGAAATTTGAAATTTTTTTAATGATTATTCGCAAAGACGCCATTTTTAAACTATACTGGAGCCGTGAATTTTTTTTTCGAAATTTGACGTCGAATTCGTGGTCAGCGACCCCAAAAATTTCCAAGTACAGACTTTTATCCGAATTGAATACGTTTTTGAAGAATTTTTCTGCCATATTGGATCCGCCATTTTGTTTTTCTACTTTTTGACTTCGAATTCGTAATCAGCGACCCCGAAAACTCTGGAGTACAAACTTTCACCCGAATTGAATACGTTTTTGACGAAATATCCCGCCATATTGGATCCGCCATTTTGTTTTTCTAAATTTTGACTTCGTATTCGTAATCAGTGACCGCGAAAACCCCCGAGTACAGACTTTCACCCCGATTGAATACGTTTTTGAAGAAATTTCCCGCCATATTGGATCCGCCATTATGTTTTTCTAAATTTTGACTTCGTGTTCGTAGTCACCCTAGCGGATTGGGTGACGATGTTTTCACCCTGAAAAACCACTGAATCACGGTGATTTTTTACGGTGAAATAGTGCCCACAAAATCACCGAGATCTTGGTGATTTTAAGGTGATTCCAACGTGATTGTCACGGTGATTTTGTGACGGTGACAATCACCATGAGAATCACCGTGGAATCACCTTAAAATCACCAAGATCTCGGTGATTTTGTGGGCACTTTGGCACCGTAAAAAATCACCGTGATTCAGTGGTGACTTCATCCACTAGGGCAGCGGGCCCGAAAACCTCCGAGTACAGACTTGTACCCAAATTGAATACATTTTCGACTTTTGGCCAGCTTTTTAGGATTTGGGACTACTGTGCGACGGTATATTTTTTGAATTCAGCCTATTCGTAGAGGTGTCGGTACCATGGTATAAGATTTTTTACAATTTTTTTACGAGATCCTTCACGGAGTCGTTTATAACTGTGGAATGTTCGTAAACAGCGATGGCTTTATTACTACTATTTTTTTTACACTATGCAAAGCTCAAATGAATTAATATTTAGACCAAAATTAATGAATAACAAGTAAATTAAATACTAAAAAATCAACATCTCACGAACCACCAGAGATTTCATCGTTTTTTTTTTAAATTTTGGTAATGAATTCTAGTATTTTTGAAAATTTTTATTCAAAATTCGAAGGGGGGGTTTTCGGGTATCGCGATTTTAATTTTTGAAAATTATTTTGACTGCTTAAATTTGCTTTAAAAAAATAGGACAATTTTTTTATTTAAAGATGGAATCAAGATGAAAAAAACCCCTCACATATTTTCCGATACAATCAACCGCTACAGGGATATCGTCGATAGAAAATTAAATATTTTCAAAAGTCGAAAATATTCGATGGTCTTGTATTGCGCCATGGTGGCTCCAAAAAATCTAATAAAATTTGGGAGTGGTTTTTGGGATCATACGATGAAATAAGCAGAGTTTCGGCCAAATAAAAAATGGTCAGGTCCAGGAATTGTAAAAATGACGCGTTTTCCCCCATATATAAGATCTAATTTTTATAATAATAATTTTTCTAATATTTAATGGTATTCTTTGGTGAAAATTATCACCTGACTCCATTACTCATAGAAAATCACAAATTATAGAATTTTCAAAAAAGATTTTACGATTTTTTGTTACGTACGAACGTAACGCGAGATTATAATTTTCCCGCACGACTTACCGTCGCTGAATTTTTGGGTTGCCTTACCTCGTCCTGTACAGGCCCGTCAGCGAGTCACGAGAGCGAAATTAATAATAAATTTTTAATAAAAAGGCAATTTCAGGTCTACAAAAATATTCAGGAATTATTAAAATGAATTAAAATAATTATGAAAAATGTCGATATAGTTCGAAAATGTCGGGATGTACGATATTTAGTAATAAGTTTTAACATTTTGCCGGAAACCAAAAAAAAGCGAAATTTACTCTAAATTTGAATTTAACCTCGAATAACTTTTGAAGGAGTGAGTTTAACGAAAAATCATGAGAGATCTTTTTTGTAGAGCGTATAGTTCTTTATAAGGATATGTGTCATTCATTCTGGTACATTGTCTTGAAGCCGAGATATGAAAATTCAAAGTTTGAAAAAAACAATTCCTGTGTTATTTAAATGGGAAATAAAAATATGCGATGCGCCACCGCTAAATATTATTATTAAGAGCTCTTATCTCAACAGGCATCTAATTTTACCTTCCCGAAAGTATTTAATATGTTACTTCGAAAAACAAATAAGTCGCTTTTTTTAATCAGTCTAATAAATACGTATCGTATTTTTAAACGAGAATCTCGAAGAAAAAATGTATATAATAGATCGTAAGATGTCGAGTCTCTCTAACTCTAAACTCTCACGTTTTCCCTATCACGATCCACTCACGATCTATATCGATCCGCAAATATATTTCGATGTGTTCCTATCAGAACGTTTTCCAACCCGCAAGAGGTTTCACGAGCTCGTTAGTCTACTCCTTGAACACAGAAGAGCGTTCTTCGTGAATTTCCAGAGCACATAGGATGTTACCATCACCGACGAAAGATAAAGACGCCTGGCAGAATTGCGCTGCTATATCGGATTGTATATTTCCGCTCGAATAAATTCACCGTGTGAGTGGGATGCACTAAAACGAGCTTAAAAAACTGGAAAAATAGTTTTCGCGAAATGCGACGAGGTTTTATGCATAATGATTAAAATTAAAAATTGTCAGCGGTTAAAAATGCATAGGCAGCATATTAAGTATATGACCACTTATTAAGGATTTAAAATAATCCTTGATTACCCTCGAATATCAAAATAAACATATAAATATCGCATAGTTTTGCAGACACGGTGAAAGAGTATTACACTGGACTCCCGCTTTAACGCTGACAACGGGGATTTCAGCGTTGAACCGGGAGGCATATATGGAGATATACGAGTAATGCTATGAACTCGACACGCTTGGAGCAGTGCTAATGTAAAAACCACACATATAATGCGCCAAACATATATACGCGTTGACTCTTGAGTTTTTCTCGGAACGGAGGGCGTCGATATTTCTGCGTTAAATCGAGAGGCAGTAAACCGGGAGTCCAGTGTATTGTAAGATATAACACGAGATACAATGAGATGGAAGGTCACATCCACGCAGCAAAAGTTTGTCATTGATCGATTACATTCAATAAACAACATTTATAGATAAAATTATTCTTGTGAAATATTTGTCGGCATGAGTGACAGTGAATATTGACGCTTGTCGGCGTGTGAAGAAGCGGGGCTATACGGTGACGCTGTATAGTTTTTAAGTGGGAAGTACCCGCGAGATCGAGGAAAAATAGGCAGTTCTGAAACTACCGGAAGCGTTGTCTAACTATCGGTCGTAGCGTTGCAGCGGTCGTGGTTCAGGACTCCAGCATCGAAATATCAAACAGTTTCGTATGTGTGTATTTGGGTGTGTGTGGTGTTTGTGTATGCCAGAGGGCAGCCATTTTCCTGTGCCATGCCCAGTTTATACGCAACCCTTTGTCCTTTTTCTCTTCTCTTCTCATCCACGAGAAGCAAAGTATGGACCTCACAGCAGTCTTGCTTCTCGCTGTAGTTAACGGTAGTTTAACGAGAAATTACACAAATTATCCAGTGAAACGTGCTCTCTTTGTAAATTGAACGCCAACTTTCCGTAATTTCAACTTGCACAAGTGCATGTCCGTGTTCGCTTGAAATCTGTGCTCATTGAGTTCCAAATTATCCGCTCTGTGACTCAAAATTGTCCCCTCGAATACATGTCCTGTAATCGAGAAATTAAATAATGAAACAAATCCATCGCTTTCGTTGCGAGATCTTTTATTTATCGCTGATTTAATGCCTTCTGATATTAATAATCATTAATCATTCGATACACTATTTATTTCCGTTTAATAATTGGAATGAATAAAATAAAGTATTTGATTTCTCCTTAATAAAAATAAAAGCCCTATTACCTACTCAAAATAAGCCGATGTTTATTCTATTGTAGTTTAATATAGTATATCTCAATTGAGACACTCATTGTATTTTTAAGTGCACGATTTTACGGACGTCTTGTACGTTAAACGTGTATTTAAGAGGATGCCGAAAAAAAACGATGCTCGATACATTTTGACCTGCTTACACTGTAAAAAATCTGCGGCGTTGATTGCGAAAGTGTGAGTGGTTAAAAACTGCGGTGTTAACACATAATAACACATTTTTCTAGTAAAAATAACACTTTTCAAAGGGTAAAAAAATAGTCGGTGTTATTCTACTACACAACACCTTACGGATTATCTTCTTTTTGACAACCCAGTTTTGTGTATATGATCAAAAAAAAAATCAGGACAAGGGAATTTTTATGCTCGTTATTTTGGTGTCATTTTTGTATTGGCTTGGATTTATGTGTACCTCATAAACCGTGTTGAAAGAAATAATATAAAAATTTAACACTGATAAATGTAAATGTAATTTTGGGCCATCACCAGAAACCTCGTCGCGTTAGTTCCGAGACTTGGCGCGAGATGTCACAATGTCGCAGAATGCTTATAATGACGGGCATCCGGTACTCTGGAGTAGTGGCTAGCGTGCTTGCCTCTAAACCAGAGCATCGGAAGGTCCAAGGTTCGATTCCCTGTGCCGTAGTCTCGTCGAGAAATAAAAATATGGGCGTGACAAGCTCCAGATATATATGTGGCATACACAAGTACTCGTACAGGTGTGAGTCACATGTATATCGCTGTAGTCAACTGGGGCTCTATCTATTTTTATGCATTTCCCCCGTTTTCTCTAATTCTTAGAATGTTAAGGAAAATCATAGCTGATAGGTCTACTAGTATCGTAGTGGTACCAAACTGGCGTTCACAACTATGGTTTCCGATTTCCAAAGATTTATTAATTGATGAACCAGTGGTGCTAATGCCAGCTAAATCTTTGTTGTTGTCACCTTGTAGAACCCTGCAACACCCTCTGGAGAAGACATTAGGGTTGATTGCCGGTAAGTTGTCCGCGAAGCATATCGCAAAAAGAAATTCTCGGAGCCAGTAATACAGGTGTTGATGGCATCTCTCGCAGAAAATACTTGGAAGCAATACGCTCGACCTATACCGCGGCTATGGGTGCGGTTTTGCCACAAAACAGAGACGGACCCGTACAACGCTGAGTCTTGGCAAATTCTAGAATTTTTGCAAAAAAGTTTCGGTTCGGGAGCTGCCTACGGGATGATAAATTCTATGCGCGCAGCTATTTCATTAATTTCAGTTGAAAATATATCAGAAAACTTGGACATTCGGAGATTTTTTAAAGGTATTTTCCGTCTCAAGCCAATCAAACCAAAATATGATAAAACATAGGATGTTACACCGGTATTGGATTATATTTCTAAGGATTATCCGCTGAATCCGTTAAGCATTCAGCGCTTATTGGAAAAGCTTGTAACCCTGTTAGCGTTAGGCACCGCCCATAGGGTTCAGACATTCGCGTTTATGAAGATAGAAAATATTTCACAGTCATCAGAGGGTTTCGAAATAAAGATATCCGATTTAATAAAAAGTCGCGACCCGGTGCGTATCAGCCGCTTTTGTTGTTGCCATTTTTTAAAGAAAAACCAGAATTATGTCTAGCAAGCAGCTTGCTGTCGTATTTAGAAGCTGCGAAACTGTTGAGACGCAATATCAGCCGTGTATTAATAACAACGAGAAAGCCATATAAGGCGGCATCCTCTCAGACTATTGGTCGAAGGATTCGGACAGTAATATCAAAAAGTGGTATTAGCCACGAGTTTACAGCGCATAGCACTAGGCATGCAGCTACATCAGCCGCATTCGCAAAAGGTGTGGACATAACCGTCATTAAACATACGGCCTGATGGTCGGAGGAATCGCAAGTGTTCGTTAATTTTTATCATCAACCAATTGAGTCAAATCAAAAAGGTTTTGCATCGGCTGTCTTGCGTAAATAGCTGTCTTGCATATTCATATCATTGTTGTTTGCGTTCGGCTCATTAGCATTAATTATGTCTTCATGGTTTATTTCACGTTATGTGCACAGATTAATTTTATGGATTGTACTTTGCATTGTATCCCATGAAAATAATAAAACACGTGTGATTGCTTTGTATCAAATCTCTAAATATCTACCTTGTAATCTCGAGAACGAGACTCGAAATATAATTAAACGATTAAACGAACTTACCTAGTGAAGTTCGATCGTAATTATATGAGCCTCGTTCGAGATGATTACATCCCACCCGGAAAAAGTATTTTTTGTGCCTTGATATAATTTCCCACCCGTATATGTTTTATGATATGATTATTTTAATGTTTTTTGGGAGTCCTTTAAACAATATGAAGAATTCTTGATGTTGATCGGGTTGCTAGGCCCTCAATCATCAATTTTTTTATAAGCTCTGAAGTACGTGACATTATCGTGTGGAAGCAGTACTACCTTGTAATCATCTCGAACGGGACTCATATAATTACGATCGAACTTCACTAGGTAAGTTCGTTTCATCGTTTAATTATAATGTCATCAATGTTCTATAATTGTTACGGATTTGTTACAAGAAATGTCTCGTAACATTGACGTAACACATTATACGTATATGCTACGTTAGGGTGTCCGTTATTTCCCAAGTTGGGTTTTTTTGTGCTAGCACCCCCTGAGTTTTTAGTTTTTGCTATTAAAAAAATTATCGAACAGAAATTAACGCTTAATTTTCATATTAACCCGTGCCTAAATCATGATACATTTCCCCTTTAAATAACATGGGATTTTCGCACTTTTTACATTTAATTCTTTTTCTCTGAAACAAATATGGCTACAGTAATGAACGTATACTTTGTAACATACTTTGATAGGAAATTGAACGCTCTACAAAAAAGGTCTTTTGTGTTTTTTTGATAAATTCATCCCTTCAAAAGTTATTCAAGGTTAAAAATGTGGTAATGGTCAAAATCCTTGTTTTTTAAATTTTTCCCGTAGTTCTCATTCATGTAATTATTCAACGCATATAGTCGTGTTAAAAAAAAGTATTAAATAAGTTTGATTGAAAATAACGTAAACTATACCTTGTAAATACCTTGTTGCATGAGGATATTTGGCTCTATATTCACTAATAACTTGAATCAAATATTGCTTTTGGTCTTCTCGTGTAGTCAGGTTATTAATATAATCTTGAGTCAACTGAACTGCTCTTTCAGCTGCATCATTAATTACCTGCAGATAATTAAAGATAGTGAGACCTTCCAAGTAATCATCATTACTAGTCCACGTGTCAACATTCAATTCTAGGAAACTTTTTTTTATGTTAAATCTTTTTAAAAAATTCAAAGAATCAGAATTGATGAAAAAATCGATATCCTTTTTTTGTACATTTTTAATATCACTATCGGTATTAATTATATAGCGTTTAGAACAATCGAAATCCGATTCTTCAGATGTTTTGAACGCTTTAATCATTTCATTTTCAATGTTAAGCGATACGTTCGGATCAAACACGAAAGCGCAGCTGTTTCAGCATTCAAATACCAAAGATGGTTTTTGAATTTATGCAAGGCATACTCAGATATTTTTTTATCAATCGACCTGTACGCATGGACAGCTTTCATGAATTGTAAATCGTGATCTGGAGCTAAAGCTGCAAGAGGTGCCGCAAACCAAAACGGCACATAAATGAACACTATAAATAAACAAAGATCTAACAATTTTTTTTTTTTTCAATATCTAATTCGAAAATATCCCGAAATATATCTATTTTCAGAGTATAAATTGCCTTAGACATCCAGCGAGCATGGTGAAATGCTCCTGGGTTGCAAAATTTCACTGTATATTATTTACAAGGTATAGTTTACGTTATTTAAAATCAAATTTATTTAATACTTTTTTTTAACATGACTATATGCGTTGAATAATTACATGAATGAGAACTACGGGAAAAATTAAAAAAACAAGGATTTTGACCTTTACCACATCTTTAACCTTTAATAACTTTTGAAGGGATGAAGTTATCAAAAAAACACAAGAGACCTTTTTTGTAGAGCGTTCAATTTCCTATCAAAATATGCGTCGTTCATTACTGTAGCTATATTTGTTTCAGAGAAAAAAAATTAAATGTAAAAAGTGCAAAAATCCTATGTTATTTAAAGGGGAAATGTATCATGATTTAGGCACGGGTTAATATGAAAATCAAGAGTTAATTTCTGTTCGATAATTTTGTTGATAGCAAAAATTAAAAACTCAGGCGGCGCTAGCCCAAAAAAAACCCAACTTGGGAAATAACGGACACCCTAATGCTACGTAGCCCATACTACGAGATTATAATATCACCAATGTTCTATAATTGTTACAGCAATGTTCTGTAATTGTTACGGATTTGTGACAAGGAATACCTTGTAACATTTATGTAACACATTATACGTATTTGCTACGTAGCTTATACCACGAGATTATGATATCACCAATGTTCTATAATTGTTACATCATTCGTGATGTCTATAGTTTTTCCTGATTTCTTCATCTTTCATTGACGTCCTTGTTACATATCGTCAGGATGTATTATACACATCTCGTTTACGTCATTATGAAAAAGATTCGAATTTGTGATGAACATTATATGACGTATTTATTACATTTCAATTATACGTAAGTGTTTCGTAAATTTTCCAAGTATGTTTGCTGGGTACTCTCTTCACTTCATAATAGTTATGTATTGCATGAGCCCCACGTTTTTCGTTTTAAATCTCACAAGTATTTTAAGAGCTATTGAAAATGTACAATGAAAAATTTTCAGGACAATCTCTAAGAGGTTAAAAATCTATATGTGATTTAATTCTGCATGAAGCTTAAAGAAATTATTTTATACTTTTTTAGTCCGTTTTAAAAACGTGGTATATTAAAGTTTTTTTGAATATTATTTTCCGCTTTTTAGCATTGTGTCAATCTTCTTCTTTTGAAGTGAAACTTTTTTGGTGGCAATTGTAAAATTTTCAAGCATCACGAAAAATTAAGATCGCCGTTGCCATGGTAACCATTCCTATGTGATTGAGAAAACCAGAAAATTATTTGGAAAAATTATAATCGCTATTACGATTTATTTCCCACATTTTCTTGTAGTGTCGTCCAATTCTGAGCTATATTCAAAGTTTCAAGTCTTTAGCTCATCAGAAAGTTATTTAAGAATTGAATACAGAATTCCACCCGGACAGATATACAAGAAAGGAAATTAATGAAAACGTGGTAATAATAATATTAATAAATAAAATAAAGAAATCTATCTTAAAAGATCGGGCGTGAGTAAATACATTATTTTGACACAAATGAAATTTTGTTATGAGAACACGGATATTTCTTAACGACTAAGAAATATTATAACAGTTGAGGAATATTTAAATAAAAGTGCCAACTAAATATATTTCTTTACTATAAGGAACTATTTTTCAGTGTAAATTTATCTTTATAATTTTCATTTTTTGAATACACTTATGTGGATCGTTATAAAAAAAAATACAAATTCTTGTTTAAAAGGTGATGTTCGCATTGATTTTCTTTCTTTACGGCCTGCAAATTATTATTTTGGAAGTCAAACTTTTTGAAATCGAACTTATTACATATCATTAATTATTCTAATTAAAAATAAAAAATATCCATTAACACCCGGAGCTTCTTACATCTTGTGTGACCAATTTTTCATTTTAAAAAAGCGTTTTCTCGCTATTGGATCTGGGTAATACATTAGAAGGTTAAAAAAATGGCTCGTGAGTTTTAATGATGTTCTCTCTCCTAATTCTTTTGAGTCGCAGGCATCCGTTAACACTCACCGTGATTCAGCTCCGTTTGTCTTCGTTATTGTTTTGCTTCGCGAGTTCCAAGCTATTATACCGTACTCTTCGCGAAGGAGTGACTGAGATAAAAAGCACACAGATCCAAGTCTTCCGAGGAAGAAGGAGCGAAGCATCTCGCGCAGAGAATCCGTTGAAAAACATTTAACAGCCCACTTGAGGATCGCGAGCTCGTACGAGACAGCTTAAATATATAGTATGGGTAATAAATATATAGCTATACGTGTATGCACAATTATAGGAGCATGATAATATCGAGCACGTGCTTCGTACTCCTTTCGTAAATTCGTGTACGTGTACGTCGACTTTCAAGACAATAAAAGGTCAGAACTGGCGGGACTTTATGCGTAAAGTAACATTAGCGAAGCCCTTCATTTTACTAACGGTTGATGTACCGATAGCTCGATTCATCAGAGGCATATTTTTCGTGTATAAAGCGTAGCTCGTACGATCCTCTGGCTTTAAGATCATCGATGTGTGGCCTTCGAGAAGGTCTCATTACAGCGCGAGTAAGTCAGTTCTACTATATCGCGTTATACTCCGCGTCATTACTTCGCTTTTTAGACAGCGGCGATGTCTTTTCTTACAGTATATCTAGACGTTTCTCTCGTTATTCACGGTTCGCCGACCTTGGCACCGTTCGAAGAAAAACCTGACAGAGATGTCTTCGTATTGTGCTAGTAAAACTGCTGTTACATGCTCTGTAACGGAGTAGAAGAAGGGGGAGGGGGCTGATGACGGGACAATCATAACGGACAATGTTGGACCAACGGAATCGTTTCTTGTTGCAACGCTTGCCTACCATTACTGCACAACTCGCTTAGTGTTTAGTCCATTTCTAAGTCAGAGTTACGAAATATTTTGCATTTACAATCAGGAGACAAAAAATCTGTTATTACGACTATTAAAAATTAAGCATTTTTTTGATCAAATTTTTTACAACTAATTTGTTCAAATTTGTTTACATGTATAAATTTCATTCAAAATATAACGCTTTTTCGTAACATAAATCGTTAAAATGTGATGCTAAAGTTTGCATCGTTTCAATGCAACGGAAATTATTTATTGAATAATAAGTTTCATTCTTCCGAAGAAATTTTCAAAGTGAAAACTGGTCAAGATGTATCTGAAGGTCTTGATTAAGGTATGTAAAATACAAATGCATAAGGTGAACGTAAAACTCACTAAAAATGAATTAAAGAAACTTATTTTCATTAGTTGCAACGATGCAAGCTTCAACATCATAAAATGAGTGCAGAAATATTTTTGATAGCCAGTCATTAATTATATTCTATATTTGTTCGGCTCTTACCCGAAATATTATTGTTTTATGACCACACCTCTCAAGCGCGAGCAACTGCTCGCGTCTCATTTTATGGCCGCGCCCGCGGGCAATATAATCCGCTAAACTAAAGCTTTTTATACCGTCGGACTAGCACTTATTCTAATGAAAAAATACTTGAAGAGCGCACCTTTGAAACATTGAATCTTTTCATTATTAACGGGAAAATTTGAAGAAAATGTTCAATTTAGAAAATCAAGAAAATTTAATCCGCTCACGGTTTGCCGCTTGTCACTCAGTCTCTTCGCGATGCATTATCTTATGAATTTATTTTTTCAATTCAGCAGGAAGTTTCTCCTAGCATTGTGTCCCCGAAATTTTCAAATTTTCCAAAATCCGAAGGTCATTCACTTTGGCCCGATTGACTTTGAGTTTCGAAATCTTCTATACTCTGTTTGACGTCTTGAAACTTCAGGATAACGTTTCACGCACCTCAAGTGAACTTAACTCAAATCATTTTATAGTCTCGTTTAGAATGTCAAAGAAGTATAGCGAATAAATTTCAAGAGTCGCGGCAGCAACTCGACGCCAAGTATTAAAGAAACTGAGAGTCTCAGTCGAGATACGATACGAAGATCTCATGATATTGGGCAAATTAATCCGAATATTCAGCATCGGAAAAGTTGGTCAATCTTTCGCCGGTCACGTCGCTATAGATATACTAGCCGATGTATAAGCGGTGTAATACGACTTTTACAGAGAGGCCTTGCATTCGTGTGGGAAAATATGAGTGTGTGCGTGAACACGGCGTTCCCCTACCCCGCCAACCGTAGTCTCGGGCTTATACACAGGCTTGCATGTATATTCTATCTCTATATATAAAAAAGAGTATACCCAGATAGAACACTGACGTATATTATACGTATATTACAGGTATATATGTATATAATATGTATACGTCTATGATATACCTGTATTATACGTATACTGAACGTATATTTTAGGTCTATTTATTGACAATAGTGAAAGAATTTCATATACGTATAATTTACGTATATTATACGTTCATTGTATAGCTTCAGATCGAAGAATCGCAATCGTAAGGTAATTAACATATATTATATGTATATGAGATGTAGAAAACTCTATCGAGATATGTAGAAAAAAAACACGTCCGATATACGTATATATTATATATATATGCGTATATTGGACGAAGCTATTCAATGAACGTATAACATACGTATATTATACGTTCATTGAATAGCTTTAATTAACTTATGTTGTATGGAACACATATTATCTGTATATGACATATATTATTATTAACATATATTATATATATATATATATGAAATGTACAACATTCCACCGAGATACTGCAGATAAAAACACATCCAATATACGTATATAGTATATACATACGTATATTGGACTTGTTTTTTTCTACATATCTCGGTGGCATTTTGTACATCTCATAAACATATAATATATATATTTATTATCTTACGTTTGCGATCCTTAAATCTGAAGCTATTCAATGAACGTTTAATACATATACGAATATTATACGTTCATAGAGTATATTATCATTTAATATTATTGTTATTTAAGAATAAATACTGATTTCTACAATTGAGAGCAATAATTTTTTATAATAACAATAATAATAATATTTATTATTGTTTATTATTATTATTTTTGTGTTTTTATGAGTTTATTGAAAATCGAACTAAAATTAGCCTGCCACACATCCCGTGGTCTCCGGCCTTTTTGATTTTGGAAATAATCCTATTTATTATTATAATTGTTATTATTATTCATGTGATTCAATATTTTAGTTTTTAATTTAGTTAAAAGACAAGTCGAACCAAAAACGGCCTTCGGGTAATGAAAATAAATTCTCGCTACGATTTTGGCACGTGATTGTTCTCGGCCTGTGTGCTATAGATATGATATTTACATCAGAATACCATAAGTAGTCGGTGGTGTAGTGGTAAGCGTCCCAGCCGTAGGTTGTTCGTTAGGCTCAATAGATAGGTAGGTTTCAGATCCCAGTCAGGTCTCGTACATATTCTAAGGTCCGCGAATATGCAAGATAACTAAAACGGTCGGAAAAATTCATGAACTTCAAAACTATCTATTTTTTTTAAATTTAATTCATGTTCAATCTGAGGATATGCCTAAAAACAAGGGTCGCGGGTTCAAATCCCACTGGGGGCAAAATTTTTTTTTTTCAAAAATTCTTTTTCCGTTACTTGACACTCAGGAACTATCAATTGTGAATATAGAACTGATTTTCATCGTATATATATAGACTAGTATCCGTATAATTTGTTTATATTCTCCGTTTGTATTCTACGTATTTTCGACGTCTCGTATACGTAAAATATACCGTTTAACATATGTAGAATATACATACACTGCTGACCATTAATGCCTGTTTTGACAGTTGGGATATATTTTTCCAATCTACATGAAACTGACGAGTTTCAGACTGATGAGCCCTACGCGCCCTTTACGAATCTAACACATATCTGTCATACTAAAAAGTGACACCAATCAAGGCTATAGATGGTTTGCCGGAGAGTGGCGCCCCCGAAGTAGTATGAGATTCTGAGTGATAGATATTATCCAAGTCGACGAAAATGTCACATCAACATGGATGTGAATTGGTTAAGAAAAATCGTAAATCATGTCTAAATAAAATATAATTAATAAAAACAAATACGAAAGTGCGTTGAATAAACGAAAAATAAAGAAAATAAAAATGGAATTGAAAAACGAAATATTTCGTCAAATTTCTGTTCGCGATGCAAGCGAGGTTATAATTCTGCCAATCGAGAGATCGACGCCAGTCGATGTTTCACATCGTCCCTTGGAAAAAAAAACATGAAAAATCCCTTACGACGTGGGAATAAAATCTGCATCTGCAACTACGCTGGTATTTTGGTGCAGAGCTTGAAGAGAGTCCTCCCACACTTTCTTACGGATACGTGCCGGTTAAATCTTGCAAGTTAAATTTGTTTCACTTTCCGATTTCCGATTGAGTTGGAATTTCTCATGCACATGTAAATCGGATGACAATGCAATATTATCACAAAAAAATTGCAAATGTTTTGCAAAAAAAAAATTTTTGCCAAATTTTTTATGAAAAATTTGCTTGAAAATTGTTTTGCAACGAAAAATGTTCCGCATAATATTTGCAAAAAAAATGTTTCGCCAAATTTATTGCAAAAAAATTGTTTTGCAAAATTTTGTTCACAGAGGGGTTTTAAGCAATTAATTTGCAACATTCTTCTACGAAAATTTTGCACAACAGTCTCTTTCTAAAAAATGTTGTGAACAAATTTGTTTGCATTAATTTCACGGAAAAATGTTGCGAATTAATTGTGTGAAACAACTTTGTCGAACAAATTTTGCAAAATAATTTTTGCGCGAAACATTTTGCGAAAAATTTTGTTTGCGAGAAATTATGCAAAACTAGATATAAATTACTGAAATAGATATTTAACATCATAGATACTAAAAAGTATAAGATAAATGGATGGAAAAAAAAATTTTAAATAAGCTTTTATTAGTTAGTAATAGTTAAAATAGCTGAAAAGATAAAAATAATTTTATTCGGATTGGAAATAAGTTTTCGAATAAAAGCGTGTTACAATTTAGCAGCAAGAGAAAAAGAGAGGGTGTAACATAATTTTATTTGAAAACTCATTTCCAATCGGAATAAAATTATTTTTAAGTTTGTAGCTATTTTATTTATTACTAACTGAAAAAAGCTAAATTAAAAAAAAAAAATTATTATTTACGACAACAAACATGTCATATCAACTTGAATGCAATGAATATTTCCAAAATCAAAATATTCGAAGACATTTCCGTTTATTACGAAGAAACACGACATAACCTCGGATTCCTTCTCCCAACAGCATGACGAAAAATTCACCTCTATTCCCACATAATTATGCCAAGCGACGGATCAACGGCAGTCGATGTTTCACCTCGTCTTTTGGATAAATAAAAACATGAAAAATCCCATACGACGCGGGAAAAAAATCTGCATATACAAATATGCTAGTTACTTGGTGCAGAGTTTCAATAGAGTCCTCCCACACTTTCTTACGGATATGTAAGATGAGTATTTTTGATTCATTACAGTAATAAGGACAACCAACGTGCCATAAAAACTTTAATTCGAAGAATATTTCCACAATCGAAATATTCAAAGACATTTCCGTTTATTACGGAGAAATAAGAAATAATCTCGGATTCCATCTCCCATCAGTATGACGAAAAATTCATCTCCATTCACACATAATCCTGCCAAGTGAGGGATCGACGGCAGTCAATGTTTCACCTCGTCCTTTGGATAAAGAAAGAAATGAAAAATCCCATACGACGTGGGAAAAAAATCTGCATCTACAAATATACTGGTTACTTGTTGCAGAGTTTCAATAGAGTCCTCCCACACTTTCTTACGGATATGTAAGGTGAGTATTTTTGATTCCTTATAGTAATAACGACAACAAGCATGCCATAAAAACTTTGATTCGATGAATATTTCCAAAATCGAAATATTCAAAAACATTTCCGTTTATTACGAAGAAACACGACATGACCTCGGATTCCTTCTCCCAGCAGCATGACGAAAAATTCACCTCTATTCCCACATAATTATGCCAAGCGACGGATCAACGGCAGTCGATGTTTCACCTCGTCTTTTGGATAAATAAAAACATAAAAATCCCCATATGACGTGGGGAAAAAATCTGCATATACAAATATGCTGGTTACTTGGTGCAGAGTTTCAATAGAGTCCTCCCACACTTTCTTACGGATATGTAAGATGAGTATTTTTGATTCATTATAGTAATAAGGACAACCAACATGCCATAAAAACTTTAATTCGATGAATATTTCTAAAATCAAAATATTCATAGACATTTCCGTTTATTACGGAGAAACACGACAAAACCTTGGATTCCTTCTCCCAACAGCATGACTCGAAATTCACCTCCATTCCCACATAACTATGCGAAGCGAAGAATCGACGGCAGTCGATGTTTCACCTCGTCCTTTGGATAAAGAAAAGCATGAAAAATCCCATGCGACGTGGAAATAAAATCTGTATCTTCAACTATGCTGGTAATTTGGTGCAGAGCTTAAAGAGAATCCCCCTACACTTTCTTACCGATACGTGAGATGAGTATTTCTTATTAATAACGACAACAAACATGCGATTAAAACTTAAATGCAATGAATATTTCCGAAATTAAAATATTCAAAGACATTTTCGTTTATTACGGAAAAACACGACATAACCTCGGATTTCTTTGCCCAATAGCATGACGAAAAATTCACCTCCGTTCCCACAAAATTCTGCCAAGCGAGGGATCAACGACAGTCGATGTTTTACCTCGTCCTTTGGATAAAGAAATACATGAAAAATCCCATACGACGTGGGAGTAAAATCTGCATCATCACCTCTGCTGGTTATTTGATGCGGAGTTTCAATAGAGTCCTCCCACACTTTCTTACGGATATGTAAGATGAGTATTTTTAATCAAAAATGATTCCTTATAGTAATAAAGACAACCAACATGCCATAAAAACTTTAATTCGATGAATATTTCCAAAATCAAAATATTCATAGACATTTCCATTTATTACGGAGAAACACGACATAACCTTGGATTCCTTCTCCCAACAGCATGACTCGAAATTCACCTCCATTCCCACATAACTATGCGAAGCGAAGAATCGACGGCAGTCGATGTTTCACCTCGTCCTTTGGATAAAGAAAAGCATGAAAAATCCCATGCGACGTGGAAATAAAATCTGTATCTTCAACTATGCTGGTAATTTGGTGCAGAGCTTAAAGAGAATCCCCCTACACTTTCTTACCGATACGTGAGATGAGTATTTCTTATTAATAACGACAACAAACACGCCATTAAAACTTAAATGCAATGAATATTTCCGAAATTAAAATATTCAAAGACATTTTCGTTTATTACGGAAAAACACGACATAACCTCGGATTTCTTCGCCCAATAGCATGACGAAAAATTCACCTCCGTTCCCACAAAATTCTGCCAAGCGAGGGATCAACGCCAGTCGATGTTTTACCTCGTCCTTTGGATAAAGAAATACATGGAAAATCCCATACGACGTGGGAAAAAAATCTGCATCATCACCTCTGCTGGTTATTTGATGCAGAGTTTCAATAGAGTCCTCTCACACTTTCTTACGGATATGTAAGATGAGTATTTTTGATTCCTTATAGTAATGAAGACAACCAACATGCCATAAAAACTTTAATTCGATGAATATTTCCAAAATCGAAATATTCATAGACATTTCCATTTATTACGGAGAAACACGACATAACCTTGGATTCCTTCTCCCAACAGCATGACTCGGAATTCACCTCCATTCCCACATAACTATGCGAAGCGAAGAATCGACGGCAGTCGATGTTTCACCTCGTCCTTCGGATGAAGAAAAGCATGAAAAATCCCATGTGACGTGAAAATAAAATCTGTATCTTCAACTATGCTGGTTATTTGGTGCAGAGCTTGAAGAGAATCCCCCTACACTTTCTTCCCGATACGTGAGAGGAGTATTTCTTATTAATAACGACAACGAACGTGCCATTAAAACTTAAATGCAATGAATATTTCCGAAATCAAAATATTCAAAGACATTTTCGTTTATTACGGAAAAACACGACATAACCTCGGATTCCTTCGCCCAATAGCATGACGAAAAATTCACCTCCGTTTCCACAAAATTCTGCCAAGCGAGAGATCAACGCCGGTCGATGTTTTAGCTCGTCCTTTAAATAAAGAAATACATGAAAAATCCCATACGACGTGGGAATAAGTTCTGCTTCATCACCTATGCTGGTTATTTGATGCGGAGTTTCAATAGAGTCCTCCCACACTTTCTTACGGATATGTTAGATGAGTATTTTTGATTCCTCATAGTAATAAAGACAACCAACATGCCATAAAAACTTTAATTCGATGAATATTTCCAAAATCAAAATATTTATAGACATTTCCATTTATTACGGAGAAACACGACATAACCTTGGATTCCTTCTCCCAACAGCATGACGAAAGATTCATCTCCATTCCCACATAATCTTGCTAAGTGAGGGATCGACGGCAGTCGATGTTTCACGTCGTCTTTTCGATAAAGAAAATCATGAACAATTCCATACGACGTGGGAATAAAACGTGCATCTTTAACTATGCTGGTATTATGGTGCAGAGCTTGAAGAGAGTCCTCCCACATTTTTGTACGGATACGTGGAATGAGTATTCTATGGTAACTACGACAACAAACTTGCTATATAAACTTGAATGCAATGAATATTTCCAAAATTGAAATATTCAGCGACATTCCCGTTTATTACGGAAAAACACGACATAACCTCGGAATCCCTCGCCCAACAGCATGACGAAAAATTCACCTCCATTCCCACATAATTATGCTAAGCGAGGGATCGATGGCAGTAGATGTTTCAGCTCGTCCTTTGGATAAAGAAAAACATAGAAAATCCCATACGCCGCGGGTATAAAATCTGCATCCTCAACTATGCTGGTAGTTTGGTGCAGAGCTTGAAGAGAGTCCTCCCACTCTTTCTTACGGAAACGTGAGATGAGTCTTTTTCATTCACTACAGTAATTACGACAACAAACATGCCATATAAACTTAAATGCAATGGATATTTCCAAAATCGAAATATTCAGAGACACTCCCGTTTATTACGGAGAAACACGACATAACCTCGGATTTCATTTCCCAACAGCATGTCGAAAAATTCACCTCCATTCCCACAATATTATAATTATGCCAATCACGGGATCGACGCCAGTCGATGTTTCACCTCGTCCTTTGGATCAAGAAAAACATGAAAAGTCCTCTTCGACGTGGGAATAAAAACTGCATCTCCAACTATGCTGGTATTTTGGTGGAGAGCTTCAATAGAGTCCTCCCACATTTTCTTACGGATATGTGAGATTAGTATTTTTTTATTCATTATAGTAATGAGGACAACCAACATGCCATAAAAACTTTGATTCGATGAATATTTCCAAAATCAAAATATTCATAGACATTTCCGTTTATTACGGAGAAACACGACAAAACCTTGGATTCCTTCTCCCAACAGCATGACTCGGAATTCACTTCCATCCCCACATAACTATGCGAAGCGAAGAATCGACGGCAGTCGATGTTTCACCTCGTCCTTTGGATAAAGAAAAGCATGAAAAATCCCATGCGACGTGGAAATAAAATCTGTATCTTCAACTATGCTGGTAATTTGGTGCAGAGCTTAAAGAGAATCCCCCTACACTTTTTTACCGATACGTGAGATGAGTATTTCTTATTAATAACGACAACAAACATGCCATTAAAACTTAAATGCAATGAATATTTCCGAAATTAAAATATTCGAAGACATTTTCGTTCAGTACGGAAAAACACGACATAACCTCGGATTTCTTTGCCCAATAGCATGACAAAAAATTCACCTCCGTTCCCACAAAATTCTGCCAAACGAGGGATCAACGCCAGTCGATGTTTTACCTCGTCCTTTGGATAAAGAAATACATGAAAAATCCCATACGACGTGGGAGTAAAATCTGCATCATCACCTCTGCTGGTTATTTGATGCGGAGTTTCAATAGAGTCCTCCCACACTTTCTTACGGATATGTAAGATGAGTATTTTTAATCAAAAATGATTCCTCATAGTAATGAAGACAACCAACATGCCATAAAAACTTTAATTCGATGAATATTTCCAAAATCAAAATATTCATAGACATTTCCATTTATTACGGAGAAACACGACATAACCTTGGATTCCTTCTCCCAACAGCATGACTCGAAATTCACCTCCATTCCCACATAACTATGCGAAGCGAAGAATCGACGGCAGTCGATGTTTCACCTCGTCCTACGGATAAAGAAAAGCATGAAAAATCCCATGCGACGTGGAAATAAAATCTGTATCTTCAACTATGCTGGTAATTTGGTGCAGAGCTTAAAGAGAATCCCCCTACACTTTCTTACCGATACGTGAGATGAGTATTCCTTATTAATAACGACAACAAACATGCCATTAACACTTAATTGCAATGAATATTTCCGAAATTAAAATATTCAAAGACATTTTCGTTTATTACGGAAAAACACGACATAACCTCGGATTTCTTCGCCCAATAGCATGACGAAAAATTCACCTCCGTTCCCACAAAATTCTGCCAAGTGAGGGATCAACGCCAGTCGATGTTTTACCTCGTCCTTTGGATAAAGAAATACATGAAAAATCCCATACGACGTGGGAACAAAATCTGCATCATCACCTCTGCTGGTTATTTGATGCAGAGTTTCAATAGAGTCCTCCCACACTTTCTTACGGATATGTAAGATGAGTATTTTTGATTCCTTATAGTAATAAAGACAACCAACATGCCATAAAAACTTTAATTCGATGAATATTTCCAAAATCGAAATATTCATAGACATTTCCATTAATTACGGAGAAACAGGACATAACCTTGGATTCCTTCTCCCAACAGCATGACTCGAAATTCACCTCCATTCCCACATAACTATGCGAAGCGAAGAATCGACGGCAGTCGATGTTTCACCTCGTCCTTCGGATAAAGAAAAGCATGAAAAATCCCATGCGACGTGGAAATAAAATCTGTATCTTCAACTATGCTAGTAATTTGGTGCAGAGCTTAAAGAGAATCCCCCTACACTTTCTTCCCGATACGTGAGAGGAGTATTTCTTGTTAATAACGACAACAAACGTGCCATTAAAACTTAAATGCAATGAATATTTTCGAAATCAAATTATTCAAAGACATTTTCGTTTATTACGGAAAAACACGACATAACCTCGGATTCCTTCGCCCAATAGCATGACGAAAAATTCACCTCCGTTTCCACATACTTATGCGAAGCGAGGGATCGACGGTAGTCGATGTTTCTCTCGTCTTTTGAATAATGAAAAAAATGAAAAATCCCATATGAGGTGGGAATAAAATCTGCATCTCCAACTATGCTGGGATTTTGGTGCAGATTTTGAAGAGAGTCCTTCCACACTTTCTTACGGATACGTGAGATGAGTATTTTTGATTGATTACAGTAATTGGGACAACAAACATGCCATATGAAATGCAATGAAAATTCCCAAAATCGAAATATTCGGAGACGTTTCCGTTTATTACGGAAAACACGACATAATCTCGGATTCCTTTTCGCATCAGTATGACTAAAAATCCATCTTCATTCCCACATAATCCTGCCAAGTGAGGGTTCGACGGTGGTCGATGTTTCACGTTGTCCTTTCGATAAACAAAATCCTAAACAATTCCATACGACGTGGGAATAAAATCTGGATTTTCAACTATGCTGGTACTTTGGTGCAGAGCTCGAAGAGAGTCCTCCCACTCTTCCTTACGGAAACGTGAGATGAGTATTTTTCATTCACTACAGTAATTACGACAACAAACATGCCATATAAACTTGAATGCAATGGATATTTCCAAAATCGAAATATTCAGAGACAATCCCATTTATTACGGAGAAACACGACATAACCTCGGATTCCTTTTCCCAACGGCATGACGACTAGTTCATGTTCACTTCCAATCCCACATAATTATGCGATGCGAGGAATCGACGGCGGTCGATGTTTCACCTCGTCCTTTGGATAAAGAAAAACATGAAAAATCCCATACGGCGCGGGAATAAAATCTGCATCTTCAACTATGCTGGTAGTTTGGTGCAGAGCTTGAAGAGATTCCTCCCACACTTTCTCACCGATACGTGAGATGAGTACTTTTGATTTATTACAGTAATTAGGACAACAAACATGTCATATAAACTTGAATGCAATGAATATTTCCAAAATCGAAATATTCAGAGACTTTCCCGTTCATTACGGAGAAACACGACATAAATTCGGATTCTTTTTCCCAACAGCATGACGAAAAATCCACCTTGATATTCTCATATAATCATGCCAAGCGAGTGATTGACTGCAGTCGATGTATCACCTTGTCTTTCGGATAAAGAAAAACATTAATTATTTCATACGACGTGGGAATAAAATCTGCATGTTCAACTATGCTGGTATTTTGGTGCAGAGCTTCAATAGAGTCCTTCCACACTTCCTTACGGATACGTGAGATGAGTATTTTCCTATTAATTACGATAACAAACATGCTATATAAATTTTAATGCAATGAATATTTCCAAAATTTAAATATCTTGAGACGTTCCCGTTTATTACGGAAAATCACGACATAATCTCGGATTCCTTCTCCCATCGGCATGACAAAAAATTCATCTCCATTCCCACATAGGTATGTCAAGCCTTTGGTTAAAGAAAAACATGAAAAACTTTATACGACGTGGGAATAAATTCTGTATCCCCAACTATGCTTGTATTTTGGTACAGGGCTTGAAGAGAGTCCTCCCACACTTTCTTTTGTATACCTAAGTTGACTATTTTTTATTAATTATGACAACAAACATGCTATATAATCTTAAATGCAATGAATGTTTCCAAAATTGAATTATCGAGATAGGTTCCCGTTTATTGCGGAAAATCACAACATAATTTCGGATTCATTCTCCCATCAGCATGACGAAAAATTCATCTTTATTCCCACAACATTCTGCCAAGTGAAAGATCGACAGCAGTTGATGTTTCACCCCGTCTTTTGGATAGAGAAAATCATGAAAAATCCAATAGGACGTAGGAATAAAATCTGCATTTTCAACTATGCTGGTATTTTGGTGCAGAGCTTGAAGAGAGACCTCCCACACTTTCTTACGGATACGTGAGATGAGTATTTTTGATTGATTACGACAACAAACATGATACATAAACTTGAATGCAATGAATATTTCCAAAATCGAAATATTTAGAGACATTTTCGTTTATTACGGAGAAACACGCCATAACCTCGGATTCCTTCTCCCAACAGCGTGACGAAAAATTCACCTCCATTCCCACATAATTTCGCCAAGCTAGGGATCGACGGCAGTCGACGTTTCACCTCGTCCTTTGGATAAACAAAAACATGAAAAATCTCATATGCATGGGAATAAAGTCTGCATCTTCAACTATTCTGGTATTTTAGTGCAGAGCTTGGCAACTGGCTATGAATTGAGACCATTTTTCACTATTTGCAATCAATTGACACTTTTTGCGTTGCTGTTTTATCCCTGAAAACTTGAAATAACATCCATGTCGTTTTTTCCCTCCGCGACTACAGATCGACGATAATGATAACTCTGAAGAATTAAATCCACGTCCGCGATTAAATGGGATCAACTGTCACTATAGTTCAGAAATATTGAGAGCCTGCTGTTGATAGATTTTATCTCCGAACGTTTTTACTGACGACCATGTCGTTTTCTTGCTACGCACAACGACCGATTAGCTGCAGCGTTCACTCTGAAAATAGCGATCGACGATCGTGACAAATGGAAACCATTTCGTACTATTTTCAAAATTATTGGGCACCCGTCTCGTGTTTCATTTCATTTGCGAAAATTGTAACTATTGTCTACGTCATTTGCTTGCTCCGCGTGACTATAAATCGTAACTGCTATCGAATCTCTGGTAAGCATCCTCACTACTATTTAATCTCTTGTGAGTATATTACATCCTGTCCCGAGGAAAAATCCATTTCGAAAGTTTCCATGAGATACAAAACTCCCATGATATTCAAGTTCCAAGTCCGACGCTGATAAATAGAAACGATGAAAATATTTACTCACACACCAACGTGTTAATGGGCAGGTGCGCGGGTCTGCCTACTTCGGATTTTTTTCCTTTCCAAATGATATTGAGTTTTCAATTTATTGGAGAATTTTTGAATAAATTACCCCTTACGTGTTTGATAATATAAATAAATTATATCGTGGATCGATAAAGGATTCAAAATTTTTTCTGATCTCAAACTTCAAATTCACGGCAACAAATTACTTTTTCAACGATAATTCATATCAAGTTTAAATCAAGATTATATTAATTTTACAACAAGTTTATGTATCAAGTTCACATAATGTTGTTATCAACTCCATATCGAGTTCATATTAAACAAAATGTATCCTTGAATTTGGAATTTGAATCAGGCCGTTTTTAAAATTTTTGAACTGAACTCGATATGCAGTTAAGTTCAAAAACTTATAATGACCTATTCTAATTTCCACAATAACGGCCAGGAATATTTTTATTTCCTTCCAATTTGATATAAAGTTGACGTTAAGTAGGTCGAAATTCGATCGGAATTCACGGCAACAAATTTCTTTTTTTTTCAATTTTACATGAATTTGACGTCAAGTTGTTGCCAAATTTGCTCTTAGTTGACATTCGAATAGTATCAACTGGATATCAAGTTGACGTAAAAATTGACAAAGTTGCCGTTCCAAATTCCACATTCATGGCAACAACTTTTTTTTTCCTTTCTCAATTTCATATTAAGTTAACGTCAAGTCGATCTCAAGTTTATATCAAGTTGATATCGAACGTCGTGCTGATATAAAAAATATATGAACATGATATTAACTCAACTTCAATTTGATATCTATTTGACGTTGTCCGATTGCAAAAGATAAAATCAGCTTTTCGGAATATACCATTTCATTACTTTTTGTTAAATAAAAACTTTTTGATGCCATTACGGTGGTTGATTTCACCTCGCGCTTTTATTTCTCTTGCGCTTCGATAAAACACTTTAGTCCACTGTCATAAATATTCGAAACAAACCAAGCTACTACACCCCCGCTAAATCTTACTGTAAAAGTTGCTATCAGTACAACCCAGAAAACGTTGCCGCTTCAATTACTTGTTCGGTATTGTGCACTTCATTCTGGGGTTTATTTTCATTTGTTGTGATAATATTGATCCCTGCGGGAGCTGAAATCTAAGTTCGCGATAAAACAATTCAACGCTAACAACAATCCAATTGTTTTTCCAGCTATGTTTGAAACAAATTTTATCTCTTAATATAACAACATACAGAAGTCCAGTATTCTCGCTACGTGCCACGCTTTCACCTTCTCGACCTTCATAATGTTTAGCGGCAGGGGACGAAATCACAGTTCCAGCTTGGAATATTCGGTTTTTATTGTTATTTCAGAGTTCGTCACGCAATTTTCTTCCTTGATTTTATTTCTTGTTTTTCTATCAAACGTCGTTCCAGTATTCCGACTACCCGTGACAAACCAACTTACTCTATCTGAGACAAAAATCAATGTAAACGATAAAATCAGCTTCCCCGATTACACGATTTCGTTATTATTGACATTGAAATATTTTTCATGCCTTTACGATGATTCATTTTTTCTCCCGCGCGAATGAAAAACATCTGTGCAACTTTCTGGCTAGCCGCATTAAAATAATCTATTATATCTGCACTATTCCTCATTACACAGACAAAATAAATGAAACCTAGTAAACTCATAAAAAAAAGTTCTATCTCCGCGGTTTAAAATCAGAGCGGTTTCGAATCCCAACATTATAATTTCCTCAGGACATGACAAACAATTGTCTACTTCCGGCGTAGATTTATTTTTTAACGGCGGAGAAAGCATTTTTCAATAAGACTGTTGAAAAAAAGTTCTACCTCCGCGGTTCGAAATCTGAGTGGTTTGGAATCCTGGGATTATAATATCCTCAGGTCAAGCTCTGTATGAAGAAAAAAAAATCCACTTCCGGCATCGATTTTTTTATTCCCCGCGGGGAAAGCATTTTTCAATCAAACACTATAGAAAACGTTCTTTACACGAAGAACATTTTACTTCAGGCCGAGATTTCTTATTCCCAGCGGAAAACGTCTCTTTCAATGAAACTCGTTTAAAAATGTTCAATTTCAGCGGTTCGAAGTCGGAGCGGATTTGAAACATTGGAGTTTAATTTTTTTGGGTCAATATTTTTATGAAAGAATATCTATTCCCGGCGTCGATTATGTTATTCACCGCGGAGAAAGCTTCTTTCAATGAAACTCTTAAAAAAGGTATTATCTCCGCGGTTTAAAGGTGGAGCGATTTTGCATCCTGGGATTATAATATCCTTAGATCAATCTCTACATGAAAAAAATTATACTTCCGGCGTCGATTTTTTTATTCCCCGAGTAGAAAGCATTTTTCATCGAAACTCATGAAAAATGTTATATCTGTGTGGTTCAGAGTCGGAGCGGTTCAGAATCATGGGATTATAATATCCTCATGTCAGAACTGACAAGAACAAATTCTACTTCCGGCGTAGATTTTCTTATCCCTCGCGGAGAAGGCATTTTTTAATATAACTATTAAAAAACGTTCTAATACCGTGGTTCCAAGTCAGAGCGGATATCAATCCTAGGATTATAATATCCTCAAGTCAATCTCTACATGAAGAAAATTCTACTTCCGGCGAAGATTTTCGAATTACCCGCGGAGAAAGCATTTTTCAATGAAACTCATTAAAAAACGTTCCACCTCAGTGGTTTAAAGTCGGAGCGGTTTCGAATCCTGGAATTATGATATCCTCAGGTCAATCTCGACATGAAAAAAATTCGACTTCCGGCGTAGATTTTTTAATTCCCCCCGAAGAAAGCATTTTTCAATGAACCTCTTGACAAAAATTTCTATCTCTGCAGTTTCAAGTCCGAGCGATTTCAAATCCCGGGATTATAATAGCCTCATATCAATCTCTACATGAAGGAAGTTCTACTTAAGGCGTAAATTTTCTTACTCCTCGCGAAGGAAGTATTTTTCAATGAAATTAAAAAAAAAAAACACTGTACCTTCACGGTTTCCAGTCGGAGTGGTTTTGAATAATGAGTTTATAATATTCTCAGGTCAATCTCTACACGAAAAAAATTCGACTTCCAACGTAGATTTTTTTATTTCCCGCGAAGAAAGCATTTATCATCAAAACTCATGAACAAAGTTCTATCTCTGTGGTTTAAAGTCGGAGCATTCTGTATTCTGGAATTATAAAATCCTTATGTCAGGAGTGACATGAAAAAGTTCTACTTCCGGCATAAATTTTCTTATTCCTCGCGGAGAAAGTATTTTTCAATGAAACTTAAAAAAAAAAATTTCTACCTGCGCGGTTTCAAGGGGGAGTGGATTTGAATCCTGGGATTATAGTATCCTCAGGTCAATCTCTACATGAAAAAAAAATCTACTTCTTGCGTAGATTTTCTTATTACCCGTGGAGAAATAATTTTTCAATGAAACTCTTTAAAAAATTTCTATCTGCGCGGTTTCAAGTCGGAGTACATTTGAATCCTGGGATTATAATATTCGGAGGTCAATCTCGACATGAAAAAAAATTTACTTTCGGCGTCGATTTTTTTATTCCCCGCGAAGAAAGCATTTTTCAATGAAACTCTTTGAGAAAAGTTCTATCTCCGCAGTTTCAAGTGGGAGTGGATTTGAATCCTGAGATTATAATATTCGGAGGTCAATCTCTACATTAAAAAAATTTTACTTCCGGAGTAGATTTTTTTATTTCACGCCGATAAAGCATCCTTCAATCAACCTCTTTAAAAAAAAGTTCTACCTCCGCGGTTTTAAGTCGGAGCGGTTTTTAATCACGGAATTATAATATCCTCAGGTCAATCTCTTCTTGAAAAAAATTCTACTTCCGGCGTAGATTTCCTTATTACCCGCGGAGAAAGCATTTTTCAATGAAACTATTTAAACAAAATTCCTTCTCCGCGGTTTCAAGTCAGAGCAGTTTTGAATCCTGGTATTATAATATCTTCAGGTCATTCTCTACATGAAAATAATTCTACTTCCGGCTTACATTTTATCTTTTCCTGCGGAGAAAGCATTTCCCAATGAAACTCTTAAAAAAAGGTTCTATCACCGCAGTTTGAATTCAGAGCGGTTTCGAATCCTGGGATTATAATATCCTCAGCTCAATCAGTAAATGAAAGAAATTCTACTACTGGCGTAGATTTTTAACTTGAGCGGATTCGAATCCTGGAATTATAATATCCTCAGGTTCATCTCTACATGAAATAAATTATACTTTCGGCGTAGATTTTCTTATTACCCGCCAAGGAAGTATTTTCCAAGGATCCCATGCTTGACTCTTTACAAGAATCTTTGAAAGATTCTTTGCAAGATTATTGGGGAGCTTCTTTTTTTGTAGGCAAAAGTCGTTCGGTTCCTTTGAAACCGCACGAAAAGCGGAAAAATGACCAATTCTGGTCAATTTTTGAAGAAAAAAAAATTTGAGAAAATCGAAAAACTTTATTTAGGAAAAATACAGAAAATAAAAAATAAAGATGACCCTTACTGCTAAAATCCGTTTTAACGAAGCGTTCAATATTGGAAAGATTCATTCAAAGAATCTTGGAAAGATTTATTCAAAGAATCTTGGAAAGATTCATTCAAAGAATCTTGGAAAGATTCATTCAAAGAATCTTGGAAAGATTCATTCAAAGAATCTTGGAAAGATTCATTCAAAGAATCTTGGAAAGATTCATTCAAAGAATTTTGGGAAGAATCATTCAAAGAATCTCTGAAAGATTCATTCAATGAATCTTGGAAATATTCATTCAATGAATCTTGGAAATATTCATTCAAACAATCTTGGAAAGATTCATTCAAAGAATTTTTCGAAGATTTAACGCTTCGTTAAGGCGGATTTTGCCACACTGAGAGAAATATATAGTTGGATATACCATAAATTCTACTATAAATTATGGTAACTCGAGGAACTTCTATACTTTATAGTAAAATCATGCAACATTAAAAATAGCTACATGAACTATATAAATGAGGTATTTTAGCAATTGTTATGATGACTGCAACTATTTAATGCACACCGTGTTTAAGGTGAGAACAATGATTTGGGCATGGTTGTTTTTACTAGATCGGATAATTCCATATCCTATTTGTCATTTTTTATTTGTACATTCAAAACAATTCGTCTAACAAACCAACATAGTTGAACGAGTGTTCAAACTGAATATTTGGATTGTCGCAGGTAATATTCATCTGTTAAAACTAGCTATTTCCGTCGGCCATGTAGTATTACAGGAATTACTATTTTTTTCACTGAAACGCACTATCTACATTGATCTATCTAGCTATTGAAGGTAGCAAACGAAACTGCTGAAATCACTATCTCGTATTGTGAAATTCAGTTTTTCTTTGGTAAAAGTGACTAGTTCTGTTCAGTACTTATCAAAAAGTAGAAGTACCATCTGAATGGTTGAGTGTACTATCTGTTAGTATGCTTTCATCAAAAGAATATAGTAAAATGAATTTTCCAAAGTACAATTTTATATTTTCACGAGTAACATTATTATAGTAAAAGTAATTAACTGGATAAAGTACTTATGTACTGATGACCAAATTAACATGGTTACTTTCGCTAATGGATGTGGTTAATCTAATATTGAAATAACGTGCGGTTAGATAGCCGTACCATACATTCTACAACGTGTTATGGTAACTTGGGCAACGTTAAACCGCATGGTAACTTGAACTGAAAATATAGTAGTGACAACTATAAAAATAATAGTTTCCACTATAAATGGATAACGTCAATTATAAAGGTATTACTTACCGCAGTATTACTTACTTAATTATTTACTTACCGCTTTATGCGGTATAGTAAATTATTCCTTCTAATAATGCCTAACAAACTATTATAAATAGCCATTGTAAATGACCAATGTGAACTATTTTTTTTCAGGACCAGTTTATGGGACAGAAAGGAAAAAATACCATACAATATAGTTGTTTAATAAATTTTCTTTTTTATTTATCCACGATACGAAACGTATATTGGTATTATTTTTTTTCTTGACTCAGTCATCCAGTTCAACTGTACAATTCAGGGAAACTGCATCAGTAGGCTACTGCTGGTCAGAATCCAAAACCGACTTTTCCAATTAGGCCTAGGATTTCAATGACAAATTTATCAAATCCAGATATCAGTATTAATATAATATTCTGATTCACATGTTCACATGAGGCTAACTAATAATAAAACATCTATGAAGGGAACCAAAATTTCTCCATTTAGGAACTTTCAGTTTTATTCGTATTCAGGTACGCATGTCATCACAAACGATATTAAAATAAAAACATACAATTTCAAGAAATGAAACAAAAAAACTCAATTCGGTCTTTATACTCATCTGAGTCAGAAAATTGAAGAAAACCGGAACTTCAATCATATGAAACTTAAATACGTCTGGTAGTACAAATACTTCGATATTTTGATAAACCAGCAATGACGAAGAAGTACTTTAAAAACTGATAGAACATTTTTGGAGATTTATATCTAAAATTGTAGTTGTACAATGTGTCTTAGTAGTCACCGGTGTACAACGAAAACATGTTAACAATAGACTAAAAAATAATGAAACATCTATAAACGAAATCGGATTTTTTCCATTTAGGAATTTCAAGAGTTATATCTATTCAGATACTCATAATCACGAATAAAATCAAAATCAAAACTTGCGATTACGAGAAAAAAAAACACAAAAAATACGCAATTCGGCCTATATACTCATCTGAGTCAGAAAATTAAAAAACAAAGAACATCAATAATATAAAACTTAATTAAGTCTGGTAGTACAAATACTTCGACGTTTTGACATAACAGCAATGACGAAGAAATACTGTAAAAACTAATAGCACATTTTTGGAGATTTATAAGTAAAATTATAGTTGTACAATGTGTCTTAGTAGTCACCAGTACAACGAAAACGTGTTAACAATAGACTCAAAAATAATTAAACATCGAGAAACGAAACCAGATTTTTTCCATTTAGGTATTTCAAGTGTTCTACCTAATCAGGTACTCATATCATCACGAATAGTATTAGTCAAAACTTATGAACACGAGAAATTAAACAAAAATCAAACTCGTTTTGGTCCTACTCATCTGACTTAGGAAATTAAAAAGAAACGTAACTTCAATAATATGAGTCGTTATAAGTCTGGTATTACAAGTACTTTCATGTTTCGATATACCAATAATTACGATCAGTTACTGCAAGAATTAATGATACGTTTGCAGATTTATACATAAAATTGCAATTATTAATGTGCCTTAGTCGTAAACGATATACTTATTTGAATCTGGCATTAGTGTAACGGAAACTTTTTGCAAGTAATCTTTTTTTGGATCCACCGTGATAACACTAATATCATCTGTTTTGACAACCCGGTATGCCTGTAAATGGGTATCAAGATACAAAGTTTCGAATTTTCGTACAAAAAAAAAAAAAATTCATAATTTCTGCTGATTCAACGTTTTTGTGTCCAATGGAAATTTTCAGTACCTCACCAAAGATCGGAAATTCATCTATGTTTACCACAATTACATTCCCCAATTTGAAACTCTTATTATTAATTTTCAAGTATTGTAACTCTTGAAAATTCATAATATTCTGTGATGGTAATAATGACGAAAGTTTCTCGTGAACTTGTAGGCCTCTTGAATTTGGAAGCGTTCATCATCGTTGCGTAGCTGAAAAGCCGTTCCACCGGGGCAGACGATGGCAGTGACGTATAAAATAAATCCAAAAAACGCGTGATCAAAAAGTTCTGAAACAATTAGGGAAATTTTATTTCAATGTCATTTATTATATAAAAAATTAAGAGGAAAATCGAAATCATGAAGGCACGATTTTCATCGAAATACCATGGAACGCCTGAGATATATATATGAAAACTCGCAAAGGCGAGCCGGCATGCGGACTCCTTTGAGTCCGCATGCCGGCTTTTTTGCGTCTTTGTCATAAACCGCCCCGCGGTAGTAGCGCGGGAAGAGACTGAGTATAAAATGTAAACACGACTGTTTTCTCGAGTTCGATCGCGTTGATCTTTAGTCATCCGTGTTTTCCACGCGTTCGGTCACTACCTAACGTACGGAAAACAGATTTTACTATATACTTATAGTTGAACTTACCATTTACCAAGTTCGCACAGAGATAAATATTGATTGATACTAAAGCTGTATAGTATAGCGTACGATAAATGGAACCATTGTACGCATCACATGGTAAGTTTTACTATATCAGTATGGAAAACCATGTAACTATTTTGAATGGTAAATTTTCTCAGCAAAAATCGAGATTCACTAAAACAGATTTACTACTTCATTTAATGTTAAACATTTTTTCGCGGCATCATGTACTGCAACAATTAGTTTTTATTGAAATTAAATTTTCAACGTTCTTGTTTTGACGGAAACTTATTGTTTGATTCAGAAAATACCGGATGAAATGACCGAATTAGCATTGAAAAAAGTATTATATCCGCAATAATAGTTGAACGTTCAATTTGTAACCTTTAATCTTACCTTGAAATATCTTCGAGTACTTGGCGAGTCCCCATTCATTAAGTTTCTGCGTTCCAAATGATTCTTCTGCACTCTCCGTGGTATTATTATCCGTCGCGCTTAAATTTTCTTTATCTTCTTCCACGTTGGAAATTTCCAATAATGCTGTGTCGAGGGACGATTCCATACTGGCACTTCTTTCTTCTTTCTTCTTTGATCAATCTCACTCGACGAGTTCCTACCACACAATGAAGTTAACGCTTCCCTCACTACCGTCTCGTGTCTACGAGAATCCTCGCCCCACCGGGGCACCGGCCGAGCAATGAGGCACCAATCGGAGCTCAAGGCCTGGGCCTGGTGGCATTCGATTCTTATTGGTAGTTCAGATTTTCGCGGCAAATCTCAACGATTTGAAAGAGCTGAAGGTGCACGTGATGCGTACTTTGCATTTTGCTTAACTTGCGCTATCAATCATAAATCCATCTTTCTGGAAAAAAGTATGGTAGGCCCAACAACCAACAATGATAAAAGGTTTTTATAGTAACAACTACCATATTTTATGGTTTGGCTGAAAATACTTATCGTCCCTATAATATATTGTTTTTGGCCTAACCATAAAATATGGTTTTTCTCGTTTTTTTTAGCACACAGAGTTAAAATTCACACAAGTTCGGAATCAGGAGAACCAAATTCATAACAATTCAAGCATACTTTATTTTGTGGCCAGCAGAAATTTCCAACTTAGGCCACTTTTTCCTGGACCGAACTCTCGAGCGACGAGTTCAGAGAAAAAACTATATTTTATGGTTAGGCTAAGACAATATATTATAGAGATGTTAAGTATTTGGAGCCCAACCACGAAATATAGTAGTAGTCACTATAACCTTTACCATTGTTGGTTTCTGATATGAACGATGAATCGTGGTTATTCGCATCAAATATCTTGGTGTACCGGAAAGAACCAAATGATGCGTCCACTTACGAGTAGATATCCAATGTACAAACGATCTTGTAATTCGTATCACATCTTATAGTACCTCAATTATTAGATCGCACACGATTGTATGGTATACTCAACCACTCCACGATAACGAATACTGCCAAACAGTTGGGTACTCCATAACAAAACAATGTTCATATCAACATTTAGCATTTGTCAGATGAACTATAAATTTTCATTTGCAATTACTAAACGTTGAAGGCCGGGCAATTCAAATTTTAGTAAGCCCTATATAATTTGTAGTAATCTGTATTAAAAACTAGTAGTAGCGCCTGAGTCGCAACAAAATAGTAAATCACACCTTATTTTCGTTCCCTCTAACCAGAATTATGGTATCGGGCAACGAAAATATGGTCGGGGTTACTCAAAAAATTTTTTACTATGCAAATCGCCTACCATATACCATATAAATTTCTTTCAGTGCAATAAGGGTAATATTTATTTTTTATTTTCAGTATTTTTCCTGAATGCATTTTTTCGACTTTTTCAAATTTTTTCTTTCTCGAAAAATGACTCGAATTTGTCACTTTTTAGTTTTTCGTGAGGTTTCAACGAAACCGAAAGATTTTTGCGTCGAAAAAAAGAATCTTTCCAAAAATCATGCAAACAATCTTTCAAAAATTATGGTAAAGAGTCAAGCATGGTATCCAGAACAAGACTCTTTCCAAGAGTTCTGAAAATCTTCTTGACGAGATTCTTTACAAGATTCTTAAATTCATTACGGAAACAAATCTTGTAAAGAATTTCGGAAACAATCTTGCAAAAAATCTTGTAAACAATCTTAGAAAGAATCTTGTCAAGAGTATTGTTCTGGATCCTATACGTGACTCTTTTCAAGATTCATGCAAGGATTCCTTACAAGATTCTTTTTTTCTACTCACGCTCAGAAAACAAGATTCCATATCCACGGTTTAAAGTCTGAGCGGTTTTGATTCCTGGAATTATTATATTCTCAGGTCAATCTCAATCGAGCGGAAAAACAAGCTCATTTTCGAACACGTTTTTTTCAGCACTTTCATTAGATATTAGAATAAAAAATTTCAAAAACATAATGTTATCCTTATAGACTAGGAAAAAATTGTTTTCTTCGTCCAGCGTTTTTTGTCCAATTTATAGAGGGCTCCAAAGTCGAGTCATACAAAAAATAATTTCCCATTGCGGAGCAACAAGCTGCGGATTGGCATATTCACCACCTTTTGCCAAAAATCGATAATAGAAGAAAAAATAACGGCGTTTGTCGTACAATTTTCGAAAAATATTTCCGGACAATTTCTTTCAAATTGCCGCCATTTTTAAGTAAAACTTCTTACGGCTCGTTGGGAGGTAAATCCAAACTCCGATGAAACGAAAAAGCGACTGGAAAACAGTCGTGCAGCATTATTTATTTATCGAGATTATACAGTGTGCTGAAGTTATTAAATCTACTTTGGAACATGAAAATATGGAAATCGATGAATAAATGTTTTACGAATGGAAGCAAAAACATCAAATGTCCTTTTTACAAGCTTTTATTTAGCTTCGCCTGTCCCGGTGTCTGTAATCAAGTCTTGCAAGTTACATTTGACCCACTTCGCGGTTTCCGATTAAGTTAAAAGTTTTCGTGCGTAGTACTCAGCATTTCAAGTGGGACAATATGTATTTTTTCGATTTTGGCGAAATTTTAACCGATTTTGGAAAACCAAAAAAGTACATTCGAGTAAATTTCATTATTTTTCGAATGAGACAAGTTAGAATGCGATCGGTTGAAAATTGGCCGTGTGCGAGGCGATTGTGTCGGAACGTGAAAACCGGGACATCGCGGTTACCTCGAAAAAGAGGATAAGCCATTGCCGAATCGCTTTTTAACCAGCACCAATCGAAAGAGCATCTAACGGCATTAAGAAAAAATAAAATAAAATCGAATCCGTCAATTCCAGGGGATGATATAGCCCCAGGAAGTTGACGAGGTTATTTGCCGATAACTCGTTACCCCATTGATCGATCAACTTGAAATTTGTCAAGGAATCATTTTTTGATAAGCCTGACCACCTCGTGCGCTTCGGGTTGTACGGATCCGTCCAGAAGACGAGATCCTGGATATTCTGAAATGCAAAACATCACTTATGCACATTTTTCGCAATGAAGAAGTTGCTTGCGGGGAATTTGAGTTGATGGATGTTGATGGGGAGATTTCAACGAACAAAACGTGTGGTTATTCAATACGAGAAACGCTTTTTCTACAAACAGGAAGCATCTAAAGAACGCGACCGAAATTGTAAAATCTCGAGCGATGAGGTTCCGAGTCGCGCGGTGACGATCACTTGTTTGTGCACTTTCACCGACAGTCTAAAAGTTGTGTTGGTGCGGGGGCAAGATGGACCATTGAAAAATTAATAAAAAATAATGTATGATTGTAAATTGATGGAACATTATTATTAATTATCAATTAATGATTATTAATTAATTAATTGGTTTATTAAATAATTTACTTATTTATCGATTTATAATCAATTAATGATTATTAATTATCTAAATTATTTATCAATTAATACATTGATAGAAAAAAACGCCTGAAAAATATTTAATCGTTAATAAATAATAAATGGAACTTCTTATTCATTCTTAATATTCGTTATTTTCTCCTGGATGTGCAGGATCATTTTTCATGATGCTGAAATCTAAATCGTTGCAATCCAACGTAAATGAAAAAAAAAAATCATTCCAGCATAAATCTTGAATTCTCCTCATCTTAGGGTCGCAGTGAGATCGTAGTGATTGTAAATGAAATTAAAAACATAAAAAATAAAAAATATCGGAAAACCACCACTTTAAGGGGGTGAAAACTAAAAAAAAAAATCTATCTTCCCCACTCAGATTTTTTTGTTATAAGTTTGTAGATATTTTGTCGATGGCCTTTAGTCGTGTCACCGAACGATCCCATTCAAGGGGGTGAAAATTTAAAATTAAAAAAAAATCAAATTGTCAACTATAAAACTTTCCCAGTTTGATTCTTCATGTTATCCGTTTCGAGACCTCCTACAATTAAAAAAATCGATTCACGACGTCCAGAACGAATGCGTTAAGGGGGTGAAAATTAAAAAAAAAATCTATCATTGAACGAAAAAACCTTCCCCGCTCAACTCTTCTCGTTATCCGCTTGTAGATCTCCTAGAAACTTGAAAAAAAAATATAAACAATTTTAAACCTCTGTAACGACCCAATTTAAGGAGGTGAACAGTAAAAAAAATCCATCTTCGAACGATAAAACATTCCCAGTTTAATTCATTTTGTTATTTGTTTGGAGACATCCTACAAACTTTACCAAAAAATATTAACGATTTTCAACGTCCGGAACCTCTTTAAGCGGATGAAAAAAAAAAAAAATAACTCTGAACGATAAAACATTACCCGCACAGATATTTTCGCGATACGTTCCAAGACCTCCTAAAAACTCTACAAAAAAAATATAAACAATCTGAAACGTCCGGAACGACCCCATTTAAGGGGATGAAAATTGAAAAAAAAAAGTCTTAACTATAAAACATACCCCGTTTCATTCTTTTTGTTATTCGTTTAGAGATATCCTACAAACTTTACCAAAATATATTAACGGTTTTCAACGTCTTGAACAACCCCTTTAAGGGGTGAAAACGAAAAGAAAAACCAACTCTGAACGATAAAACATTTCGTGCTCAGATCTTTTTGGTATCCGTTTGAAGACCGCCTATGAACATTGTAAAAAAAAATGAACAATTTCGAACGTCCGAAACGACCAACATTTAAAAAGAATCCATCTTCGAACGAAAAAAAAATCCCCGTTTTATTCTTTCTGTTAGCCGTTTGGAGACCTCTTTCAAACTTTACAAAGAAAAATGAACGATTTTTAACGTCCCTTTAAGGGGGTGAAAAAAAACCAACTCTGAACGATAAAACATTTCATGCAAAGATACTTTTGATATCCGTTTGAAGACCTCGTACGAATATTATGAAAAAAATTTTAACAATTTTAAACGTACGGAACGACCCCATTTAAGGGGATGAAAATTACAAAAAAATCAAATTCACAACTATAAAACATTCACTGTTTGATTCGTTCTGTTATAGTTTGCAGACCTCTCACAAACTTTACAAAAAAAAAAAATAATAAACGATTTTCAACGTCCTGAAAGACGCTTTTAAGAAGGTGAAAGTTTTAAAAAAAATCAATTCTGAACTATGAAATATTCTCCGTTGAATTCTTTCTGTTATCCGTTTGGAGACCTCCTACAAACTTAAAAAAAAAAACATTTTCAATGTGCTGAACGACCCCTTTAAGGGGGTAACAATAAAAAAAAAACTATCATCGAACGATAAAACCTTCCCCGCTTAACATTTTTCATGACACGTTTGGAGACCTCCTAGAAACTTGAACAAAAAATATTCACGATTTTCAACGTCCGGAACGACCCACTTTGGGAAGGTGAAAGTTTAAAAAAAATCCAATTCTCAACTATAAATCATTCCCCGTTGGATTCTTTCTGTTATCCATTTGGAGACCTCTTACAAACTTTACAAAGAGAAATGAATGATTTTTAACGTCCCTTTAAGGGGTTGAAAAAATAAAAATCTAACTCTGAACGATAAAACATTTCGTCCTCAGATCTTTTTGGTATTCGTTTGAAGACCTGCTGCGAACATTATAAAAAAATATAAACAATTTTAAACGTACGGAACGATCCCAATTAAGGAAGTGAAAATAAATAAAAATGTATCATCGAACGATCAAACCTTTCCCGCTTAACTCTTCTCGTTATCCGTTTGAAGACCTCCTAGAAACTTTAAAAAAGAATGTGAACAGTTGTAATCGTACGGTCAGTTTTAATCATAAGGTGGATTATAGTGTTTATTGTGCCCATTACTTTAGTGAGAGCACCGCGACACTCCACCCCACCGTTAAAATTGTTTTTCTTTTCTGATTTTTCTCAGGGCTGATCAGTCGTTGCTTGGTCAATGTGGGTTGCATGCTGCAAAAAAATATCTCTAAAAAAATACATCGCGTAGTAAAAAACTCCATTGAATCGCCAATAGCAACCAATGGTCCTCATACGACTCCATTGGACAATGAATGGGGACTCATTGAAATTTCCGCATTCGTCAATGGCATATAAGAATGACCATTGATCAGTGAATGGACATCCATTGAAAAGTCACCATTGCCCAATGACATCCATTGGACAGCAAATGCGGGTGAACTGAATGATCACCATTACTCAATAATGCCCATTGGAAAGCAAATGCTGATGGATCGAGCGATCAGCATTGCCCAATCGTGTCCATTGGAAGGCAAATGCTGATGAACTAAATGATCAGCTTTACCAAATGATGTCCATTGGAAAGTAAATGCGGATGAACTGAATGATCAGCACTACCCAAAGATGTCGATTGGAAACCGCGTCGCGTTAGTTGCGAGACTTGGCGCGAGATGTCGCAAGAGATGCCGCTGAACTCCCACACGAAATATGCGAAGAGTATGCTTATCTAGACGGGGGTCAGCACGGAATATTAGCAGAAGTCGGTGTCAAAAAAATCCATGCAAGGAGTTCTTACCGACTGATGCCCATGGGACAATCCCCATTCCGTTTGAAATGGGGAAGTCAATCCTCATTGAAAAATCCCTATTCGATTTCAAATGGGGAATTCAATGGCAAACATGTCTTTAGGCAATTCGGCATTCATCTCCATCGGTTATTTTGGCAATGAAGAATGAATGGCAATTTTTCAATGGTGACGAATGGAGTTTTTGACTGCATGAAAACATCTCCATTGATGATCGCCATTCATTCCCCATTGCCCACAAAATCAATGGAGATGAATGCCGAATTGCCTAAGGGGATTTTCTCTATTGAATCCCCATGGGATAATCCCTATTCCGTTTCAAATGGGGAAGTCAATCCTTATTGGAAAACCCCTATTCGATTTCAAATGGGGAATTCAATGGCAAAAACCAGCTTAGGCAATTTGGCATTCATCTCCATTGGTTCTTTTGGCAATGGGGAATGAATGGGGATTTTTCAATGGCGACGAATGGAGTTTTTTTATCACGGGATGGCTCATTCTGAGACTGATTTTAAATTTTATTCGCGTGTCTTGAAATTTTCATCGAAGTATTCTAATTTTCCAAACCCACATCGCTCCTTTTCATTCTCAAATCGTCAACGGATAGTTTAACGACGTAGCTGTGGGCTCGACATGGGCTAGATACTGCTAGAAGATTCCTAAAAAAATGACATTGCTTTATATAATAAAGATTTTGAATTTGGCTTGCACATTTAAAATATTGTATCCAGATATTCGATTTCTTTAACCCACGGTGATTATTCTTCAAGTCGAATCTCCTGAATGCCAATTATCAAGGAGTACTCGCTGACCTTGGATCGAACTCTGTTGCGATAATAGCAAGAAGCATAATACACCTTTACGTGTAATCGGATTTGATGTAGCCTGCGCTACGTGAATTATTCCACCGAGTAAGCCATTACCTTTAACCCACGGTGGAATATCTTTTTTTCGGCTCGTCTGCATGCAAGTTATTATTGGGTATCAGCGCAAAGTGGGCTGGATACTGCTCAAAAAAATATTTAATTTTACGCAGTTTTTTTTTGCCAGAGCGCAATTCAATTTATCTTGCGCTTGTGGGACTTTCCATCAAAAGATTTCATTTCTTCAACCCATGATCGAAATCGAATCGGACAATTTTTTGCACCTAACTTATCCAGAGGGCGCTCGTTCGACGTAGACTGGATTCGGCCAAGAATAATGCGCTAAAAATAATACAGCATAGGGTGGATTATAGTTTTTATTGTGATGAAATCGAGATTCTTGCAAATTTTCTGTCGTTAGAAACATCGTGTGAGATAATATTTTCAAATTTTGGAACCCGATTTCTTCACGGTATGCTCTGCAGAATTTTTCGACACGGGCCCGACTAAGATTCCTTCTGGACCGTCCACCCCCCCTTATAAGGATGAGATCGAAATTTCGACAAATTTAATATCGTTGGGCAAACCGTAAGAGACAATATTTTTGAGTTTTCGATCCTGATTTCATCAAAGTATATGCTTTGCAGAATTTTCTGATACAGGTTCGTCCAAGACTACTTCCGGATCGTTAACCCCCCCCCCCCCCCCCCCCGCCCTTATGTGGATGAAATCGAGATATTAGCAGTGTTCATCTCGTTGGCTACACCACGTGAGATAATATTCTAAGATTTTCGATTCCGATTTCATGATTGTATTCTGCTCTGCCGAAATTTTCGATACAAGCTCGACCAAGACTACTTTCGGATCGTTCATTTCCCGCCCACCTTTTGGGAAGAAATCGAAATTCCTGCAAATTTTATCTCATTGGGTATACCGTGTGAGATAATATTGTCGACGTTTTAATCCCGATTTTATCGTTGTATTCTGCTCTGCAGAAATTTTCAATACAAGCTCGACTAAGACTACTTCCAGATCGTTCATTCCCCGCCCCCCTTATGGTGATGAAATCGAAATTCCTGCAAATTCCATCACGTTGGGTACACCGTGTGAGATAATATTCTCGAAATTTCAATCCCGATTTCACCAATGTATTCTCTTTAGAAATTATCAACATAGGAACGACCAAAACTACTTCCGGATCGTTTACCTCCTTCCGCCCCCTTATGGGGATGAAATCAAAAGTCCTGCGAATTTTATCTCGTTGGGTACACCATGTGAGATAATATTGTCGAATTTTGAATCCTGATTTCATCATTGTATTCTGCTCTGCAGAAATTTTTTAAACCGGCTCGACTAAGATTCCTTCCGGATAATTCACCGCCACTTAGAGGGATGTGATCAAAACTTCTGCAAAATTGATCCCGTTGTGTACAGAGTGTGAGACAATATTTTCGAATTTTCGATCCCGATTTCATCACTGTATGCGCTGCTGAATTTTTCGACACAGGCTTGACCAATAATACTTCTGGATCGTTTACCCCCTCCCGCCCCCTTATGGGGATGAAATAAAAATTCCTGCAAATTTTATCTCGTTGGGTACACCGGGTAAGATAATATTGTCGAATTTTAAATATTGATTTCATCATTGTATTCTGCTCTGCAGAAATTTTTTCTACCGGCTCGACCAAGATTCCTTTCGGATAATGCATCACCGCTTATAGGGATGTTATCAAAACTCCTGCAAAATTGATCTCGTTGGGTACAACGTATGAGATAATATTTTCGAGTTTTCGATCCTGATTTCATCACTGTATGATCTGCTGAATTTTTCGATACAAGCTCGACCAAGACAACTTTCGAATCGTTCATTTTTAACCGCCCTTACCGGGATGAAGTCGAAATCCCTACAAATTTTATGACGTTGGGTACACCATGTGAGATAATATTATCGAATTTTCAGTCCCGATTTCATCACTGTATTCTGTTCTGCCGAAATTTTCGATACAAGCTCAACCAAGACTACTTCCGTATCCCTTACATCCCTCACCCCTCTCCCTTATGGGGATGAAATCGAAAAATTTGCAAATTTTTTCTCGTTGGGTACACTGTGTGAGATAATATTCTCAAATTTTCAATATAGATTTTGTTAGGGTATGCTCTGCAGAATTTGTCGATACAGGTGCATCCATGGGAATCGATCAAGATGATTTCCGGATTATACACCACCACCTTATGGTGATGGAATCAAAATTCAAGAGATTTTTATGTCGTGTACAGCGTGTGGGATGATATTTTCGAGTTTTTTATCCCGATTTTATCACTGTATGCTATGCAGAAATTTTCAATACAGACTCGACCAAGACTACTTCTGGATCGTGAACCCCCCCCCCCCCCCCTTTGAGGATGAAATCGAAATTCCTGCGAATTTTATCTCGTTGCGTCCACTGTGTGAGATAATATTTTAGAATATCCAATCTCGACTTTGTTACGACATGCCCTGCAGATTTTTTCGAGATAAGCTTTACCAATACTACTTCCGGATCGTTCGCCCCCCCCCCCCCTTTTGGGGATGAAATCGAAATTTTTGCAAATTTTATGTCGTTGGGTTCAGCGTGTGAGATAATATTTTCGAATTTTGGAACCTGATTTCTTCACGGCATGCTCTGCAGAATTTTTCGACACGGGCTAGACTAAGATTCCTTCTGGATTGTTCACTCCCCCCCTTATGGGGCTGAAATCGTAATTCCTGCAAATTTTATCACGTTAGGTACACCGTGTAAGATAATATTCTCGAATTTTCAATCCCGATTTCACCATTTTTCCGTTTTCCGTATCGTACACTGCCACCTTATGGTGATGAAATCAAAATTCTAGAGAATTTTATCTCGTTGTGTACAGAGTGTGAGACAATATTTTCGAGTTTTCGATCCCGATTTCATCACTGTATGCTCCGCAAAATTTTTTGATACAGGCTCTACCAAGACTACTTCCGGATCGTCCCCCCCCCCTCCCTTATGGGGATGAAATCGAAATTCCTGCAAATTTTGTCTCGTTGGTTACACCGTTCGAGATAATAATCTCGAATTTTCAATCTCGATTTCATCATTGTATTCTCTGCAGAAATTTCTAATACAGGCTCGACCAAGACTACTTCTGGATCGTTCCCCCTTTATAGGGATGAAATCGAAATTTCAGCAAATTTCATCTCGTTGAGTACACCGTGTGAGATAATAATTTTGAATTTTCGATGCTGATTTCGTCACCGTATACTCTGCAGAAATTTTCGATACAGGTGCGTCCAAGGTAATCAATCAAGACGATTCAAGGATTGTCCACCCCCTCCCCCTCCACACCTCTTGGAGATAAAATCGAAATTTCTGCAATTTATCTCGTTGGGTTCAGCGTATGCGACAATATTTCCGAGTTTTCGCTCTCGATTTCATGACTGTATGCTATGCAGAAGTTTTTTATACTGGCTCGATCAATACTGCTTGTCGATCGTTCACCCCCCCCCCCCTTATGGGGATGGAATCGAGATTCCTGCAAATTTTATAACGTTGGGTACACCGTGTGAGATAATATTGTCGAATTTTCAATCCCGATTTCACCATTTTATTCTGCTCTGCAGAAATTTTCGATACAAGCTCGACCAAGACTACTTCCGGATCGTTTATTCCCCGCCCCCCTTATGGGGATGGAATCCAAATTTCTGCAAATTTTATCTTGTTGGGTACACCGTGTAAGATAATATTGTCGAGCGATAATATTGTAGCGAGAATACTAGACATCTGTATGTTGTTATGTGGAGAGTTAAAATTTGTTTCAAACATAGCTGGAAAAACAATTGGATTGTTGTTAGCGTTGAATTGTTTAATCGAGAACTTAGATTTCAGCTCCCGCAGGAAGATGTAGTGGAGCTTGTGTAGTTTCTATCGGAAGGGATATGAACGAAAATATAATAGAGATCGATATTATCACAACAAATGAAAATAAACCCCAGAATGAAGTGCACAATACCGAACAAGTAATTGAAGCGGCAACGTTTTCTGGGTTGTACTGATAGCAACTCTTACAGTAAGATTTAGCGGGGGTGTAGTAGCTTGGTTTGTTTCGAATATTTATGACAGTGGACTAAAGTGTTTTATCGAAGCGCAAGATAAATAAAAGCGCGAGGTGAAATCAACCACATCAAAAAGTTTTTATTTAACAAAAAGTAATGAAATGGTATATTCGGAAAAGCTGATTTTATCTTTTGCAATCGGACAATGTCAAATAGATATCAAATTGAAGTTAAGTTAATATCATGTTCATATATTTTTTATATCAGCACGACGTTCGATATCAACTTGATATAAACTTGAGATCGACTTGACGTTAACTTAATATGAAATTGAGAAAGGAAAAAAAAAGTTGTTGCCATGAATGTGGAATTTGAAACGGCCACTTCGTCAATTTGTAACTCAACTTGATATCCAATTGATATTTGATCCTATTCGAATGTCAACTGAGAGCGAATTTGGCATCAACGTGACGTCGAATTCATGTAAAATTGAGAAGAAAAGACATTTGTTGCCGTGAATTTCGATCTACTTAACTTCAACTTTATCTCAAATTGAAAGGCAATAAAAATATTAATTGCCGTCGTATTAATTGCCGAACTATAGTGACAATTGATCCCGTTTAATCGCGGACGTGGATTTAATTCTTCAGAGTTATCATTATCGTCGATACGTAGTCGCGTGAGGAAAACAACGACATGGATATTATTTCAAGTTTTCAGGGATAAAACAGTAATGAAAAAAGTGTCAATTTATTGTAAATAGTGAAAAATGGTCTCAATTCATAGCCAGTTGCCAAGCTCTGCCTCTGTCTAAAATACCGGAATAGTTGAAGATGCAGACTTTATTCCCACGTCATATGGGATTTTTCATGTTTTTGTTTGTCCAAAGAACGAAGTGACACATCGACTGCAGTCGTTCCCTCGCTTGGCATAATTATATAGGAATATGGAGGTGAATTTTTCGTCATGCTGTTGGGAGAAGGAATCCGAAGTTATGTCGTGTTTCTCCGTAATAAACGGGAATGTCTCTGAATATTTCGATATTGAAAATATTCGATGCATCCAAGTTTGAATGGCATGTTTGTTGTCGTAATTACTGTAATAAATAAAAAAATACTCATCTCACGTATCCGTTAGAAAGAGTGGGAGAACTCTCTTCAAAATCTGCACCAAAATACCGGCATATTTGAATATGCAGGTTTTGTTCCACGTCGTAAGGGATTTTTCTTTTTTTTCGTTATCCAAAGGACGAGGTGAAACATCGACTACCGTCGACCCCTCGCTTGGCATAATTATGTGAGAATGGAGGTGAATTTTTCGCCTTGCTGTTGGGAGACGAAATCAAAGGTTATATCGTGTTTCTCCGTAATAAACGGAAATGTCTCTGAATATTTCGATATTGAAAATATTCACTACATCCAAGTTTGAATGGCATGTTTGTTGTGGTAATTACTGTAGTAAATGAGAAAATACTCATCTCACGTATCCTTTAGAAAGAGTGGAAGGACTCTTTTCAGGCTCTGCACCAGAATACCAGCATAGTTGAAGATGTAGATTTTATTCCCACGTTGTATGGGATTTTTTGTTTTTCTTTATCCAAAAGAAGAGGTGAAACATCGACTGCCTTCGATCCTTCGCTTCGCATAATTATGTGAGAATGAAGGTGAATTTTTCGTCATGCGGTTGGGACAAGGAATCCGAAGTTATGTCGTGTTTCTCCGTAATAAACGGGAATGTCTATGAATATTTCGATTCTGGAAATATCCATTGCATACAAATTAATAAAGCATGTTTGTTGTCGTAATTACTGTAGTGAATGAAAAATGCTAATCTTACGTATCCGTAAGAAACAGTGGGAGGACTCTCTTCGAGCTCTGCACCAAACTACCAGCATAGTTGGAGATGCAGATTTTATTCTCGCACCGTATGGGATTTTTCATGTTTTTCTTTATCCAAAGGACGAGGTGAAACATCAACCGCCGTCGATTCCTCGCATCGTATAATTATGTGGGAATGGAGGTGAATTTTTCGACATGCTGTTGGGAAATGAAATCCGAGGTTATGTCGTGTTTCTCCGTAATAAACGGGATTGTCTCTGAATATTTCGATTTTGGAAATATCCATTGCATTTAAGTTTATATGGCATGTTTGTTGTCGTAATTACTGTAGTGAATGAAAAATACCCATCTCACGTATCCGTAAGAAATAGTGGGAGGACTCTCTCCGAGCTCTGCACCAAACTACAAGCATAGTTAAAGATGCAGATTATATACCCGTGGCGTATGGGATTTTTCATGTTTTTCTTTATCCAAAAGACGAGGTGAAACATCGACTGCCGTCGATCCCTCGCTTAGCATAATTATGTGGGAATAGAGGTGAATTTTTCGTCATGCTGTTGGGCGAGGGATTCCGAGGTTATGTTGTGTTTTTCCGTAATAAATGGGAATGTCGCTGAATATTTCAATTTTGGAAATATTCATTGCATTTGAGTTTATATAGCATGTTTGTTATCGTAGTTACCATAGAATACTCATCCCACGTATCCGTACGAAAATGTGGGAGGACTCTCTTCAAGCTCTGCACCAAAATACCAGCATAGTTGAAGATGCACATTTAATCCCACGTCGTATGGAATTGTTCATGATTTTGTTTATCGAAAAGACGACGTGAAACATCGACTGCCGTCGATCCCTCACTTAGCAAGATTATGTGGGAATGGAGATGAATCTTTCGTCATGCTGTTGGGAGAAGGAATCCAAGGTTATGTCGTGTTTCTCCGTAATAAATGGAAATGTCTATAAATATTTTGATTTTGGAAATATTCATCGAATTAAAGTTTTTATGGCATGTTGGTTGTCTTTATTACTATGAGGAATCAAAAATACTCATCTTACATATCCGTAAGAAAGTGTGGGAGGACTCTATTGAAACTCCGCATCAAATAACCAGCATAGGTGATGATGCAGATTTTATTCCCACGTCGTATGGGATTTTTCATGTATTTCTTTATTCAAAGGACGAGGTAAGACATCGACTGGCGTTGATCTCTCGCTTGGCAGAATTTTGTGGAAACGGAGGTGAATTTTTCGTCATGCTATTGGGCGAAGGAATCCGAGGTTATGTCGTGTTTTTCCGTAATAAACAAAAATGTCTTTGAATATTTTGATTTCGGAAATATTCATTGCATTTAAGTTTTAATGGCACGTTTGTTGTCGTTATTAATATGAAATACTCCTCTCACGTATCGGGACGAAAGTGTAGGGGGATTCTCTTTAAGCTCTGCACCAAATCACCAGCATAATTGAAGATACAGATTTTATTTTCACGTCGCATGGGATTTTTCATGCTTTTCTTTATCCGAAGGACGAGGTAAAACATTGACTGCCGTCGATTCTTCGCTTCGCATAGTTGTGTGGGAATGGAGGTGAATTTCGAGTCATGCTGTTGGGAGAAGGAATCCAAGGTTATGTCGTGTTTCTCCGTAATAAATGGAAATGTCTATGAATATTTCGATTTTGGAAATATTCATCGAATTAAAGTTTTTATGGCATGTTGGTTGTCTTTATTACTATAAGGAATCAAAAATACTCATCTTACATATCCGTAAGAAAGTGTGGGAGGACTCTATTGAAACTCTGCATCAAATAACCAGCAGAGGTGATGATGCAGATTTTGTTCCCACGTCGTATGGGATTTTTCATGTATTTCTTTATCCAAAGGACGAGGTAAAACATCGACTGGCGTTGATCCCTCGCTTGGCAGAATTTTGTGGGAACGGAGGTGAATTTTTCGTCATGCTATTGGGCAAAGAAATCCGAGGTTATGTCGTGTATTTCCGTAATAAGCGAAAATGTCTTTGAATATTTTAATTTCGGAAATATTCATTGCATTTAAGTTTTAATGGCATGTTTGTTGTTGTTATTAATAAGAAATACTCATCTCACGTATCGGTAAGAAAGTGTAGGGGGATTCTCTTTAAGCTCTGCACCAAATTACCAGCATAGTTGAAGATACAGATTTTATTTCCACGTCGCATGAGATTTTTCGTGCTTTTCTTTATCCAAAGGACGAGGTGAATCATCGACTGCCGTCGATTCTTCGCTTCGCATAGTTATGTGGGAATGGAGGTGAATTTCGAGTCATGCTGTTGGGAGAAGGAATCCAAGGTTATGTCGTGTTTCTCCGTAATAAACGGAAATGTCTATGAATATTTTGATTTTGGAAATATTCATTGAATTAAAGTTTTTATGGCATGTTGGTTGTCCTTATTACTATAATGAATCAAAAATACTCATCTTACATATCCGTAAGAAAGTGTGGGAGGACTCTATTGAAACTCTGCACCAAGTAACCAGCATATTTGTATATGCAGATTTTTTTCCCACGTCATATGGGGATTTTCATGTTTTTATTTATCCAAAAGACGAGGTGAAACATCGACTGCCGTTGATCCGTCGCTTGGCATAATTATGTGGGAATAGAGGTGAATTTTTCGTCATGCTGTTGGGAGAAGGAATCCGAGGTTATGTCATGTTTCTTCGTAATAAACGGAAATGTCTTTGAAAGTTTCGATTTTGGAAATATTCATCGAATCAAAGTTCTTATGGCATGTTTGTTGTCGTTATTACTATAAGGAATCAAAAATACTCACCTTACATATCCGTAAGAAAGTGTGGGAGGACTCTATTGAAACTCTGCACCAAGTAACCAGTATATTTGTAGATGCAGATTTTTTTCTCACGTCGTATGGGATTTTTCATGTTTTTCTTCATCCAAAGGACGAGGTGAAACATTGACTGCCGTCGATCCCTCACTTGGCAGGATTATGTGTGAATGGAGATGAATTTTTCGTCATACTGATGGGAGATGGAATCCGAGATTATTTCTCATTTCTCCGTAATAAACGGAAATGTCTTTGAATATTTCGATTGTGAAAATATTCTTCGAATTTAAGTTTTTATCGCATGTTGGTTGTCCTTATTACTATAATGAATCAAAAATACTCATCTTACATATCCGTAAGAAAGTGTGGGAGGACTCTATTGAAACTCTGCACCAAGTAACCAGCATATTTGTATATGCAGATTTTTTTCCCGCGTCGTATCGGATTTTTCATGTTTTTATTTATCCAAAAGACGCGGTGAAACATCGACTGCCGTTGATCCGTCGCTTGGCATAATTATGTGGGAATAGAGGTGAATTTTTCGTCATGCTGTTGGGAGAAGGAATCCGAGGTTATGTCGTGTTTCTTCGTAATAAACGGAAATGTCTTTGAATATTTCGATTTTGGAAATATTCATTGCATTCAAGTTGATATGACATGTTTGTTGTCGTAATTAATAATTTTTTTTTTTTAATTAAGCTTTTTTCAGTTAGTAATAAATAAAATAGCTACAAACTTAAAAATGAGTTGTCAAATAAAATTATGTTACACCCTCTCTTTTTCTCTTGCTGCTAAATTGTGACACGCTTTTATTCGAAAACTTATTTCCAATCCGAATAAAATTATTTTCATCTTTTTAGCTATTTTAACTATTACTAACTAATAAAAGCTTATTTAAAATTTTTTTTCCATCCATTTATCTTATACTTTTTAGTATCTATGATGTTAAATAACTATTTCAGTAATTTATATCTAGTTTCGCATAATTTCTCGCAAACAAAGTTTTTCGCAAAATGTTTCGCGCAAAAATTATTTTGCAAAATTTGTTCGACAAAGTTGTTTCACACAATTAATTCGCAACATTTTTCCGTGAAATTAATGCAAACAAATTTGTTCACGTAGAGGAATGTCGCAAATTAATTGCTTAACCCCTCTGTGAACAAAATTTTGCAAAACAATTTTTTTGCAATAAATTTGGCGAAACATTTTTTTTTGCAAATATTATGCGGAACATTTTTCGTTGCAAAACAATTTTCAAGCAAATTTTTCATAAAAAATTTGGCAAAAATTTTTTTTTTGCAAAACATTTGCAATTTTTTTGTGATAATATTGCATTGTCATCCGATTTACATGTGCATGAGAAATTCCAACTCAATCGGAAATCGGGAAGTGAAACAAATTTAACTTGCAAGATTTAACCGGCACGTATCCGTAAGAAAGTGTGGGAGGACTCTCTTCAAGCTCTGCACCAAAATACCAGCGTAGTTGCAGATGCAGATTCTATTCCCACGTCGTAAGGGATTTTTCATGTTTTTTTTTTCCAAGGGACGATGTGAAACATCGACTGGTGTCGATCTCTCGATTGGCAGAATTATAACCTCGCTTGCATCGCGAACAGAAATTTGACGAAATATTTCGTTTTTCAATTCCATTTTTATTTTCTTTATTTTTCGTTTATTCAACGCATTTTCGTATTTGTTTTGATTAATTATATTTTATTTAGACATGATTTACGATTTTTCTTAACCAATTCACATCCATGTTGATATGACATTTTCGTCGACTTGGATAATATCTATTACTCAGAATCTCATACTACAGCGGGGGCACCACTCTTCGGCAAAACATCTATAGCCTTGATTGGTGTCACTTTTTAGTATGACAGATATAGGTCAGATTCGTAAAGGGCGCGTAGGGCTCATCAGTCTGAAACTCGTCAGATTCATGTAGATTGGAAAAATAAATCCCATCTGTCAAAACAGGCATTAACGGTCAGCAGTGTACATTATACGGATATTAGCTGGGCATTCTACGTATATTCTACGTATTTTCGACGTCTCGTATACATAAAATATACCGTGTAATATATGTAGAATATACATATATTATACGGAGATTAGCCGGACATTTAGCTCTTCAGTATACGTACTAAATACGCATCATATACGTATCTGGCAACGTCTAATATACGTATAATATACGTCAGTGTTCTATCTGGGTATGTGTGTATGCGCGGGTGTGTCGAGTATTTTTAATATATATGATGTATATTAGGGTAGTCGTTATTTCAGGTATCAACTTACATTTAGGTGGTCATTCGAGATTCAAATTTTCTTTATGATTTACATGTATGTATTCATAAGATGTATATTAGAGTGTTCGTCCTTTCAGGCCTCAATTAATATTATGGTGGTCCTTCGAAATTTAATTTCTTTAAATATAGCATTATCTCCATATATGCAGCATATCTATGTATATATAGCATTATATATAGGATTTTCTATAAATATATAGATCATCTATGGACATATATATATCCTTATCGATATGTATAACATATCTATGATTATATAGCATTCTACATAGCTAATAAGTCAAAATGAAACTTAAATTTTAGGCTAAACCGAAATCTAACTTTTATCTGACGCTAAATTGAAATCTGACGTTAATTTGAGGCCAAACCAAAATCTGACTTAAATTTTATGCTTTATATTCATAGATATACTATATATATATATATTAGACTGGTCGTTCAAAATTGAATTTTCTGCAACGCCCCCTAAAAAGCTTTTGTTGAATGGAAAAACGCGAGGTATTGTTCTTTTCAATTCAAAATTACACGTACCGCAAGACGATCTAAGTTGATTTTCATCGAAGAACAATTTTTTTTTACAAACGGCTAGACCGATTTGAATTAAATTCGAACAGGTTACAAAGGTATATGAAGGATATTTACAGAAAAAATAACCACTCATAATCCTCGTAACTAATGAAAACAGTTAATTTTTTCGGTGGGTATTATTTTTTCTCCAGGATAACGTTCTGGCACAATTATGAAAATAATTTCTTTTCTGTGTTTTACTATTCCATATGTCTCCAAATTCCAAATTGATCGAAGAGGTACTTAATATTTAAAAAAAACCGATTTTTTCATGTAAATTTTTTTTTTTTAATATGAAGTACCTCTTCGATCAATTTGAAATTTGGAGTCATTATATGCGATAGTAAAACACAATAAAAAAATTGTTTTCATAATTGTGCTAGAACATTATCCTGGAGAAAAAAAGTAATTACCGAAAAAATTAACTGTTTTCATTAATTATTATGAAGATTATGAGCTCTTTTTTTTCTAAAAATAGCCTTTATATACCTTTGTAACGTCTCCAAATTTCATTTGAATCGGTCCAGCCGTTTGTAAACGAAAATTGTTCTTCGATGAAAATGAACTTAGATCGTTTTGCGGCACGCGTTATTCTTAATTTACAAAAAAAAATTACCTCGCGTTTTTTCATTAAGCGGAAGCTTTTTAGGGGGCGTCGCAAAAAATTTAATTTTTAACGACCAGTCTAATATACATATATATATTAGGGTAAATAAAAAAAATTAAAAACTGTCGGCTACCCTTAAAAATCAAAGATATCGTTGCAATAAAGGTCTCTGTGCAACGGTTCGATTTTTCGAATTTGTTTAGAGGGTACGCGGGATGTTCAAAAACGCCATTTTTAGCGTTAAATTTATCATGTCACTGATAAACGAAAATGGATCATTCAAAAAATTCTGAGTTTCTTATATAAGATACCCAGATATGTACTCTTTTAAACCTATATTTACTAAACCTTAACGAATGGTTCATATATTCAAAAAAAATCTCTAAAAATCAATATTTTCATTATTTTTCAATTAATTATATCATTACATCTTGATTTTTTTCTTCTAACACGTTTCTCGTATTTCTACCATTTTTTTTCTTGTAACACTCGGTATCGGTATTGCTTACAATGCGAAAATTGCTAAGAAATGAATATTTATTTTGGAAATTTTCATCTTTAAAATATTAATTTTTTAGCAATTTTCGCATTGTTATGATATACATTGGGGTGGTCGTTATTTCGGGTCTGAATTTATATTAGGGTGGTCTTCGAGATTCGAGTTGTCTTTATATTAATATATATGTATTTATAAGAAGTATGTTAGAGTGGTCGTTATGTCGGGTCTCAATTAGTATTAGGGTGGTTCTTCGAGATGCGATTTTTTAAAAATATTTCTATGTACGTATTATATGATATATATATTAGGGTGGTGATTATTCGGCATTACAATAACTCTACTCTTTACTTCCCTAATCATAAATATCTCTACTCTAAATAACTCTATTCGTAAATATCTATACTCTTGAATATCACTATTCTTAAATATATCTACTCTTAAATGTCCCTATTCTAATATCTCTACTCTTAAATATCTCTACTTTTAAATATTTCTACTCTCAATTATCTCTATTCCTCTGTCGACTCCTGAATAACCTTACCATGAAATGTCACAAATTTGACTAGTAATTTTTTTTATGCCTGTGCGAGCAGAAAATTTTCTCAAAAGCAAAAAAAAAAATTTAAGGGCGGGGTAAAGTTAATTCGGCGAAAAAATACATGTTTTTAAGATTTTTTTTTGCGTAACGGATAGTGTTCGTTTATTGAAAAATTTACATATAATAAAGTAACATTCGAACAACATTCTCCTAAATTCGCATTGCAAAATATTCAAAATTGAGTGAGTGAAAATTAAACCCCGGAGGCGCCTCGAAAAAAAGTTGCTTTGCAGTGTACACCATAACTCGCAACAGAATAATCTGAAATAAGAAAATCAAAATGCATTTGTTAAAGGAGATGTTTCTCGAGGTAATGACGGGAGGATTTTTTTTTCGATTTTTCGTAGCACTTGGGAGCCAAAAACCCGATTTTCGCTAACAAAAAATCGGCTAATTTGTTGTTGAAAAATTAGTAATTATTGAAAAAAAAGCTCTCGACAATATCTGGTGAATTATGTGAAAAAGTACTGTGCAAAATTTCAAAGCGATTGGTCCACTAGATTTTGAGTTATCGTGTACACGGACTTCAAATATGACAAGTCTCAGAAAAACGGTTTGGAAATCGCAGAAGAGTTTGGTCGCTCAGCGCTCATTGCACATAAGTTTGAGAACACTTCTCGATTGCATAAAAATCTGAGAAAATTCATGCATATTGAAGGTACTCAAAAGATTAATTTTGCATAATAATAATTTCGAAATGTTATTAACAAAATGATGAAAAAACAATAGTGCGCCGTGCAGCTGCCGCCCAAGTATAAAACCCGGCATGGAGCAATAGACGCTCAAATACTCATAACTTCGTCAATTTTACTCCGATCGAATTTAAATTTTAACACAATATTCTTAAGATATTATGCATTCATTTAAAAAATCGAAAAAAAAATTAAAATACTTTACCCCGCCCTTAAGCCTAAGAATACTAATTTTCGAGGTAATCACTTGTTATGCTCGAGAGAGGCTTTTAAATTTTAAATTTCGATAAAAAAAAAATTTTGTTTTCTTTTGAGACAATTTTTTTGCGCTCGCAGACATGAAAATTCGTATACAGTATATAAAAAAATTACTAATCAAATTTGGGACATTTTATAATATGGTTATTCAGGAGTGACAGGAGTAGATAGAGGAATAGATATATTTAAGAGTAGAGACATTTACGAATAGAGATATTCAAGGGTAGAGATATTTACGACTAGAGTTATTTAAGAGTAAAGACATTTACGAATAGAGTTTTTTAGAGTAGAAATATTTACGATTAGAGAAGTGAAGAGTAGAGTTGTTGTATTGCCGATGATTCGAGATTCGAATTTTGTTTATATTTATATATGTATTTAATATTTATACGATGTTTATTAGGGCGACCGCTATTTCAGGTCTCACCCAGCAAACACAGTTTCAGAATAGTTACGAAAATGTTCTGTAACGGACGTTATATTGGATGTAACATTAATGTCACAAGCACCGTAAATCAAGCAGTGCTTGTTCAGAAATTTGTCGTCCGATTGGAACGTTATCGTTACGTAAAATTTACGAATAATATTTATGGCAAATACTCAACACATAGATGTAACTGTTATGTAACAAACTCAGCACAAAGATGTAACACACTCAGCTCATATAGATGTAACACACTCGGCACATTGACGTAACAAACTCATCTCATAGCCATAAAGGTCAACATAACCTCAAAATTTTTTTAACAAATTTTTCTCGAAGATTACTTGATAGAATGAAAGCAGACGAGTGAGGTGGCCTGCGTAATTAATTTGTACAGATGGCCTCACTATTCTTTTTTCATTCCATTCAGTCGTTTTCGAGAAATACGTGTTAAAAGTTTTAGCTCCATCTCCCTCGATCTTACGAGAGCGGAAAGGCGCGGGGGAAAGATCATTGATGTAACTGTTACGTAACGAAACATTCAATTTTAATTTCATTTGCAATATATATTTCTTCATAATTTCGATAAAATTGAGTTTTTTTTTTATTAATCTTTTAATATTTTCGAATATTATATAATATTAGGGAATAAAAAAAAAAAAAAAAAAAAAAAAAGACGTCGCCACCAGAAGAAATTTTTTTTAAAATAAATTATATTTTTTCAAATTTAACTATTAGCTATATCTTTTTTCTGACAAATGCTCCTCAACTCTGCGCGGATCCCAGAACGTTCATTTGCCGATTGTGGGGGATTGATACCTGCCTGAATACTAAACCTTTCTAACGATCTAACGCTGACACGCTACCTACTGCGCTATCATCTTCTTAAGAGCCCGTGATATTTATATTACATTTAAGGTACATGGGTCATTAAAATACATTTTTACTTATTGAACAAATTCTTTATAAGCGATTTGAAGTTGATAAATTATTGACGAATAATCCATATTAACGGGCCAGTCCACACCGATGGCGAGGATGCGATGGGAGGGGGGGGGGGGTGTTATGCCAAAATAGCATCAAAAATCATAGTAGAGATTTATTCCAGCAGGTTTAGAGTCGAGTTCATGAAACTCGTCGCTCAAAGACAGTTTTTACTGGGGTTTCTGTCACGACAAATACCCATGTAATTGCGCTCACATAATTACACTCATATATCGTTTACGTTTCTTAATCGATATAACCTCAAAATGATTCAAGACATTTCTGGTAGTTTATGTATATATGTATGTATTAAGGACATGTAACATTTATGTAACACATGAAACGTATTTGGTACGTAGCCTATACTACGGAGATTATAATATCACCAATGTTCCGTAACTGTTACGAATTTGTTACAAGAAATGTCTTGTAACATTTATGTAACACATTATACGTATTTGCTACGTAGCCCATACTACGAGATTATAATATCACCAATGTTCTATAATTGTTACAGCAATGTTCTATAATTGTTACGGATTTGTTACGAGAAATGCCTTGTAACATTTATGTAACACATCATACGTATTTGCTACGTAGTCTGTATTACGAGATTATAATGTCATCAATGTTCTATAATTGTTACGGATTTGTTACCAGAAACGTCTCGTATTTGCTACAATGTTCTATAATTGCTACAGCAATGTTCTGTAATTGTTACGGATTTGTTACAAGAAATGTCTTGTAACATATATGTAACACATTATACGTATTTGTTACGTAGCCTATACTACGAGATTATAATATCACCAATGTTCTATAATTGTTACAGCATCGACTCGTAACAATTTTACAGGTTTACAGTATACGTAGATATCTCATAACAGTGACGAGATCTTAACGTATCAATATTACATATTTGTGATGTCTACAGTTTTTCGTAATTTCTTTATCTTTCATTGACGTCCTTGCTACATACTGTCATAACGTATTATATACATCTCGTTTACGTCATTATGAAAAAGTTTCGAATTTGTGATGAACATTAAATGACGTATTTATTACATTTCAATTATACGTCAGTGTTTCGTAAATTATCCAAGTGTGTTTGCTGGGCAATTTATATTGGACCGGTTATTTGAGATTCGATGTCTTTAAATATTTATATACATATTTATATTCATGCAAATGGATATTATCAGGAAAGATACACTGAAAGAAATTTATATGGTATATGGTAGGCGATTTGCATAGTAAAAAATTTTTTGAGTAACCCCGACCATATTTTCGTTGCCCGATACCATAATTCTGGTTAGAGGGAACGAAAATAAGGTGTGATTTACTATTTTGTTGCGACTCAGGCGCTACTACTAGTTTTTAATACAGATTACTACAAATTATATAGGGCTTACTAAAATTTGAATTGCCCGGCCTTCAACGTTTAGTAATTGCAAATGAAAATTTATAGTTCATCTGACAAATGCTAAATGTTGATATGAACATTGTTTTGTTATGGAGTACCCAACTGTTTGGCAGTATTCGTTATCGTGGAGTGGTTGAGTATACCATACAATCGTGTGCGATCTAATAATTGAGGTACTATAAGATGTGATACGAATTACAAGATCGTTTGTACATTGGATATCTACTCGTAAGTGGACGCATCATTTGGTTCTTTCCGGTACACCAAGATATTTGATGCGAATAACCACGATTCATCGTTCATATCAGAAACCAACAATGGTAAAGGTTATAGTGACTACTACTATATTTCGTGGTTGGGCTCCAAATACTTAACATCTCTATAATATATTGTCTTAGCCTAACCATAAAATATAGTTTTTTCTCTGAACTCGTCGCTCGAGAGTTCGGTCCAGGAAAAAGTGGCCTAAGTTGGAAATTTCTGCTGGCCACAAAATAAAGTATGCTTGAATTGTTATGAATTTGGTTCTCCTGATTCCGAACTTGTGTGAATTTTAACTCTGTGTGCTAAAAAAAACGAGAAAAACCATATTTTATGGTTAGGCCAAAAACAATATATTATAGGGACGATAAGTATTTTCAGCCAAACCACAAAATATGGTAGTTGTTACTATAAAAACCTTTTATCATTGTTGGTTGTTGGGCCTACCATACTTTTTTCCAGAAAGATGGATTTATGATTGATAGCGCAAGTTAAGCAAAATGCAAAGTACGCATCACGTGCACCTTCAGCTCTTTCAAATCGTTGAGATTTGCCGCGAAAATCTGAACTACCAATAAGAATCGAATGCCACCAGGCCCAGGCCTTGAGCTCCGATTGGTGCCTCATTGCTCGGCCGGTGCCCCGGTGGGGCGAGGATTCTCGTAGACACGAGACGGTAGTGAGGGAAGCGTTAACTTCATTGTGTGGTAGGAACTCGTCGAGTGAGATTGATCAAAGAAGAAAGAAGAAAGAAGTGCCAGTATGGAATCGTCCCTCGACACAGCATTATTGGAAATTTCCAACGTGGAAGAAGATAAAGAAAATTTAAGCGCGACGGATAATAATACCACGGAGAGTGCAGAAGAATCATTTGGAACGCAGAAACTTAATGAATGGGGACTCGCCAAGTACTCGAAGATATTTCAAGGTAAGATTAAAGGTTACAAATTGAACGTTCAACTATTATTGCGGATATAATACTTTTTTCAATGCTAATTCGGTCATTTCATCCGGTATTTTCTGAATCAAACAATAAGTTTCCGTCAAAACAAGAACGTTGAAAATTTAATTTCAATAAAAACTAATTGTTGCAGTACATGATGCCGCGAAAAAATGTTTAACATTAAATGAAGTAGTAAATCTGTTTTAGTGAATCTCGATTTTTGCTGAGAAAATTTACCATTCAAAATAGTTACATGGTTTTCCATACTGATATAGTAAAACTTACCATGTGATGCGTACAATGGTTCCATTTATCGTACGCTATACTATACAGCTTTAGTATCAATCAATATTTATCTCTGTGCGAACTTGGTAAATGGTAAGTTCAACTATAAGTATATAGTAAAATCTGTTTTCCGTACGTTAGGTAGTGACCGAACGCGTGGAAAACACGGATGACTAAAGATCAACGCGATCGAACTCGAGAAAACAGTCGTGTTTACATTTTATACTCAGTCTCTTCCCGCGCTACTACCGCGGGGCGGTTTATGACAAAGACGCAAAAAAGCCGGCATGCGGACTCAAAGGAGTCCGCATGCCGGCTCGCCTTTGCGAGTTTTCATATATATATCTCAGGCGTTCCATGGTATTTCGATGAAAATCGTGCCTTCATGATTTCGATTTTCCTCTTAATTTTTTATATAATAAATGACATTGAAATAAAATTTCCCTAATTGTTTCAGAACTTTTTGATCACGCGTTTTTTGGATTTATTTTATACGTCACTGCCATCGTCTGCCCCGGTGGAACGGCTTTTCAGCTACGCAACGATGATGAACGCTTCCAAATTCAAGAGGCCTACAAGTTCACGAGAAACTTTCGTCATTATTACCATCACAGAATATTATGAATTTTCAAGAGTTACAATACTTGAAAATTAATAATAAGAGTTTCAAATTGGGGAATGTAATTGTGGTAAACATAGATGAATTTCCGATCTTTGGTGAGGTACTGAAAATTTCCATTGGACACAAAAACGTTGAATCAGCAGAAATTATGAATTTTTTTTTTTTTGTACGAAAATTCGAAACTTTGTATCTTGATACCCATTTACAGGCATACCGGGTTGTCAAAACAGATGATATTAGTGTTATCACGGTGGATCCAAAAAAAGATTACTTGCAAAAAGTTTCCGTTACACTAATGCCAGATTCAAATAAGTATATCGTTTACGACTAAGGCACATTAATAATTGCAATTTTATGTATAAATCTGCAAACGTATCATTAATTCTTGCAGTAACTGATCGTAATTATTGGTATATCGAAACATGAAAGTACTTGTAATACCAGACTTATAACGACTCATATTATTGAAGTTACGTTTCTTTTTAATTTCCTAAGTCAGATGAGTAGGACCAAAACGAGTTTGATTTTTGTTTAATTTCTCGTGTTCATAAGTTTTGACTAATACTATTCGTGATGATATGAGTACCTGATTAGGTAGAACACTTGAAATACCTAAATGGAAAAAATCTGGTTTCGTTTCTCGATGTTTAATTATTTTTGAGTCTATTGTTAACACGTTTTCGTTGTACTGGTGACTACTAAGACACATTGTACAACTATAATTTTACTTATAAATCTCCAAAAATGTGCTATTAGTTTTTACAGTATTTCTTCGTCATTGCTGTTATGTCAAAACGTCGAAGTATTTGTACTACCAGACTTAATTAAGTTTTATATTATTGATGTTCTTTGTTTTTTAATTTTCTGACTCAGATGAGTATATAGGCCGAATTGCGTATTTTTTGTGTTTTTTTTTCTCGTAATCGCAAGTTTTGATTTTGATTTTATTCGTGATTATGAGTATCTGAATAGATATAACTCTTGAAATTCCTAAATGGAAAAAATCCGATTTCGTTTATAGATGTTTCATTATTTTTTAGTCTATTGTTAACATGTTTTCGTTGTACACCGGTGACTACTAAGACACATTGTACAACTACAATTTTAGATATAAATCTCCAAAAATGTTCTATCAGTTTTTAAAGTACTTCTTCGTCATTGCTGGTTTATCAAAATATCGAAGTATTTGTACTACCAGACGTATTTAAGTTTCATATGATTGAAGTTCCGGTTTTCTTCAATTTTCTGACTCAGATGAGTATAAAGACCGAATTGAGTTTTTTTGTTTCATTTCTTGAAATTGTATGTTTTTATTTTAATATCGTTTGTGATGACATGCGTACCTGAATACGAATAAAACTGAAAGTTCCTAAATGGAGAAATTTTGGTTCCCTTCATAGATGTTTTATTATTAGTTAGCCTCATGTGAACATGTGAATCAGAATATTATATTAATACTGATATCTGGATTTGATAAATTTGTCATTGAAATCCTAGGCCTAATTGGAAAAGTCGGTTTTGGATTCTGACCAGCAGTAGCCTACTGATGCAGTTTCCCTGAATTGTACAGTTGAACTGGATGACTGAGTCAAGAAAAAAAATAATACCAATATACGTTTCGTATCGTGGATAAATAAAAAAGAAAATTTATTAAACAACTATATTGTATGGTATTTTTTCCTTTCTGTCCCATAAACTGGTCCTGAAAAAAAATAGTTCACATTGGTCATTTACAATGGCTATTTATAATAGTTTGTTAGGCATTATTAGAAGGAATAATTTACTATACCGCATAAAGCGGTAAGTAAATAATTAAGTAAGTAATACTGCGGTAAGTAATACCTTTATAATTGACGTTATCCATTTATAGTGGAAACTATTATTTTTATAGTTGTCACTACTATATTTTCAGTTCAAGTTACCATGCGGTTTAACGTTGCCCAAGTTACCATAACACGTTGTAGAATGTATGGTACGGCTATCTAACCGCACGTTATTTCAATATTAGATTAACCACATCCATTAGCGAAAGTAACCATGTTAATTTGGTCATCAGTACATAAGTACTTTATCCAGTTAATTACTTTTACTATAATAATGTTACTCGTGAAAATATAAAATTGTACTTTGGAAAATTCATTTTACTATATTCTTTTGATGAAAGCATACTAACAGATAGTACACTCAACCATTCAGATGGTACTTCTACTTTTTGATAAGTACTGAACAGAACTAGTCACTTTTACCAAAGAAAAACTGAATTTCACAATACGAGATAGTGATTTCAGCAGTTTCGTTTGCTACCTTCAATAGCTAGATAGATCAATGTAGATAGTGCGTTTCAGTGAAAAAAATAGTAATTCCTGTAATACTACATGGCCGACGGAAATAGCTAGTTTTAACAGATGAATATTACCTGCGACAATCCAAATATTCAGTTTGAACACTCGTTCAACTATGTTGGTTTGTTAGACGAATTGTTTTGAATGTACAAATAAAAAATGACAAATAGGATATGGAATTATCCGATCTAGTAAAAACAACCATGCCCAAATCATTGTTCTCACCTTAAACACGGTGTGCATTAAATAGTTGCAGTCATCATAACAATTGCTAAAATACCTCATTTATATAGTTCATGTAGCTATTTTTAATGTTGCATGATTTTACTATAAAGTATAGAAGTTCCTCGAGTTACCATAATTTATAGTAGAATTTATGGTATATCCAACTATATATTTCTCTCAGTGTACTTTGATAGAACTTTCAAAAAAAAGTGAAATCAATCACAAAATACTTCTAAGAAGTAAAAAAAGGACGCCAAGTATTACAAATCCGAAAAATTCGAATTCAAAAATCCCTAAAACTTAGAATTCAAAGAATATCCAGAAAATTATAAATAAAAAAAAACTAAATCAAACAAGCCAAGCAAAAAACTTGGCAAGTTATTAATGACCAAACTAAACAAAAAAAACTTGGTGTGCAGGGTTAAGAACTAATACAGTCGGCGAGGAAAAACCAAGTTCAGACGCCTCTGCTGCTTAACGAAGGAGTAAACAAATGAAAGAATAAAAAAGAAAACAATTGAACGAGTGCACAAGCAACCAACCATGAGAATGAAGAAAAGAGGTAATGACGGAAAAAACTAGTTCGAGAATAGTTCACTGAGAAAAATCTTGTACAATGTTTATATTTAATCGTAACCTTTTATTTTTATAACGATTTTTTTCTCCACTCTTAATGGTCAATCGTTTAAATGTCGAATACTTATCTTAAATATTGAACGGCGTCGACATCCACGATTTATGCAGAAATATGCTACGACGCCTGGATTTACGATGCTTATCGTGGATGCACGTGAATATTAAGCGAGAATATTCAAGATTCTTCTTCACAATATATGAAAAGCGATGCTCTAAGAGCGGTTAAATTCGAAAATCTCATAACAATCATTAATCATAACAATTGATTAATTATGTAAGCGTCCAGAGGGGAGGTGGTTAAAAAATCTCCACATAATCTTACTTTGGGGGGAACGGGGATAAAAGCCATTATTCTTACGTAATATTTTACAACAAAACAGAGTGTGCATTTTGCAATGTAGAGTGATGGACATTTGGGAGCAAAGCGTTAGGCGAATTAATTATGGGATCTAGTTTTTCATTTTTAATGTACAATTACATTTACATATTCTTATGTTGAAATTTTTTATTATTTATAAAGTTTTGAAAATTTTAAGGGTGTTGATATTGACCCGTTTCGAAGCTCATAAATGGAAATTATAGTACATTTCTTCGTTTATTGAACTTACTTTAATTATTTGTAAAAAATTTCTTTCAACTATCACGCAATTATATTATTTAATTATTAAAACAATTTCCATTCAAACGGTTACAACAGCATATAATTCAGCCCTGACAACGATTGATGAACTGAACTAACTTTTACTCTTTGACTTATTTCCTATAAGGTTGTTTCAAATCTAATCCTCATTATTTTGCACAGAGGATTATATACGGTTATAGTTAATTGACTGATTTGTTTCCTCACTTTAAGATTGTTTAAAATCTCACCTTCAATTCTAATATGCATTTTAGAAAGACTGAATAATTATTTTGTTGAAAATAAAAATCTTTCATTTATGTCAAATAATAACGTATTCCAGTGTAACTGACCCTATTCTAATGACATTCAACTGTGTTAAACGCTTTTTAGAAAAACTCGGTAAAATCTTACGTAAGAAGGAAAAGGAGGAGTCCAAAAAATCTTATGTGTCTTTACATGGGGGTAGGTATTATTAAGGAGGTTCACTAGTGTTTGCGGGAGATGAGGGGGCTGGGCGGAAACCCTATGCTTATACACGGGCTTCGCGAAGTGTAGCCAACCGCCGAAATGACTTATCTCGAAACGGAAAATTGCCGAATTTTGAGAGATAATGTAGAGCAAAATGGCTAAAGTTCACTTTTGTAGAGTTTATGATTTATTAAAAATATTCTGTGAGGCTGAAAACACCAAAAAATACAATTTTTTAATTCTTATAAATTACGGCGAAGTGCGGCAACAAGGTGTACATTTTTTGCGGTTGGTATCCATGAAGTGTCATGGCGACTCCAACCAGCTGAAACTCGTTACTCGAGCAGTCTACGCAATCATGCCAAATCAACAGTACAGGTGGAGAGGCAAATTAATAAGCAAAAAGAATAATGAACATATGTTAAAACGTGTAGAAAATGGGAAAAACAGGAAAAAGTGCCGTGATAAATTGCCTCAAGAAATACCCGGGAATACATCAGTATCTTCTGAGTACGAGGATGCCGTATCATCGATATAGGCCATTTAGCCACTCAGATGAAGTGCTGTACTATTTGCGAGGACAAATTATCACTGTGTGATATTGAAAAAGAAACAAGGAAAGGACTTGCATCGATATTTTACGTGCGATGTCAACAGTGCCTGCTGCTAAACACCGTGACAACCGGCAAATATCATCCGCATCCTACGAGTGGTCGCAAGATGTTCGACATCAATTCCAAAGTCGCGTTAGGTGAGCACAATTTTATAAATTTTTCTAAACAAGACCGAACATAACCTGTTATTATCCTCAGAAAATAAGCTTTTTATTCGTAAATAACATTTTTTGCTCAGTGCGCAAACAGTATGTCAACGTAGAGAATTTTTTGTATTTTTTTCTTATCGATGGAATGTATTTGTTTCTCAGCGGTCCAAAGAAAATGATCTATATCGATAGCATATGCACTTGTTGATTCCGTTAAAATTTAACTTTATAGAAAGCAACTGCATACTTGAGGCTGCTTTTTGTACCCATCGGTAGAATCAAAAGTTTACAAAAATGCTGGTATATTATGTTTCGATCACTGCGCAGCCATTCAACTGCTGTCAATATGAAAATGTATGCTTTCGCTGTCATTGCTGGAGGGTTGGTTAAAAGAATTAACATGATAATGTTGGTATATTGTATTTCGATCACTGCGTAGCCATTCGACTGCTGTTAATATGAAAATTTATGCTTTCGCTCTCACCGATGGAGGGTTGGATACAAAAATTGACATAATAATGCTAGTCAATTGTCTTTTGGTCACTGCGTAGCCATTCGACTGCTGTTAATATGAAAATTTATAGTTTTGCTCTCACCGATGGAGGGTTGGATACAAAAATTGACATAATAATGCTGGTATATTCTCTTTCGGTCACTGCGCAGCCATCAGACTTTTATTCCCAGTGACGAAAACTCGTATTAATATTGAAATTGTTATATTACAAACTTTTTTATTCAATTTGCAGGGGCTTTGCATACTGGACAAGGACACACGCACGTCAACAATTTTCTCCACACCATCAACGTACCCGGCATGTCAAGAGATACATTCAAGTCGCACGAAAGAGAAATAGGGCCTGCGATAGAACATGTGGCGAAGCAAAGTTGCATGGATAGTGCGAGGCTTGAGCGATCTCTTACCATCGAGAACGTCGAAAATTTGTTATTATCCTCAGAACGTCGAAAACCTGTTATTATCCTCAGAAAATAAGCTTTTTATTCGTAAATAACATTTTTTGCTCAGTGCGCAAACAGTATGTCAACGTAGAGAATTTTTTGTATTTTTTTCTTATCGATGGAATGTATTTGTTTCTCAGCGGTCCAAAGAAAATGATCTATATCGATAGCATATGCACTTGTTGATTCCGTTAAAATTTAACTTTATAGAAAGCAACTGCATACTTGAGGCTGCTTTTTGTACCCATCGGTAGAATCAAAAGTTTACAAAAATGCTGGTATATTATGTTTCGATCACTGCGCAGCCATTCAACTGCTGTCAATATGAAAATGTATGCTTTCGCTGTCATTGCTGGAGGGTTGGTTAAAAGAATTAACATGATAATGTTGGTATATTGTATTTCGATCACTGCGTAGTCATTCGACTGCTGTTAATATGAAAATTTATGCTATCGCTCTCACCGATGGAGGGTTGGATACAAAAATTGACATAATAATGCTAGTCAATTGTCTTTTGGTCACTGCGTAGCCATTCGACTGCTGTTAATATGAAAATTTATAGTTTTGCTCTCACCGATGGAGGGTTGGATACAAAAATTGACATAATAATGCTGGTATATTCTCTTTCGGTCACTGCGCAGCCATCAGACTTTTATTCCCAGTGACGAAAACTCGTATTAATATTGAAATTGTTATATTACAAACTTTTTTATTCAATTTGCAGGGGCTTTGCATACTGGACAAGGACACACGCACGTCAACAATTTTCTCCACACCATCAACGTACCCGGCATGTCAAGAGATACATTCAAGTCGCACGAAAGAGAAATAGGGCCTGCGATAGAACATGTGGCGAAGCAAAGTTGCATGGATAGTGCGAGGCTTGAGCGATCTCTTACCATCGAGAACGTCGAAAATTTGCAAAAATTATTGTAAGTACATGGGTTATTTCAACTTCATTAATTGATAAGTTTGGTTTACACCGGAAGAAAGGTCAAGTGCGATTGAGTATGGGAGAGTCAGAAAGATCAGAAAGATCGAATGACTCTCGTGTACTTGAACTGAACTTGAATCAATCCCTAAACTAAGCTATAATGAAGATGAAAAACTATGTCAAATCAACGATCAATTTTGGGAGGTTCCAACTGAAACCCAAACTGAAAACTAATTGTAAATTAAAACTCGCGAAAACAACGCTGAGTCATTAAAATATGAAGACAATGCTTCAGTGAAATACTGTATATATGTAAGCAAAAGTGCATTCTTCAATGAATAAATGATAAGAAATAGCTGCTGATTTATTGTATTCATGTCAATTTTCTGACCACATCTGATTTATTATACACTATATATAACTAGATATTCTATGCTGTTATACAATATAGTTGAATAAATTTTTTACTAATTTATAACCGCCTGTATGTCACATTACTCATTTTTCTATTTTTTCTTAACATTCTTCTTTCTTTTTATATCTCTCACATACAATTTGTATTTGTATGGAAAATAAAATGAAAAAATGGATTTTACCGTAATCACTTATTTTCCTCACCCGGAATTCCAATAAAATATTGTAGTATACTATTACATTCAGTAAGTATTCAATTACACTACTTTCATTAATTAACTACTTCATTTATAGACATTCTTATCCTGTGCTGACAACTCGAACTTTAATTAATGAGTCTGTGTCCACTAAAGAAAATTTGAATCGCGCGCGCCGCCGAACCTGTGAACTCCGTACTTACAGCGTTGCCGCTCTTTTTCCCCCTCTACCACGCTATGACACTCTGTTCACAAATTCCGATCTTTTATTCAATCGCATTTATAAACAAAGTAGATGTCCCTTGTCTGATTTTTGTCATAGCGCTTCCTTGAACTATAAAGTAGTAGTACAATTTTTTTCAGAATTTTCTCTACATTTTTTTCCGAGTTATTAATTATTTACGTTCCCACATTGCGCCTATATCATAAGATGCCATGTTAAAAAGGCCAAGGAAGATTATTTAATTACATTCAAACCACGTAGACGAAAATTCTGAAATAATTCAAGCATACTTCTGTAGAAGAGAGGATTACGTAAAAAAAAATCAGATTTTTTTCTACATTTTTATATCTCTGGTGAACCTCCTTAATAGTGCATGGCGGTGACTTTTTGTATTATTATAAGAATAGTCACCAAAGAAACCATTAGAAGGGAATATGTTCATTATGGTGACTCATAGTATATATATACGAAATGTCACCAGAACGATCTATTCATGATGCATAGTCAACTTTGGTGACACAGCTGTCACCGCAATACCCAATTCTTAGTCATTTTCGATTTGGTTGATGAACTATAGATTAGATTTAGAGATGATTGTCACCAAAGTGACCGTGGGATCGTGTATTGTGCATTTTCATAACTGTTACCAAACTAGCCATTAGAGCGGTATCCGTTCTCTTTGATCACTCATTTGGCTGGTTTCTTAAAGAACCAGCATTTAATATTCCCTAAGCTGATATTACCATATTGCAAAATTGCAAGATCACCAAATTTTGTTTTACCGAAGGTAACACATTATTAATGTCTATTAATACAAAAATTGACGATAAGTGCATTTGAAATTATATCTGGAGTTTAGTCTTACAGAAAGCCTAGAAATAAATAGATGACGCCTGAAATACGTATTGCCAGGGGCATACAGTTTTCTATTGCGAAAATAATTGTAAATAAAAATCAAAAATATTAAACTAAAAAAGTAAAGAAAATAAAAAGTATTTGGCAGATTCGTCATTTAACAAACTTATTTCTCAAATTTTCGTCAGATCAAATTCCAGGTATACCTTAAGACTTGGTCTCCAATTTTCGTACACCATTTATAATGTTTATGAATCAAAATTTAAAAAATCCTTTACTGTCAGGGGGCATCCATTAATCACGTGATGTATTTTAGGCCATTTTCACCACGTCCCTACCACATCTTGATCTCAAGTGATTTTATGCTTGACCCCCCTTCCCCCCCAATATCACGTAATTTATCAACGGCATATTAGGAATGATCGGAATTTGTTGTGTTATTGAAAACTATCCGACTTATACTTAGTGTTAGTGTATACAAGTAAAACTTTACGAACAAAGAAATCTGCCAGTGCAATGGGTCTTTAATTCGAGTAAAACGAGAATTTGATTACGTTTGTCAACTTATTTTTAATTATCAACATATAAATTAGTGCGAATAGCATAAAAAGGAATTCTTTATATGAATTAACAGGTCCTCAAGATACGTATACGAATCCTTCAGTACAAAATTCTTGGCCATAAAAAATTAAAACGTATCAACGTCTGAAAATCTTTACAAAAAAAATATACGTGATATTTTAAAATACCCCCTCCCTCCCCACATCATCATTCGTGACATCCCAGATAGACAGCCATGATTATCACGCCGTGTATACATTTGATGAAGCAAATTTTCCAGTATATTGGCTACATGTTGTGATGCATGCCCATGAGTTCATTGAGTATGATAAATTTACAAAACATTTCGATCTCATCATGTCGTTCAAGCCAGTCCAGTGAGCCACCATCCGAGCGATAAGAACCGCGTCGGCAGGCCTCACCGAAACCGTACAATTAACCGCCCACTCATCGCAATGAGGTCTTTGGGATTCCATTATTTTAATGGTGGGGTCTCAACTCACCGGGATTGCAGCTGATAAACACTTGAAAGATTGGAATATTTTTCAGCGGTGTCGCCGGGGTTCGAAGCGGGTCCCGCGGATTACGAGACCCGCGGTCTAACCACTTGGCCACTGCTCTTCCCTTCAAGAATTATATATCTTTTTCATATCTTAAGCTAATCAGACAGGAGAAAAATCTAAATATAGTTTGAGTTACTCATATATTCTGGAATATGAATTTTTGAATATTTTTCATTTTTATACAACTTTTGCATTCACAAAATTCATATCGTGAAAATCGTCGATTACAGCTATTTTGATTATAGGACTTTTTTTCCGTCAATTTGGTTAATTGTGTCAAACAAAAACAACTCAAGTTAAAAAAAGAAATGCTACAAATTACTTTTTAAATTAATTCAATATAAAACAGAGGCTCTCAGTGGTAGCTATGATGCAGTAGCGCGGCTACTTCTTCATAGCTGAAAAAATGACGAATATTCCAAAAATCTATATCTTGGAATCTATGGAGGCGTCCATTAATCACGTGAGACTCACGATGGGAGGGGGGGAGGGGTACTTGAAAATATCACGATTGATCACATACTATTTTTTGTTGCGAATGCGGAATAAATCCCAATATAAAATTGCCCCGGTGGGAGGGGCCGGGGCGTCCAGGGGTGAAGCCCCGATGGGGGGTTGGGGGGGCGAAGCCCCCCCTACAGACCAAGAATAGTTACTAAAAAGTTAAGAAATATACAGGAAACTTAGTTAAGGAGGTTCACCAGAGATATAAAAATGTAGAAAAAAATCTGATTTTTTTTTACGTAATCCTCTCTTCTACAGAAGTATGCTTGAATTATTTCAGAATTTTCGTCTACGTGGTTTGAATGTAATTAAATAATCTTCCTTGGCCTTTTTAACATGGCATCTTATGGCATAGGCGCAATGTGGGAACGTAAATAATTAATAACTCGGAAAAAAATGTAGAGAAAATTCTGAAAAAAATTGTACTACTACTTTATAGTTCAAGGAAGCGCTATGACAAAAATCAGACAAGGGACATCTACTTTGTTTATAAATGCGATTGAATAAAAGATCGGAATTTGTGAACAGAGCGTCATAGCGTGGTAGAGGGGGAAAAAGAGCGGCAACGCTGTAAGCACGGAGTTCACAGGTTCGGCGGCGCGCGCGATTCAAATTTTCTTTGGTGGACACAGACTCATTAATTAAAGTTCGAGTTGTCAGCACAGGATAAGAATGTCTATAAATGAAGTAGCTAATTAATGAAAGTAGTGTAATTGAATACTTACTGAATGTAATAGTATACTACAATATTTTATTGGAATTCCGGGTGAGGAAAATAAGTGATTACGGTGAAATCCATTTTTTCATTTTATTTTCCATACAAATACAAATTGTATGTGAGAGATATAAAAAGAAAGAAGAATGTTAAGAAAAAATAGAAAAATGAGTAATGTGACATACAGGCGGTTATAAATTAGTAAAAAATTTATTCAACTATATTGTATAACAGCATAGAATATCTAGTTATATATAGTGTATAATAAATCAGATGTGGTCAGAAAATTGACATGAATACAAAAAATCAGCAGCTATTTCTTATCATTTATTCATTGAAGAATGCACTTTTGCTTACATATATACAGTATTTCACTGAAGCATTGTCTTCATATTTTAATGACTCAGCGTTGTTTTCGCGAGTTTTAATTTACAATTAGTTTTCAGTTTGGGTTTCAGTTGGAACCTCCCAAAATTGATCGTTGATTTGACATAGTTTTTCATCTTCATTATAGCTTAGTTTAGGGATTGATTCAAGTTCAGTTCAAGTACACGAGAGTCATTCGATCTTTCTGATCTTTCTGACTCTCCCATACTCAATCGCACTTGACCTTTCTTCCGGTGTAAACTAAACTTATCAATTAATGAAGTTGAAATAACCCATGTACTTACAATAATTTTTGCAAATTTTCGACGTTCTCGATGGTAAGAGATCGCTCAAGCCTCGCACTATCCATGCAACTTTGCTTCGCCACATGTTCTATCGCAGGCCCTATTTCTCTTTCGTGCGACTTGAATGTATCTTTTGACATGCCGGGTACGTTGATGGTGTGGAGAAAATTGTTGACGTGCGTGTGTCCTTGTCCAGTATGCAAAGCCCCTGCAAATTGAATAAAAAAGTTTGTAATATAACAATTTCAATATTAATACGAGTTTTCGTCACTGGGAATAAAAGTCTGATGGCTGCGCAGTGACCGAAAGAGAATATACCAGCATTATTATGTCAATTTTTGTATCCAACCCTCCATCGGTGAGAGCAAAACTATAAATTTTCATATTAACAGCAGTCGAATGGCTACGCAGTGACCAAAAGACAATTGACTAGCATTATTATGTCAATTTTTGTATCCAACCCTCCATCGGTGAGAGCGAAAGCATAAATTTTCATATTAACAGCAGTCGAATGGCTACGCCGTGATCGAAATACAATATACCAACATTATCATGTTAATTCTTTTAACCAACCCTCCAGCAATGACAGCGAAAGCATACATTTTCATATTGACAGCAGTTGAATGGCTGCGCAGTGATCGAAACATAATATACCAGCATTTTTGTAAACTTTTGATTCTACCGATGGGTACAAAAAGCAGCCTCAAGTATGCAGTTGCTTTCTATAAAGTTAAATTTTAACGGGATCAACAAGTGCATATGCTATCGATATAGATCATTTTCTTTGGACCGCTGAGAAACAAATACATTCCATCGATAAGAAAAAAATACAAAAAATTCTCTACGTTGACATACTGTTTGCGCACTGAGCAAAAAATGTTATTTACGAATAAAAAGCTTATTTTCTGAGGATAATAATAGGTTATATTCGGTCTTGTTTAGAAAAATTTATAAAATTGTGCTCACCTAACGCGACTTTGGAATTGATGTCGAACATCTTGCGACCACTCGTAGGATGCGGATGATATTTGCCGGTTGTCACGGTGTTTAGCAGCAGGCACTGTTGACATCGCACGTAAAATATCGATGCAAGTCCTTTCCTTGTTTCTTTTTCAATATCACACAGTGATAATTTTTCCTCGCAAATAGTACAGCACTTCATCTGCGTGGCTAAATGGCCTATATCGATGATACGGCATCCTCGTACTCAGAAGATACTGATGTATTCCCGGGTATTTCTTGAGGCAATTTATCACGGCACTTTTTCCTGTTTTTCCCATTTTCTACACGTTTTAACATATGTTCATAATTCTTTTTGCTTATTAATTTGCCTCTCCACCTGTGCTGTTGATTTGGCATGATTGCGTAGACTGCTCGAGTAACGAGTTTCAGCTGGTCGGAGTCGCCATGACACTTCATGGATACCAACCGCAAAAAATTTACACCTTGTTGCCGCACTTCGCCGTAAATTATAAGAATTAGAAAATTGTATTTTTCGGTGTTTTCAGCCTCACAGAATATTTTTAATAAATCATAAACTCTACAAAAGTGAACTTTAGCCATTCTGCTCTACATTATCTCTCAAAATTCGGCAATTTTCCGTTTCGAGATAAGTCATTTCGGCGGTTGGCTACACTTCGCGAAGCCCGTGTATAAGCATAGGGTTTCCGCCCAGCCCCCTCATCTCCCGCAAACACTAGTGAATCTCCTTAAGGAACAATGAAAATAATTTTATTTCGAACAAGAACAAGAACAGCAACAGGAAATAATTATTTTTACTCTCATTTAAGTGAACTGTAAGGTTTGAACAGTTTGTGAATGTAATATTCAGATTCATGGCGTTTTTGATGAACTCAAGTTCAGCAAGTTCACTAAAGTATGTCAGAAAAATTGGTTCAGAAAAACTTCCAACATTTTTATTTCTTCGCCATTCCATGCACTTCTCGTACGCTGCTTCATATTTCGCTCTCGATACTTGAGGAATTGAATTATTAATGACCTCATTGGCTTTTTCAAGTATTTCCAGTGGTATGTTTTCGTCGCCAGGCTTTCATCCGTTTCCGGTATTACTGTCGATTCCGAATTCATTTGAACAATTTTTGGGAGTTTGTATTATCCGTATACTTTAATACTGTTTTATAAATTACACCATCTGTCACGTCAACTTCAAATCAGTTTTAATAGTTCGGTTGCGTTTTTGTTTTTGTTCAATTTTACCAACGTTATTCTTTTATTTAATTACGGCCGTGTTTTTTATCTGAATTTGCGTGCGCAAAGAATAATTCGCTCGCGCAAAGTAAACTTTGCGCACTCAAATAACCGTTCAATAAATGGAAAACCTACATCGCAATTATAAAATGGGCAAAAAGCTACTTTTCAACCGTAACAGCGGGCGTAAAGATACTGCTTTTCCCGCATGAGTAATGAAAAAAGCTCTTATTCTTTAAATAACCATTACTTCTTCAAAAATTGACTAATTGGGACGTTCTTTTTATTGAAAATTTTCGTTTTCAAATATACTTGCCAAAAAAAAAATACAAGAAAAATTTTAAGCTATTTGAATCTAAGAAATATTTCACTTTTTTTTTTTAGAAAAATCATCGTTTTATCGGAGTTCACCTTTTTTCATTCAAAAAATACTTTTATCAATTCCGGAAAAAAATGCCGCCCAACCTGGAGTAGGCCGACATTTCCTTTTATTTTTTTCTAACGATAATTGAAAAAGAATTTTTTTTCTCAATTGGGCTTATTTTACAAAGTACCACTCTAAAAATTGTTGAGGATTTATGAAGGACCTCGGAATTTAAAAAATTGAGAATAAATAGAAAATTGAAAATGGTAATCGTCCATTTTTTTTTTAGGTAAAAAAAAAATAGAAGAAAAAGTCGAGCCACTCCAGGTTGGGCGGCATTTTTTCCGTGATGATTAGAGTATTTTTTGAGTGAAAAAAAATTAAAAATGGCGAACTTCGATAAAAAGATGATTTTCCTCGAAAGAATGAAAAATTTCATAGATTTTAATATCTTGACATTTTTTTGGATTTTTTTTTCGGAAAGTACATTCAAAAGTGAAAAAATTAAAAAAAAAAGAGTCCCAATTAGTCAATTTTTGAAGAAGTTATAGTCATTTAAAAACAAAAATTTTTTCTTTTGGGTTGGATAACAGAATTTGCAAATTTCCTGAGAAATGTTTTTAATTGGGTAGAAAAGAAAAACAAAATTTCAGCCAAATCGAAAGGGGTCGATTTAAAAGTGGTCGATTTGAAATGGAATACCCCATATAGATTCTATAAAAGTTATTTCGTTCTTAAAATAAAATTGTTTGTATCCGGATCACGTTACTAATTGCAATATCCATAACTATCGAATTTCAATTTCTCGAAAATATATTTATCACTATTGCCATTGGGAAAAAAATTACGTGACAACGGCAGGGGGGGAGGAGTTCGAAAAAACCTCATGGATGATCACGGAGGGGGAGGGGGGGGCTAAAACGGATTAAAAATGCATCACGTGATTAATAGACGCCCCCTAAAGACAGTAGTTGAATTTAAACCAAAACCTTTCTTACGTCAGATTAGTTGAAGTTTTGAGAAAACTACAACAAATTTTATTTTTTAAATTTAATGACAAAAATTTATATTTCGGAATGTAGAAGTAATAACTCAAACTACATTTAGATTTTTCTCACGTCTGATTAGCTTAAGATATGAAAAAAATAATAATTCTTGAAAAAAATAAATTGTTGATGACAATGACAAGAGCGAATCATCGTTTTTTCAATTGCAGTATTTTTTTCGGAAGTATGAGCCAATTTCACATAAAAAATGTCCTATAATAATGTTGGCTACAACCGGTAGTTTCCGAGATACGAATTTTATTCATGCACAAAATGTCCAATATTAAAAAAATCATATCTTGGAACACATTGCAGTTTAGAAAAAAAATATACGTTTAAAAAAAAATCGAAAAAAAATTAAATAATTCATTCGACGATGATCCTCTGCTCATCCCACTCAGTTAATTTTTTCATTGTGGAAAATGGCATAAACTTTCCGAAGATAAAATAAAAAAGATTTTTTTCTACGGTGCTCGCCTTCAAAACACAGATTTTTTAATTTCAACACGTTTTTATGGGGTAATTACTACCCTCAGGGTAAAACTGATATTTTTCCGGAAAATTTGGACTTCTTCACGTATTTTTCATTAATTTTTTCAATTGTCCGTAAGGAGCGAGCAAGGAAGTAACAAAGTTAACTTTCCTAAACATGGAAATACTCAATATTTTTTTTCTCGAAAACTTCTAGAGTAAAGAGGCTGTAATTTGGTGAATCGTCACTTCTTATAACATATAATAAGATGTGGGAATGGCAAAGGAATCAAAATGTTGACCCCGAAATACTCTTTGAGCAATTATGGATCCAGCCATATATACAGGTAAAAATAAAAGTAATTAATAAATTACCAATTAAAAAAATAGACGATTCAATATGGCATCCAAAATTTCAAAAAAAAAAAATGGGATATGCGTGAAAGTCATTTTCTCATTTTTTTTTTTTACAATTTCGCGAATTCGAATATCTCCATCGAATCTATAGGGAAATTTCTAGAATTCAAAATGGGGGTTCTATTTGATAAAAAAAAAAAATGATGAAAAATAGTGCAACTTTTTTAAAAGTTTGTTTGCTTACATGAAACTGAAATATAAAACAAAAAAATAAGACATTCAAAAAAAATTAGTTGAAATAATTTTTTTTTCTAAGTGAATGAAAATAATTTTTACAAATTCAATATGTCGGCCGTGATTTGCAAGAATTCTCAGATGTTGGTGAACATTATTATTAATAACTTTATTATAATGAATTTTTTGGACTTGCAATAACCCAGATAGACAGCGATGATTATCACGCCGTGTATACATTTGATGAAGCAAATTTCATATTCAGCTGCTCAAAGGCCACAATTATAATATTCTCTTATGCGAAGGCCAAAATTATGATATTTAGCTACGCTTAGGCCAAATTATGATATGCAGCTACACGAATGCCAAAATTGTGATATTTAATTATGCGAGGGCTAATATTATGATATTAAGCTATACGGAGGCCAAATTATGATTTTTAGCTATGCAACAGCCAAAATTGTGACTTTTAGCTATGCGAAGGCCAATATTATGATATTGAGCTATGCAAAAGCCAAAATTATGATAGTTAGCTACTCGCAAGCCAAAATTGTGATATTTCGCTATGCGAAGGCCAAAATTTGGATATTGAGCTATGCGAAGACCAATATCATGATATTTAGCTATGCGAAGGCCATGAAAGCTTTTGTATCCACAATCTCATTTGAGGAGTTATTTAGGTTTATTTAGGTTTCGTTGATAAAAAAAAAACATGAATCCTAGTTTTTTGATAATTTTGCTTGCTCCACTGGACGAAACTTAATTTATAATCAGGTTTATGATTTTTAGACTCATCGATGGAAGCTTTTGAATCCACAATTTCATTGGCGCTGAAGAAAAAAAATCATAAATCCTAGTTTTCGTAGATTTTTGCTTGCTCCGCACTCGACAAAATTCAATTTGTAATGAGGTTTATGATTTTTAGACCGATCGATTTCTTAAGTTTACATTATTTATTGATTACAGCCGGTATGGTAAAAAAAAAAATTACAATTAACCTCAAAATCTGATTAATTGACGCTTCATAAGAATAATACATTATTAATTTACTCTCACCCTCTCTAGATACTATGCTATGCGATGTTGTTATTTTTTTCGTGAAAAAAAACAAAAGAAATAACTACAAATATTTGGAGAAAAGTAAATTATTTTTTTGAAAAAAATAACAGTTAACCTCAAAATCTGACGAAGTTTACGATTCTTTATCTCATCGTTGGACTACCAATAATGATTAAAAAAACGTAACCTCGATAATAACAGCAGTTTCATCAGCATGCTGAAAATTAAATGTATAGATCTTTTATCATTCATGTTAATTGATGAAAAAACCATGAATCTTAGTTGTCATAGCATTTTGTTTGCTATGCACTGGACAAACGCGATCTGTAATGAGGTTTATGATTTTTAGACTTATCGATGGAAGCTTTTCTATCCACAATCTCATTTGAGGAGTGAGTTGAAGAAAATAGATCTTGAACCCTAATTTTTGTAGAATTCAGTTTCCTCCGCACTGGACAAAATTCAATTTGTAATGAGGTTTATGATTTTTGGACTCATCGATAAAAGCTTTTGTATCTACAATCTCATTTGAGGAGTCAGTTGAAGAAAAAAAATCATGAACCCTAGATTTGTAGAATTTAGTTTCCTCCGCACTGGACAAAATTCAATTTGTAATGAGGTTAATGACTTTAGACTCATCGATGGAAGTTTTTGTATTCACAATCCTATTTGAGTAGTTAGATGGAGAAAAAAAATCATAAATCCTTGTTTGGAAAAATGCCTGAATTGATCTGGTTGGGAAATTGGGAGAGAAAGGTGGAAGATTGAAGAGAACGAAGTGGCCGGAAGTTCGATGCGGACGAAGAAAAAACTCACTCGCGTGCAAACAATATTTCGGTTTTTATTAATAAAGGGTTAAAGGTCAAAAATAATGATTATAATATTCAAATAAGTCGGTCTTTTCGCAGTGGCGTTGATCACGCGAAATCGAAGCAAGGCCGGAAAATGGCGGTCGGATCGTTCGACGCCACGTGTCGCGCGAATAACTTTTCTCGCGAATTATCGAAGTGAACCGCACCGAATCTAAGGAAATACTTTCCGTGAAATTATCGCGTGAAGCCAAACCGGTTTTCGCTCTTGGCCGGGCGTAAATCGTCCAAGAGCTTGTGAAAAGGAATACTGAAAGCCGAGAAATTGAAAGATGGCCGAAAATCGATGATAATCGAAGGGCTCGCCAAAACGAAGTGACGAGGCGATGATCGATCGCCGCGAGAGAGCCGCCGTTTGGAGGGGATAGAGTCGCGAGAGCCACGGGTAATGCAGAGTCCAGCGAGAGCTTGACCGTTCACTGAGGGTCTCTCGCGGGAGCTCTGGCAACTACACGCTTTTCTGAACACACTCCCCGCCTTCGGCAAACTCCGTTGACGAAGAGTCCGTCGGCCGAACGCATAATTTTGCGACCGGCCGCTTGAAGGTGGAAGTTGCCGTTCGAAGTGTGACGACTCGAGTGAGGCCGTCTTCGCCAGGGTGAAGTTCGAGGATCCGCGCGAGTGGCCATCGCGTCGGAGGAAGTCTTTCGTCGGTTATGAGAACGAGTGACCCCACTCGTATCTCATTCGAAGGATGATGCCATTTTGAAGTAGAGAGACTTTGATGGAGGTACTCTCTTGACCATCTCTGCCAGAAGTGCTAAAGCCGTGCCTGAAGAAGTTGCCACCGAGACAACCGAGATTCCGCCGTTGAAGTCAGAGATGGCTCAGGCACTGTAGTAAGTGCCTCACCGACGATGAAGTGACCCGGAGTTAAGGATGACAAGTCCTCCGGGTCGTCCGAGAGAGCACAAAGCGGCCTTGAATTGAGCACTGCCTCGACTTGCGTAAGAAGAGTCGTAAATTCTTAATACGTAAGTGCAGTCTCACCGATGACCCGTCGAAGATGATATTTTGCCGATTTCACGGCAGCCTCCCATTTTCCACCCATGTGAGGGGCTGCCGGGGGATTGAAGGACCACTTTGTGCCAAGGCTGGTTAATGCGGAAATGGTGTGACTCAATTCCATTGAGCCAGCCTTGAAGAGAGCCTGAAAAGTGGCATCTGCACCGCTGAAGTTCGTTCCACAGTCACTATACAGCGTGTGACAAATGCCCCGTCGACCAGAGAACCGCCGATATGCTGCGATGAAGGCTTCTGAAGTGTAGTCCGTTACCAATTCGAGGTGCACCGCTGAAGTAGAGAAACAGACAAAAACTGCGAGATAACCCTTGTATGTTTTTGCTGCTCTTCCTCGCCAAGTCTTAACCGTGAAGGGTCCAGCATAATCTAAGCCCGAATGAAGGAAGGCACGTGAAGGTGTGACTCATGGCGAGGGAAGTTGCCCCATCAACTGCTGAGCTCTGAGGCCTCGAAACCGTGCGCAAGTGGTGCAGCGAAGAATGTATGATCGTACTGGCGCTCGACCACCCAAAATCCAGTACGATCTGCGGAGATAGGCCAGTGTTGCTTGTGTGCCGCCGTGAAGAGTCCGGAGATGGGCATCTGAAATTATCAATGTAGTTAGCCGTGAATTCCGAGGCAAGACAGGTGGATGTTTCGCCTCGGAGTGAAGGATCGAATGCTGGAGGCGTCCACCCACACGAAGGACTCCGAGTTGGTCGATGAAAGGTGTGAGGGTGGCCATTGCATGGCTCCGTTGAAGTGTCGCTCCGCTTGAAATTATCCGTAGCTCAGCAGTGAAGTACGACTGTTGGATGAGGCGTATCCGGAAAATTGTTGCGTCTCCCAGGTCTCCCGGTGATATCGGGTTGGTCATTGAAGTATGTGGAACTCGCCTGAAGCGGCCAAGAGCTCTTTTGCAAATGGCCGTGATTCGAAGTAGCCGATTTAGGGACGAATATCGCTCCAGAAGGTCCCAAACCGGTAGAAGAGCCCCTGAAGTTGAAGTGAAGGCGAGACCTGGACGCTGTTCGAGGTCGCAGTCGGTTACGACCTCGAACGACGAAGTGGGCCAACTGGTGCAAGGCTGCGAAAGCCAGGTTGGTCCATTCCACCAGAGGGGATGCCGAGAAAGTTGCCGAGGTGTCATTCCGCGAGACGCACAGTCTGCGGGATTTTCCTTGCCTGAAATGAAACGCCACGTCGCTTGCGAAGTGATTTCTTGGATTGAAGTAACTCGATTTCGGACAAAGTCCTTCCAACGAGTCGAAGGCGACGTGATCCAAGTTAAGGTTACCGACGAGTCGGTCCAAAGGAACACTGGAACAGTTCCAAGTTCGAGTGTCTTCTGGACGTACGAAACCAGCCGTGAAAGAAGTAATGCAGCGGTGAGCTCAAGCCGCGGAATTGTCAGTCGCTTGAGAGGTGCAACCTTCGTCTTTGAAGCGACAAGCGTGATGGTTGAAGAGCCATCATCTGAAGTTGAACGAAGGTAAACCACGGCTGACATGGCCAATTGCGAGGCGTCCGAAAAACCGTGAAGCTGAACCGTTGCCGAGGGTTTTAGTTGAAGCCACCGAGGGAGAGGAATGAGCGAGAGATCCGCCAAGTTCTCTCGGAAGTGAAGCCACCGTTGTTGAAGCGAAACCGGAAGAGGGTCGTCCCAGTGAAGTTTTGCCAACCAGAGCTCTTGAAGAAACATCTTTGCCGTGATGATGATTGGCGGAATGAAGCCCAACGGATCAAATAATTGCGCCGTTTCCGAGAGGATTGTCCGTTTTGTCACAGATTGACTGAAGTTCGGCTGAAGCGTGTACTTGAAGTGGTCGGTTTGGGGGTTCCAAACGAGCCCAAGAAGTTTGACGCTGGAGTCCTCTGGTTGAATCACGACTGCGTGTGATTCTGAAGTGGAATGGCGCACCCTTTGAAGAAGTTCCGTGGAGTTGGACGACCATTTTTGAAGTGGGAAGCACCCTCGGTTGCAGATCTCCTGAAGTTGAAGTGAGGATTCTTGAAGTTCCGCTGTTGAATCTGCACCTCCGAAGATATCATCGACGTACCTGCCCTTCGTCAACGGAAGTACCGCCAATGGAAAGTTGTGCCCTTCGTCCTCGACAAGTTGCAGCATGACTCGAATTGCCAAGAACGGGGCGCAACTGAGGCCGTACGTGACGGTGGTGAGGCAGAAGGGGATGATGTGCTCCTGCTCATCAACCCACAGGATCCGTTGAAGGTTCCAATCATCCGAATGAAGGTTGATTTGACGGTACATCTTTGTGATGTCCGTCGCGAAGATGAAGCGATGCCGTCGGATCCAAAGAAGTACGTCAGAAGTGTCCTGCTGAAGTTTGGCGCCCGTGTAGAGGAGGTCGTTAAGTGAGGCACCACTGCTCGTCTTGCACGACCCGTTGAAGACCACTCGAAGCTTGGTGGTGGTGCTGTGAGCCCGAAAGACCCCGTGATGAGGCAAATAATACACGGGAGTTGAAGCTGGCCCCGTGGAGGCTCGTACCATGTGAGACAACGTCTCGTACTCCTGAAGAAAGCCGTGATACAACTCTCGATAACTTGCGTTAAGTGAGAGCCGCTTCTGAAGTTGTACCAGAGAGCGCCGAGCTGCCGTGAAGGAATCCCCGAGAGACGACGACGAAGTTTTGAAGGGGAGACGGACTGTATATCGCCCGTCTTCGTCTCGTGAATGTGTTTCCTTGAAGTGCTCCTCACAGGCGGAATCCTCGGGCTCAGATGTAGGGGCTGAGTCCGACGGAATTTCCTCCTGTTCCCAGAATTTTGAAAGAAGCGACGCGACATCCTCCTCGACGGAGGCGTGCTGAATCCGAACTGAGGTTGAAGTTGAAGCGTCTACCGGACCAAGTATTATCCACCCGAGAAGAGTCCGTTGCGCGATCGGGTCGGTTGGTCGGCCCTTTTTCACATCTGATTCGATGAGGAGGCCGTATGAATCAGCTCCGATGATGATGTCAATCGGCCCTGGCGTCTGAAAATCAGGGTGGGCGAGGTTAAGGTTTTGAAGGTGTGCCCATTTTCCGTTGAACGAGAATGACGGAAGTGACGCTGTCAAGACTTTGAGCACAAAGGCTGTGACGTTGACGAAAAGAGCCGCATCGTGTATTGAAGAGATCCTGAAGGTGACAGCTCCCCGCGTGCGACCTGCTGATTGATTGCCAATGCCAAGAATATTCAGCGAGGCTGACACGCGCTTGAGGCGAAGAAGCTGCACAATTCGCTCCGATACGAAAGACAGCTCGGCGCCAGGGTCAATGAGGAGCCGAATCCGTTGTGAAGAGCCCGATGGTGAAGAGGCCATGGCTTGACTCGTCGCCAAGAAGACTGAAGGTCGAAGAGCTCGCTGCCATGGCGCTGAATGCGCCGACGTCGAAGTTGAAGATGACGAAGCGCTTCGAAGTGGTGCCGATGAAGTTGAAGAATGGCCGAGAGAAGTGAGACCGATCGAGGCTAGGTTGAAGGGACTCAAAGTTCCGTCGCATTGGTGACCTTTGCGGAGTCAAGCCTGAGGCTCGGTTGGCGACGATGTTGCCGTTGGCGTCGAGGCGGCTGCCTGACGGTTTGAAGCGCCTGAATTCCTTTTGGCTCCCACATGGATTAAGGTGTGGTGCTTTTCTCCACACTCGAAGCACCGCTTGTCGACTGGGCAGTTGACAGCGGAATGCGGCCCGAGGCATTTGTAGCAGAGCCGCCGTTGCTCTGCTACTTCACGCCGCTCCTTGGCGCTTTTTTGCCGAAAGAGCGGACATGATGCGATGAAGTGTCCCTTAAGGCAGAAGTGACACTGCTGGGTGGCCGATCCAGCTGGATGAAGAGGGCCTTTTGAAAGAACAGCCGCCGCCGACTTCTTGTCCAGATCCGAGGGCTTCTCTTGTTTGTCCGACCTTTCCGATGAGTCTTCAGCCCGTGAAGTATAGGCCCTCGCGCTGGCTGCTTGGCGAGGTGTCTTGGCTCCCACGGCGCGAGAACCTTCGGCTGAAGTGGCCGACTGTGGTGGCGCCTCGGCCATCCGCGCCTCCAGACTCTCAAGAGCTCTGGCACGAGCTATGAGGAATGCCCGAAACTTGGCGAACGTCGCAGGGTCGGTTGAAGCGCCCAACTTGACCTCCCACTGCTCTCGAAGGTGTTGGTCAAGCCGTGACGCCAGGAAGTGAACCAAAACCAGATCCCAGTGATCTACTGGAGCGTCGAGCGCCCGAAGAGCGTTAGTAACCTCAGCCGTGGTGTTGATGAGGTTATTGAGCGCCTTGGCTGACCGTGAGGTGACCCGAGGAATACCGAAGAGTCTGTCAAGCTGAGAGTTGATTAAAATTCGCTTGTTTTCATACCTCTCCTGAAGGGTGTCCCAAGCTGAAGCAAACGACTCTGAAGAGACCGGAAGGTTGGCGATCAGTTGCGCAGCATCGCCCTTGAGAGAAGTGCGCAGGTAATGCATTTTCTCAACGGAAGTGATGTCCGAATTGCTGCCAACCATCGAGACGAAGAGATCGTGGAAGGAACGCCAAGCTCGAAAATCTCCATCGAAGACCGGAAGTTTTATGTCCGGAAGGGTTCGCCGAATAGAGGATGGCCCGATGGCAGAAACGTCTGCGAGGTTGGTCCCGCTGGGTTCGACTCGCTCGAAGTGCTCCTTGATTACGAGGAGGCTGACCTTGGCGGTCTCGTAAGCGCTTTGGCATTGCGCTTCGATCCCCTCCACGAAGTACTCATGTTCGGCGAGATTCTCGCAGTTCATGTCGAGTAAACTGGCGTGCTCGTACTGAAACCGCGTCCAATTGGCCTCAAGAAGGTCTAGCCGAGTCGACGCCAGAGTTTTGGACATCGTCTGAGGAGTTGCCGAGGCAGACTTCTCAGCGATGCCCTCGATGCACTTGAAAGTGCTGAGGAGCCCTGTGATTCGGCGTTCCATCTTCGCGACGTTAGTCGTCATAATGGAAGCGACAACGAAGTACGCGCACACACTCGGCGACGAGAATGTTCGTGTGACGCACTTGAAAAACCAAAAAACCGAAAAAACGAAGTACGCGCACACACTCGGCGACGAGAATGTTCGTGTGACGCACTTGAAGAGCCCAAAAACCGAAAAAACGAAGTACGCGCACACACTCGGCGACGAGAATGTTCGTGTGACGCACTTGAAGGGCCCAAAAACCGAAAAAACGAAGTACGCGCACACACTCGGCGACGAGAATGTTCGTGTGACGCACTTGAAGAGCCCAAAAACCGAAAAAACGAAGTACGCGCACACACTCGGCGACGAGAATGTTCGTGTGACGCACTTGAAGAGCCCAAAAACCGAAAAAACGAAGTACGCGCACACACTCGGCGACGAGAATGTTCGTGTGACGCACTTGAAGAGCCCAGAAACCGAAAAAACGAAGTACGCGCACACACTCGGCGACGAGAATGTTCGTGTGACGCACTTGAAGAGCCCAAAAACCGAAAAAACGAAGTACGCGCACACACTCGGCGACGAGAATGTTCGTGTAACGCGCACGAAAATCAAAACCGAAAAAAGGACGAAGTGCGCGCACACACTCGGCAACGAGAATGTTCGTGTAACGCGCACGAAAACCAAAACCGAAAAAAGAACGAAGTACTCGCACAAACTTGGTTCACGAAATTTGTTGCGATGCGTAGCGAGGAAATCCGAAGAAATACTAAGTGCGCCGAAAGTATCCGAAGACTGCGTAATTAAACGCGAAGAAAATCCCGAAGCGCACAAAGAATCACGTGACGCGCACCCACACTCGAATATCGAGAATGTCCGTGAGACGCGTCGAACGAATGTCCAGAAAATTCCCAATGATCGCGAAAAATGCAAAACTCACGAGATACGCATACACACTCGCTGAGCAATAATGTCCAGCGAGGAGCGAAGATCCGCACAAAGCGGACGAAGCGATAGCTTTCTTGGCGCGCGCGAGAGCGCGATGCTATCCCCGCGCGCTCAACGGAGAAATTTCTCGAGGCGTCCGGGCTCTCCTCTCGCGCGAAAGTGAGAGAGAGAGACTTATGCGCACTGAACGTGAGCGAGAGAGACCGAAATAGCGAAGCGTGACGAGCACGTTGTCGGACAACGGAACGCCGATTCTCTCTCGCACTTTTCTCTTTCGCGAACTGAAGCACTTCCGCAATCTTCACCAATTTCCCGATCCGGCTCGAAGGACCATGTTTGGAAAAATGCCTGAATTGATCTGGTTGGGAAATTGGGAGAGAAAGGTGGAAGATTGAAGAGAACGAAGTGGCCGGAAGTTCGATGCGGACGAAGAAAAAACTCACTCGCGTGCAAACAATATTTCGGTTTTTATTAATAAAGGGTTAAAGGTCAAAAATAATGATTATAATATTCAAATAAGTCGGTCTTTTCGCAGTGGCGTTGATCACGCGAAATCGAAGCAAGGCCGGAAAATGGCGGTCGGATCGTTCGACGCCACGTGTCGCGCGAATAACTTTTCTCGCGAATTATCGAAGTGAACCGCACCGAATCTAAGGAAATACTTTCCGTGAAATTATCGCGTGAAGCCAAACCGGTTTTCGCTCTTGGCCGGGCGTAAATCGTCCAAGAGCTTGTGAAAAGGAATACTGAAAGCCGAGAAATTGAAAGATGGCCGAAAATCGATGATAATCGAAGGGCTCGCCAAAACGAAGTGACGAGGCGATGATCGATCGCCGCGAGAGAGCCGCCGTTTGGAGGGGATAGAGTCGCGAGAGCCACGGGTAATGCAGAGTCCAGCGAGAGCTTGACCGTTCACTGAGGGTCTCTCGCGGGAGCTCTGGCAACTACACGCTTTTCTGAACAATCCTGGTTTTTGTAGAATTTTGTTTGCTCCGCACTGGACAAAATTCAATTCGTAATGAGGTTTATGATTTTTAGACTCATGGATGGAAGCTTTTGTATCCACAATCCTATTTGACTAGTTAGATAAAGGAAAAAAATCATAAATTCTGGTTTTTGTAGTATTTTGTTTGCTCCGCACTGGACAAAACTCAATTTTTAATGGGGTTTATGATTTTTATAATCATCGACTTTCTAAATTTCCATTATTTATTGGTTATAGACGGTATGGTGAAAAAAATTACACTTAAGCTCAAAATCTGATCAATTGAAATTTTATAAAAATAATATATTATTAGAGTATATATTTACTCTCACTGCCTCGAAAATACCATGCTGTGCGATGTTATTATTTCTTTCGTGAAAGAAACATCACGAATACCAATAAATATTTGGGGAAAAGTACATTATTTTTTTGAAACAAATAACAGTTAACCTCAAAATCTGACGATGTTTATGATTCTTTATCGAAGCGTTGGACTACCATTAATGATAAAAAACGGAACCTCGGTAATAACAGCATTTTTATCATCATGCTGAAAATTTTACATGTACAGTTTTTTTATCATCCATGGGAATTGATAAAAAAACCATGAATCTTAATTGTCATAACACTTATTGCTTGCTACGCACTGGACAAAATGCAATCTGTAATGAGGCTTATGATTTTTACACTCATCGATGGAAGCTTTTGCATCCACAATCTCATTTGGGGAGTTGGTTAAAGAAAAAAAATAATGAATCCTCATTTTTGCAGGATTTTGTTTACTCCGCACTGGACAAAATTCAATTTGTAATGAGGTTCATGATTTTTAGAATCATCGATCAAAGTTTTTGTATCCAGAATCCAATTTAGGGATTAAGTTGAAGAAAAAAAAATTAGAACCTCAATATTAATAAAATTTGGTCCACTGCAGTATGAAGAATATTTGATGGAAGATTTTGTATCAAAAAATTAACTCGTGGAGTTAGTTGGGAAAAAAAATTATTAACCTTAGTATTAATAGAGTTTTGTCCACTGCACAATGATGATACATTCGCAGCCTATAGGAAAAAAGTGTACAGGTTTATGATTTTTTATCATGCATGGTAAATGTTGAAAAATCACAAATCCTTTTTTTTGTAGCACTTTTTCTGCTGCGCACTGGACAAAATACAATCTGTTATGAGGCTTATGATTTTTAGACTCATCGATGGAAGATTTTTATCCAAAATTCAATTTGTAGAGTTGTAGAAATTTGTAAAAAAACATGAATCTCAGTATTAATTGTATTTTGTTCACTGCACAATGAGGAATAATTAATTCTTAGCAGACTTAGAAAATAGTGTTGAGGTGTATGATTTTTCATCATCCATGGTGATGAAAAAATCATGAATCCTAATTTTTGTAGCATTTTTGTAGCAAGCTTATGATTTTTAGACTCATCGATGGAAGTTTTTATATCTGTGGCTTCCCGGCAGAATGAGTTACGTCCATTTTTTCGAAAAATGAGTTAACAACGGAAATCAGTCTATTGTTAGTTACTCTATTATCTCAGACATTTGTTACCCAGGTTTATTTGATTTGATAAGAGATACAGCCATATTTCATAACCATTTAAGTCCAAATATCCCGGCATAACGAGTCAAGTCCAAAGATCTCAGTAAAACAAGTTACCCAGTAAACACGTTATGTTGCCGCAATGTAACATGTAAGTTACATGTAATGTTATAATGTTATCCCTATGTAACGTTGCTGTTATATAACGTGCAAGTAACAATGTTATGTAACATTTATTACATGTAGGTTACATAACTGTAATATAACTTTGTTACATTACAGCAATGTAACATATGTTACATTGCGGCAATATAACTTCGTTACATTACAGTAACGTAGGATATGTTATATTGCGGCAATACAACATGAAAGTTACATGTAATGTTACAATGTTATTCCTACGTAACGTTGGTGTTATATAACGTGCAAGTAACATGTTATGTAACATTTGTTACATGCAGGTTACATAACTACGATATTCCTTTGTTACATCACAGTAATGTAGCATATGTTATATTGCGGCAATATACCATAGAAGTTACACACTGTAAAAAAGGATATGAAATTTTGAACATTTTTACTACGGGGGGTCAGGGGTCGCGAAATTAAGTTATGAGGGATAACTTAAGTTATGAGGGGTCAGGTATTCTGGGGGTCGAGTGAGAGTGGGAGTGCTACAACATTACTGTGTCCACTGGGTAACTCCGCATATGGAATATGATAATTAGTGATAAATTTGAACAATGGTTATAGTTTCTCCAATTTTTAGTACAATTTTATTCATTTGTTATTGATTCTGCCTCCAAATATATCATAAAATTGTAATCAGCGCATTTACTGTTTTCATCAACTGATTTTAACATTTTTCTCTTTTAAAATTGTTTATTTGTTTAAACACTTTGTTATGGATTAAAACTGCAAATAGATCATAAAATAGCAATCAGCGAATTTGCCGTTTTCAACACAAGTATTGATTTTAAATTGACTCAAAGGGGTTGAAAAACGTATTAAAACGATCCTAAATGAAAAATATTCAACAAGAACATCAATAACCAACTTTGAAAGAACAAAATCTTAAAATTAGGTGATTAAAAAGCTTAGGAACGTGAAAAAAACTGAAAGTTAAGATTATAATTTCAACTTTTCGTTTCATTTTTATTTTTCACGTTCCTAAACTTTTTCATCAACTAATTGTAACATTTTTCTCTTAAAAATGATTTATAAATATCATTGTTTATAAATATTGTTTATTTGAAATCAATACGTATTTGTAGTTTTAATCAATAACAAATCAATAAAACCGTACAGAAAAATAGTTAAATAACCATTGTTCAAATGTATCACTAAATATCATTCTCCATATGTGGAGTTAACTTGTTATACGGGGATCTTTGGACTTAACTCGTTGTGCCTGGATATTTGGACTTAACATGGATATTCAATTATTATAAAAAATTAGAATTATTAGAAATTGTAATTTAATGGTCAGATATTTTGGAATCCCGAAGTATCTCTCTTATATTGACGTGTTATATTATTGAGAATCGAATCTGTCAAAATAGAAACAGCGATTTCTCGGAATTCGTGTTTATGGATTCAACTCGTCATGCTTGCAAGCCACAGATATCCAAATCCGAACTTGAAAAGTCTGTTGAAAAAAAATCATGAACCTCAAAATTAATAGTATTTTGTCCACTCTACAATGAAGAATATTTTACTTAGCAGCGTACTGAAAAAAGGATTGGTATTCTCGTGTATGATTTTTAAACATCCATGGTTGTTGATAGAAAAACCACGAATTTTAGTTTTTATAGCATTTTGTATGCTGCACACTATCCATAGAGAGGTTTACGATTTCTTTACTCATCGATGCATTTTGTGTATCCAGAATCTATTTCGTGGAGTTAGTTGAAAAATGATTAGTTAAAAAATGTCATTGTCATGTTGTTCAGTAAAAAAACTCGCCAAGAACTTTTTATTTGTTTCCATTAATAATATTTATTTTTTAAAAAATTTAAATTATTTAACTATCAATTAATGGAGTTTTATTTGCACAACTTTGAAAAAGTTTTTTACGAAGCCCAATTCGTCAACTAATTTTTTCAATTATCTACCGTCAAGATTCTTTCATATATCTTACATTTCGGCTCCGCCGTGTACCCCGCAATAGGAGTTGTGAGTTTCCTGTCTATTGATTTCATTACTTTTTGTAAGTCAAATTAATTAGAGATACGTCCGTAAATGTACTTGACTCGAATTTGTATGCACGATTTTCGAAGTTTTTCGTTGTAATATACACCTTACAACGTGGAAGATTTTTCTAATTTTTACTTCACCTCAAGGCAGCTCGGCAACAAAAATTGAGGTTTCTTTTACAGTGAAAATTTTGGCCATAGTCATTGTGTCACAGAAATCCTGAAAAAAATGACTTTCATCTAATCGCCCCAAAGTTTTGATATTTCGCCGTCCATGAAAAAAATATAAACCACAAGTCAACCACGCCTAAATACAGTAAAATTTTTTTTTCAAAATTTGAGATAAATATATTCTCATAAGCATTTGTATTGTTGTACAAAAAACATCAATACAGAGGAGACCATTTAGAATGAATCTATGATTTACTTTCAAAAAATGCTGGGGAATTAATAGATGACAGCAGGCTTATTTATGGCCAAGGAAATGTTTTTCGTATCAAAATTCCCAAGGATATTCAGTTTTTAAATGTTTGTGTACATATTTTCAGGAGACTGGTCACTTTGATGTCAATACAGACAAATAAATTCGATTTTGCCGGTAATTTTGGTGAGATCTGTATACATTCGGATGTTGTCACCAATATGACCGGTATATATTTTTACCTTACTCCAGGTCAAGTATAGGTAAAATGGGCAGAATGGCGACTTTAAAATTTTGTTAATCGTTCACTTCGGTAACGCTAAACAGAAATGTAGCATTGATTGTAGCGTTACCAATGTTACCGCTACACCGATTTTAAGCATATGTTTTAAATATAGTGTTACCGAAATTACTTCTTGGCTGAAAGTCTATTGTCATCGAAATACACGATAAATTATACAGTCAATGTATATATACACTTCTTGCCTGAGAATCAGTATTTTTTCGATGTATATCGGTTTTATCATTATATGAACACGATTGCAATAACTTTTTTGAATTATTTAAACATTATATCGGCATAAGATTTTAATTTTGGACTTCCAGAACTATATTTTTTTCGCTATCGTGAAAGTGACCTGTCTAAAAAATGTATTATGTTGCAGAAATACTCGCATCATGATAATTAAATGTTAGCACATTATTGAGTCAATGAAAAAAAAGTTTGTTGTTGTTTAGCAAGCCATGGTGATTAATTCTCACAGTTTGTACACAAAAATCTAGCGGTGTATTGAATTTTCACTATATATAGTGACATTAATAAGAATTTTATATAATGTCACCAATGTATCCGATTGAATAAAAATGATGGTCGTCGTAATGACCGATCAGTATTATTTCGAATGTCCTGTATAGATTTATCAAGTTATATCAAAAAAAAATTTCGAGCAGGTGGAAAACATCATGTTTTAGCAATTTCACTTAAAAAAAAGGGTGGTCAAAAAATGTCACCAAAAGGCTCTTTTGTAATATATATATATATATATATATATATATATATATATATATATATATATATATATATATATATGACAAAAAAATCTCTCGAGTTGAAATTATTGTATTTCAAGAAGAAATATATAACCGGAAAAAAGGATATGAATTAATTTCAGAATTAAAAGAAATTAGAATAGATAAATATATATTGCGATCAAATATACTCGAGCATAGTTGTACGAGGGATCAAAAACTCGAATGAAAATTCTTCTCCAACTATATTCGCCTGTGGTTGATCATCATCTTTCTCGAGTTACCAATTATATGCTGCACTTTTACCTCCATGGAAGAAAACTCGCGATGCAGAAGAGAAACTCGCGTGCGGTTCTTTGTATTTTCCAATTGACCTGTCCTTACCAGACCGCGATCTTCCAGCAGCGTTTGCCATAATCTCGAACAGCTTTCTATTAATCGAACCGCGCGGGCGCGATGACAAAGCGAAAGCGCGGTTGAAAGGAAGGTCGGAAGCCCTTGTCGCTTAACTCGAGACGAGCAGCAATTTCTCTTGTAATAATCATCGAGAAATATGAAGACAAGAGCGCTTCGAAGAGAGAGAGAGGAAGAGAGAGAAAGAGAGAGAGAGAATGCGGGAGATGAATGTGCAAAACTTTCGCTCACTACCTAGCGGAAAAGTGAGCACCTTATATATGAGGCAGTCCACACCAACTCAGAGGTGTTTGACCCTGACCCCCTGCGATTTGTTCCATTATTTTTTATATTATTCAGTCTATCAAAAAACGTACTCCAAATTTTTTTCATATTTTTTGGATCAGCTGGCATGTCGAAAAAATTGACCAAACCTTATTATTGACGGAAAAGACGCCCATTTTTAACATTTCGAGAAAATCCACAAACTTTTTGTGTCACAAAGCGAAAATTTTGGACCATGAAACATAGTAGAAGTATTTTTTTTCTGGGTTTACGGAGGAAAAAGTTGATCGACATTTTTGAATTCTTGAAATTTTTACGTGAGGCATAACTTTTTCTTCACTTTAGTAGGTTATAAATATGGAACAACCTCTAAAACATGCTAATAAATATATGTAATGGATATAAATAATAAAAATAACACATTCAAATTTACTCAATGATTCGGCTAAATACACAATGTTATTTCAACAAGTAAAATAACCTTGGAAATATCTCGATTTTTCGGATCAACTGCAGTATGCGTTGGTAAAGGCCTCCAACTTTAAGTTAGAGGCAAGCTGGGTGAAATTGCAACATATACGCCATCTATTGTTACAAAGAAAAAGCAGTGATTCAGGTTCCGCATTTGGTGGGTCACAGTGCATTTCAAGTCGGAGGCTCATACTGCAGTTTTAGTTACAAAGGTTTTGTTGTATCAGAGTTTCGCACTGCAAGAAATGGCCGATAAAAGCAAATTCGACGAGGCACTGTCGGTCACAATGTAACAACAGCCTCGGTGTCCTCAAGTTTTCGTATAAAATACTTCAAAATAGCAGTGTAGCAGATTATTTAGAATTCCTATGTCATTGACATTATAGCCCGCACGTAAAAATTTCAAGAATACAAAAATGTTGATCTACATTTTCCTCCGTAAACCCAGAAAAAAAATACTATGTTTCATGGCCCAAAATTTTTGTTTCGTGACACAGAATTTTTGTGAGTTTATTGAGAATTGGAAAAATGGGCGTTTTTTCCGTCAAAAGTGAGGTTTGATCATTTTTTTTAGATGGTGGCTGGTCCGAAAAATTTGAAAAAATACGGAGTCCTATTTTTGATGGGTTGGATAATATAAAAAATAATGGAACGAATCACAGGGGGTCCGGGTAAATCTGAGTTGGTGTGGACTGCCTCATATATTTATTATTTCTGCGTGTTTTATTTCCTTGCCTCAATTAGTCGCTGCAAATTTTCTCCTCAGTTCCGAGAAACCGTCATTATTCTTTCAAAGTAAATGACAATGAGAGGACAAAAGTATCGGTAGAAGCTTGCGTATTCCACGAAGACTTTTGAGACATTCTTTTTTAACGATATGAAATGAGAGAAAACGGAAATTGTATACGGCGATATTTCTGAATCCATGGCGTCTCGGTGGTTTATCGCTTACTACATTCGAGGAATCACAATCGCGAATGACGGATTACGTTGCAAAATCTTGAGGAAGCACTACGATGGTTATTTGGTAAATGCGAGTTTCACCTCGAATACACGACGTGAAGCTTAGTTGGTTGGAGAGCGAGTGATTTTCATGTAGAAGTTTCACTGGCGGTATCAGCGAGGCGTAACTTCACGCCATCACGGATTCGTCAAATTTCTCAGGTGGCCCCAAATCCGAGAAACATGGTGTGCATCGTACACGTGAAACATCATGTTCCTTGGTTTCAATATCATGGATTGCGAGGTATCACGTGTTATATGCGATGAAGCCCACCCAGACGACATTGAGTATAAGGGATGCAGACATTTTACGTGTGTCCCAGGATGCCCATATCCGAATACCAACACCCAAAAGGGTGTAAGCAAAACATTTCAACATTCAAATTGTCTTCAGTTGCGTCCTCTTGTTCGATAATATTCGGTAAACCTCTGGTGGATGGTAAACCACTAGAAATTGCATACAGTGATGCGGCTGCTGCCATTTGGGTTATATGTGCTCTTTGAGTGTACGAAGACTTCTTGCACCACGTATATACGAATGATCAGGGCAGATGATGTGAACGTAAGTCACGGATGTATGTATTCGCTCTCGTGTTGCACAATTCTACGTGCTGCTTTACGTCTTGCATGCATCTTATCGTTCTTGGTACACGTGGGAAGAACCTAGGCAATCACTGCCATCCTTACCCGGACTGCTATGATATGTACAATAGTTGATTCTACGGTAGACAGACGTGCACCCGGGGGACATTCGAAGCTGCTGCTGGGCTTATGGTTTGTATACGCAAAATCGGGTACGTATACACTTAGGGCGACACGTTGTTGCATACGAAGTCCTTTCGACGACAGCTCAAATACAGGAGTGCTGAAGCCAACATTGGAATCTCTGTGTACAGACGCCATTCTGAGTTGTTGTCTGTGTATACAGGTTCATTTGTTACCCTTTGCTGTTTGCACCTTGGGCCAATGCTTGAGGTGATAATTTGGAGCCAGACGGATCGCGAAACCTGGATTTTTTATCTGAAAACATCTTTAACGAGACTTTAACTTGAAAAGTGTCCTCAAAAAGCGTTACGGTGGCACTGCCGCCGCCGTACAAGGTTTGGTAAAAAATTTCTAAGTCGCCTCAAAAAGCGTTTAGGTTAGAGGTTTGGGTGTGGGTTTCGGTTTGAGTTTATTTGAATTTTGAGTCCCCTCAAAAAGCGTTACGGTAGCACTGCTGCCGCCGCCGCCGTTTGGGTCAGAGTTTTAAGTCAGAGGTTTGGGTTTGGGTTTGTCAAAAAAGACAAAGCTGTCCTCTTCGTCGTCATGTATATATCTCCAAGTGAAGACGTCAAGAATATCATTGAATTTATACACTTTGCCCTACTGCCATACACCAAAGAAGATTCAACTTTGTTAGACAAAAAATATCATTTGATGCCCATGATTATCGGTGGCGACTTCAATATTAACTTCGCAATTAAAGACAGCCGAAAACTTGAAATTTTTTTCTTAAGTATAAATTCGACTTTAGATCTTTCAACTTCAGATAAATTCGACTTAAGATTTTTCTTGAGGATAAATTCAGCGTAGTAACAGGAAAATCAGCAAAGTTCGAGCACCCTCAAATAATTTTTAACAAATTTAAATTCCCGCCAAATACACATTTGTTTTGTAATTTCGGAAAAAAATATAATGAATAAAGTGATAAGGGAGACCGAGGAGAGTTGTGACATTTCTTACTTCAACGAGCATATCTCAGTCAAAAAAGTCTTACATCTATGAACTTTGCATCTTCATATAGCCGGTTCTATGCACTAAGTGAAACAGATGTCAAAATAAATAAAAGTAATCAGGGTCCATGCAAAAATTGATGAAAACTGAAACAACTCCCCATGTCACAACTCTCCTAGTACTGAGGTAAGTTGTGACAGCCATGTATTCGATGGTTATAACGAAGAAAATTCAATTTAAGCGCCACTATTGGTGAATAAAAATGACTTTTATATTAATAATACATATTACTTGAATTTTATTGCATCAATCAAAAAATTCTATAAATTCTGAGAAATTCTGAAAATTCTAAAAAATTTTGCAAATTCTGAAAAAACAAAAATTATAAATCAACATGTAAAGTCACATTCGAAACATTATTGCAAGAAAAAATTAAAATAAGAGAGTTGTGACAGCTCATCACAACTCTCCTATTGTGCTTTATTCCGAATAATAATTCTCAACCGTCAAGTACGTCACTAAATAAAAAAAACAAAAACATGCTAAGAAACTTGAAGAGTCTATGCACATTAGAAAAAGTATCGCAATAACTCTCTAACGTAATACCCATCGAGGAATACGACATCGTAAAATTGGTGAAAAACTTACTTTTGGCCATTTTTTTGACGCTACCAAGGTAAAACCACAACTGATTTCCGTGGACCAACTGCGCGAATTACATTTAATGGGGGTTGACAAATTAATAAATTAGCAAAGCTTCCAGTTTTTGACGGACACAGGGGCCTAGAAATCGGCTTTGTCATAATTCTCCTCTGTCAGAACCATTCTTGATCTCCCCCATCTTTTTATCGTTCTGTCGCTGTCAAACATATTGAAATAAAGAGAGAGCCGACGATAAAAAAGGATAAAAAGATGAATGGACAAATGTCGTTGCCTTGATCCAAATCTTCGTTTCCTTGGATACTCATTATCAACACATTGCGATCTGTTGTAACACGATTGATACGCTGTGAGAATTATATAATATGAGCTTAAGATCCAATCAATTACAATATTTGATAGACGGTGAGGATGGTTTTTTATACATCATCCATAAACGATCTATTGTCATCGATGAAAATTTGGAATGTATCGAGCAAGACATGAATGTGACTTTTCTATGGCCTGAAGATGCTAACCGTCCTCGAAAATTTCGGGGCAGAATTTTGAAATCTTCAAGTAAGTTGAATAATATATTGATTTCGAAAATTCATATATAACAATAAATCTGTTTTATCATTATATAAATTTATAAGCGAGCGAAACGGTTTTGCAAAATTTAATGCATGAGGTTATCGAGAAAAAAAAACAAAAAAAAACGATGCATGGAAAAAAAAGGTGAGGGTCAGATGAGACACAAACGTCCAAAAATCGCATCATCAACAGACATTCTTATCACGGCTACGCCCAAGAAGAATGCTCGCGGTAAACTGTCCGTGAGTTGTTGAATTTAATGCCCCTTTGTTTGCTTCACCATTCATGATAAGTACGAATGTCTCATATGATACTTTAAAAAAAGGTTAAGGCCCAGGAGCGCAAAAAACTTGCAAAAACAATTATGGCAAAGGAGCTTTTAGCCGATTTGGAGAAAAAAAATACACCCGAAGTTGGGGCAGAAGCAGGAAATACTTCCGAAGCAAATTCAATCCTGAATCAATTTCAAATGCCAGCTGAAGAATTCGAATCCGCGCCAAAATTGCAGAATGACAACAAAAACGTAAGAAAAAACACGTATATTGTCGTATTTCAGAAGCTTTTTATTCAAACGCCGATGAATTACTTATAACTCAAATTGTATAGCGAACTTTCAGGATTAATGTACAATTTATTTATTTACATGGATAAATTGATTGTGCAATATGATATATACTAGGGTGAATCGAAACAATTAAATCTGTTGGCTACCCTTAGAAATCAAAGATATCGTTGAAATAAAGGTCTCTGTGCAACAGTTCGATTTTTTGAATTTATTTAGAGGGCGCGCGGGACTTTCAAAAACGCCATTTTTAGCGTTAAATTTACTATTTCACTGATAAACGGAAACAGATCATTTTAAAAATTCAAATTTTTTTATTTAAGGTGCCCAGATATGTACTCTTTTCAACCCATATTTACTGAACATTAACAAGTGGTTCATGAATTCGAAAAAAATCTCTGAAAATCAATATTTTCACTATTTTTCAATTCATTATATCATATTAAGTATTGATTTTTTTCTTCTAAAATGTTTTTATATTTCTTCCATCTTTTTGTTTTGTAAAACTAAGTATCAGTATTGCTTACAATGCGAAAATTGCTAAAAAATAAATCTTTTTAAACATGAACATTTCCAAAATGAATATTTATTTTTTAGCAATTTTCGCATTGTAAGCAATACTGATACCGAGTCTTACAAGAAAAAGGTGGTGGTAATACAAAAACGTGTTAGAAGAAAAAAATCAATATGTAATGATATAATTAATTGAAAATTAGTGAAAAAATTGATTTTCAGAGATTTTTTTTTCGGATATATGAACCATTTGTTAATGTTCAGTAAATATGGGTTTGAAAGAGTACATATCTGGGCACCTTATATAAGAAATTCAGAATTTTATAAATGATCTGTTTTCGTTTATCAGTGATATAGTAAATTCAACGCTAAAAATGGCGTTTTAGAACCCCTCGCGCGCCCTCCAAAAAAATTCAAAAAATCGAACCGTTGCGTAGAGACCTTGATTTCAACGATATTTTTCATTTTTGAGGGTAGCCAACAGTTTTTAATTTCTTCGATTCACCCTAATATATACATTTATTTATTTATATGGATAAGTTGATTGTGCAATATGAAATATATATTTATTTATTTACATGGATGAATTGATTGTGCAATATGATATATACATTTATTTCACTATTTGTACATTTTAAATTTGTGTCAATATTCACAATTATTATTCTCGTTGAACTTATCTAGTCATTTACAATCATGTTTCTTATGTTTTTCAATGTTTTTCCTCTATGTTCGACACGTTAAACGTTTTTGATATAATAACAGAAGTATTTTTTTTTCTATTCAAGCATGTAGTAATAGTTGCGTCTTCAATAGCTCGACATACACACAGTGTGGTGATTTTTTCATATATTGTAGACAGAGTGATGTGAAATATAATATATACAGGGTGACTATCTCAAATGTTTTATGTTAATGTGAGTAACACCAACATAATAAAGGTAAATTATGGAAAAATTTAGGAGAAAAATCAAAAAAGATCCGTTCTGACTGAACGACAGGAAAAGCTTGCAAAACTAAGTTCTTCTTCACAATCTGTCGTCGACATTCAGCCCGATCCTCAATTAGAAGCGACTTGCACACTTGATGTTCTGGATCAGAAAGCTACCACCATCCTTAAAGTCATCGAATCTTTAGTGGAATCCGTTGGCATTGTTAAAACGGTATATTCAGTATTTTATTTGTGGCGGGATTAACTTTTTTTCCCCAAATACCATTTAACAATTATTTTGAAAAGTACCTACGATGCCTCGGAGAGAAGTTCGAAAAAGTCTCAAGCACTTTTAGAGACGTTGACAAAAGTTACCAAAAACCAGAAGTCCAAGAATCCTCTATAAGTACCCAAAAATGACGAATTCCTGAAATCCTTCAATGAGCCACCTCTGGTGCCTTATGAGCCTTATTCTTCGGAAGATAATGATGACCCTTCCTCTGACGTAATATTTTTTGTATAGTACAACTATACAATATATACAATATATACAATACATACAATACATACAATATATGGGACATTCCATGTCAAATCGACCAAGAGTTGGAATCGACCCCTCTCAATTTCGATGAAATTTAGTCAGAAGTTTTCGTTTTTAATGAAATGGAGTTCCACCAAAGGAAAAAAATAAAAATAAAATTTTTCAAAAGTTATTCAAATTTTAAAATTTCAAAATTTTTCAAATCTTTTAAGTTTATTTTTCAAATATCTCGAAAACTATTATAGTTACGAAAAATCGTTCTCAATTCGTTTTGAAGAGCATACTTGGGGCCACGAAAGAAAAAATATAAAAAAAAAAATTTTGAAAAATGATCAATTTGGAGAATTTTCAAAAATCGTAAATTTCATAGGTTCATATTTTATTTTTGGTTCAATTTTTTAAATACAATACCGTGCACTGATCTCAAAAGATCCTGAAATTTTCAGAGAAGTGTTTTTTTTTTCTTTCAAAATTATAAATTTTTTAATTTTCAAACATCGTGTAAATACACGATAAACATTAAATTTTTGGTTAAATTTTTTTTATGTAATACCTTGTACTGATCTTAAATGATCCTGAAATTTTCAGGATGGTGTGTTATTGTTTCAAAAATAAAAAACTTGCAAATCGGAAATTTGCACATCGTTTCCAGAGTATTTTTTCGTATTTACAAACCCTCCTCTATGAGGAAACGTTATTAAATTTTAGTAAATGTTAGCTGTCACAGTTTTGGCTTCCTTATAGAGGAAGTTTTATAAATACGAAAAAATACTCTGGAAACGATGTGCAAATTTCCGATTTGCAAGTTTTTTTTACTACCTCTGGTTATCGGAATAATACAACGGCAGCTTTGTAGCGTACAATTTTTGATCAATCTTTTTTTTAAAGATTTCAAAATTGCATAAAATTTGCACGGTTTAAGCGATTTTTGCAAAATTAAATACCAAGTAACATTTTCCATTAAACTACCATAATAGAAATTTTTAGCCTGATATAACAAAATATGTGCAAGCTAGAGCGATCATGCGTTTTCCCAAAAAATTCAAAATTTTATAAATCGCGAACCCCTTGAGCAATTTTCGCGAAATTCAATACTAACAATATTTTTCACTCAAAATATCGGTATAACTTTTTTTAACCTAAGATCGCAAAATTTGCGGATGCTAGAGCGATCAAGCTTTTTCTTTGAAAATTTCAACATCGCATAAAATTTGCACGGTTCAAGCGATTTTTGCAAAATTAAATACCGAGTAACTTCTTCCATTAGACTACCTGTATATAAATTTTGAGCCAGATATCACGAAAAATGTGCAAGCTAGAACGATAATGCGTTTTTTGCGAAAATTAAAAATTTTATAAATCACGAACCCTTTGAGCGATTTTCGCGAAATTCAATACCAACAATCTTTATCACTCAAACTGTCGGTATAATTTTTTTCAACTCGATATCACAATATTTGCGGACGCTAGAGCAACCACGCCCTTTTTAATAAAATTTAAAAGTCGCATCAAATTCGCAAATGTCAATGAATTTTTGCACAATTCATAGCAAACAAAGAGGCTATGGAGCTCAACTTATGTGCAAAATTTCAGATCGCTACTCCAATACGGTCTTGAGATATAGCCGTTCGAATTTTTCGAGGCAGTCACACACACACACATACACACACACACACACACACACACACACACACACACACACACACACACACACACACACATACATACATACATCCGGACATTTTTTCTAAACATGATTTCTCGATGTTTTAGGACATTTTGAACATACTGACATGAAAATCTCGAAAAAAAAAATTTTCACGAAAACAAAACTTCCTCTATGAGGGAGCAAAATGTTTGAATTTTGGTAAAAATTTTTTTTTTGTTTTTCCTGTTAGTTAAGTAAAGTTGAGCAATCATGTAATTCTGTAATTTGGGCAGTAAAGATTTCAATTAATGACAATTAAAAAATAAAAAAAAATTTACCACAATTCAAAAATTTATATTTTTGAAACAAAAAAACACACCATCCTCATAATTTCAGGATCTTTTAAGATCAGTACAAGGTATTATATAAAAAAAAAGTAACAAAAAATTTAATGTTTATCGTGCATTTGCACGATTTTTAAAAATTAAAAAATTTATATTTTTGAAACAAAAAAAACACCTCTGAAAATTTTAGGATCTTTTAAGATCAGTACGAGGTATGATATAAAAAAAACCAAATATAAAATATGAAACTTGGATTTTCACGATTTTTGAAAATTAAAAATTCTCCAAATTCATCATTTTTCAAAAAAAAATTTCGGAATACATTTTTTTTTCATAGCCCCAAGTATACTCTTTAAAACGAATTTAGATCGATTTTTCGTAACTATAATAGTTTTCAAGATATTTAAAAAATAATCTTGAAAGATATGAAAAATTGAGAAATTTTGAATTTTGCATAAATTCCGGAAAAAAAATTAATTTTTTCTCCTTTGGTAGAACTTCGTTTTATTGAAAACGATAACTTCTGACCAAATTTCATCGAAATTAAGAGAGGACGATTCCAACTCTTTATCGATTTGACATGGAATGACCCACATACAACTATACAATAATATAATATCGTATATTCCACTAACAACGCACACTCGTTGATTCCATAGAACTCGATGCTTAAGCTTATAGAAGCGAAACCACGGAGAGTAAAAACTTATGATTCACGAAGTTTTGAAAGCTCGATGCACAATGATTTTCAAACTTGTGTAAATGATGGAAGTGATACCGAAATCGAAGAACTGCAATATGAAAGCGACAATATTTACGAGGATCCTCCATTGATATCGAGACAAGAAAAAAACCAAGAAAAGGTGATGAAAAAATTCGGTTTTTTTATTCGGTCTTTGTGATTTTCAACAAGAAGTGTAGACATTGCTCCTGGACCATGCATTTGTGATTTTATTGCGGGAAATATATAGGGCTTAAACTCTCAAGATGAAATGCATCACGTAAAAACTTGGGGAATCATCGAAAATCGGAAAAAAACTATGAAGGATTCATCTGGTTACTCAGAGAAAGAGGATGGTGAAAAGGTATTTAAAGTAGTGCATCGTAAAATAAATAATTAATCGTATTGTTGTTTTGTAATTCGATTTCAAATTCTTTCCATTTCTTCCAAAGTAACTCACATAATATGCTTGATAAGCCAAATTATCCACTTAATCATTTACTCACTCATTCACTCTATAGAATTCAAAATTAGGAAAAGGTATTCGGAAAAAAATAATTGGGGCGAGAATTGAATCAACAATGGAGTCCGAAATAGTAAATCACCATATAGTTCTTACAGAAATTAAATCGAATAACGATGATAAGGAAAACAAAAATGACAAGAATGACGGAGATGAAGAAAGTGGAGAAGAGATCAATAATGAGAATGATGCAAATGGGGTTTGGACATTGAAACATACAGAAAAAAAAGAAGGAAAGGTATCAAAAATGACGCAATATTTTTCTAAGGAGGCTGAAGTAATGTAAAATACACGTGGATGCAAGCTATATAAAGTTGCAATTTTTTACGAAAATCGGTTTTAGAGGCATTTGAAATTTCAAAAAACAACAAGGCCACATTCGCTTACCATGTGCATGTGGCTTGAATTTTCTTTTCTTCGAAATCTTAAATTTGAATATTTAAGGGCTCTCTCGACTTTGGATGCATGAAAAAACGCTATTTTTATGATTTTTTAAAAAGAATACTATTATGTTTATTGATAAAAAACTTGTTAGGCTTAACAAGAATATTCGTGAATTACAAAAAAAAAATTTAATTGATTTTAGCAACTTTTTTACTGTGAAAAAGCCAGGTAAACTGGAGATCCCAAAAAGTAGGTAGGTGTGCGCTGTAGAAAAAATCGCAGATACTACTGAACTGATTCTTATGAAATTTTAACCACTTATTCTGTACACTTGTCGCTATATCCTGGAACAGAATTATTGAAAAATAGTAAAAATAAAAAAATTTCAATAATTCCGGTCAGGGATATAGCGATAAGTGTATATAATATGTGGTTAAAATTTCATAAGGATCAGTTCAGTAGTTTCTGAGATTTTTTCAACAGCGCACACCGACCTACTTTGTGAGGACTCCAGTTTACCTGGCATTTTCACAGTAAAAAAGTGGTTAAAATCAATTGAATTTTTTTGTTGTTGTAATTTACGAATGTTTTTGTTAAGCCTAACAAGTTTTATATCAATAAACATAATAGTATTTTTTTAAAAAATTAATAAATATAGCGTTTTTTTCATGCATTCAAGGTAGAGAGCCCTTAACGTTTTCTATTGAGCTGGAGGGTTTAATACTAGCCGACCGTGTCGACAATAAAAGTCATAACTCGTTACGATTGCGTGAATTTTTCTCTTTCTGCAGACAACAAAGCTTTTGAAAGGGACAAACGTTTACGTCGCAAAAACATCGTTGCACAATGCGATATCCGGGGCGAAGAATCAGACGGGTCTGGTGCGTATGCTTCCTGAGATGATTTTCACGCAAGATGCCTTATTCCAATGCACGTTATCGGGAGGATGCGCAAACGGCAGAGGAAAGGATAAAAATGACATCCGAAGACCCTGTCTGAACAGGGATGCTACGAATGTTATTTTCCGTGAGAATTCGATTGTCTTTTCAATGCCATCGTAGCTAGGATTCTGACACTTTTATCTGGCATAAGTTTTATTCGTAAACACGGATAAAAATGCAGCTGGCCAGTGGTCGATGATCGTATGATCAAAGCCAGTCTTCGATCGAAATTAAATGAATTGCGCAAACAACGAGCAATGAACGTCGCCTTCGGAACTACAAAGAAATAATAAAGCCGCTTATTCTTACTGTTGTTCAAAAGTTATTTATAATGTAATAAAATTTGTTTTGAGAACTTCGGTCGTTTTAGAATTTTTTCAATTTTTCCATAAATATAATCTTTACATAGACTTTATATTAAGATAATATTTTTAAATTTTTTGTATATATTTATGCTACTAAAAGAAAAAAGTATATACTGCAATTTTATTTCAATACACTTTAAGCATCCCAGCATAGAAAATATGTATTATACATATTTTCTATACTGGGATGTTGAAGTATATTTAATTAAAATTGTAATAATACTTCTCTCTTTCAGTAGCATAAATATATACAAAAAAGATAAAAATATTATCTTTATATAAAGTCTATATAAAGAATACATTTAAAATTTTTTATATTTTTTCTTTATGCTTTTGCTACTGAAAGAGAAAAGTATATATTGCAATTTAATTTCAATACACTTGAATATCCCATCATAGAAAATATGTATAATACATATGCATACATATATATATATATATATATATATATATATATATATATATATATATATATATGCATATGTATATATATATAGTATATATTGTGATGTCGTATTTTTGCACGCGTCACAAATGACTCGATAACGTACGTGGAACAACCTCGCTCCACGGCTGAGTCCCTCTCGAACGCAACCAACAGGGCCGAATTGTAATTTGTCGTTAGATTTTAATTCTTTTTGTATATTTTCGATATTTCTCTTGAGCAAACGACGGTCTCCGTCGTTACCAACATCGACGACAGCATCGAGAACACCATCGTCTGCGCAACGGTTTAACCGAAAACGAGAAGGGCCAGCGAGAGCAATGTTCGATGCTCTCGCCACTAACACCATGAGCAACGTAGCCCACGTACGTGAGCCGTACCGTCATCATCGACGGGAGCCACCAACATCATCCATCGTTGTCGCTCTCGGCATCATCGCTGAGAGAGCGCCAAATTCAACGTCGTCGCGTGGTTGTGCGTCGTATCGCACAGCTTGAGAGAAACATTATTATTATCGTCATTCGTCCGTAATTTCGGAGAGAGAATCGATCGCGCTCTCGTTCTATCGCTCGTGCCATCGATCTATCCGCCGCCTCGAATCAATCGCGCTAACATTCAACTCGAATCACCTAAGGGTGGGGGTAGAAATCAGAGCTTACGAGGGCGATCACGAAAGTTCTCTCGGGGACTCCTGCCGAAGTGTCGAACGAGGAAGGACGTTGTTACCGTGACGTTATCGAAGTCTGTCGCCCAAGAAAGCGCGTCTACTGAATATATCAAAGATGGGAGCCTGCTACCTTACGGGCCCCTTCTGCAGAGAACAAACCGGTAAGATCGTCGTTTTGCTCGGTTTTGGGAAAGGGAAGAGGGAATTCGCGAGTAGATGCAATTTCATAGGCCAAAGGCCCAAAATCGAAGCAATATTGTCGCGACGGAACGTTAACGCACATCTAATTCGAGTCTTTACCGCGACCAACATCTTAGCGCGTTCCGTTCTGGTTTATTAAATGTTCGAATCGCCGAGAGGGATTCATTTTGGTTATTACGCGGAGGTGAGGGTCCACTAGGTTAATTAGTTATCGTTCATGTTAAACTCTCGGTCAGGGGAATGCAGGAAAAGACGTTATGAGAAATACGAGAATTGTAGTAAGAGAGTTATCGCGTCGTATTGAGATGTAAGAGGGTTTTCGTGAGTAGAATAACGGGTTGTTAAATTGTATAGAAGCGAGACGCGAGCTTGTTATTAGAAATTAAGGATATGTGATGCAAAAAGGGAATTTTGACATTTTGAATTTGTGATTTACGTTTTCGTCCCGCCTTCTGCGAGACGACGTATTAATTTGAGTTAAATAAAGCAATGATTGTGTTTCCCGAAAGAATCTGGAAAAAGAGTATTTATTTGAGTCTTCCAACGATCCCTAACCGCGCCCCTCTACCATCCCCAAGGGCAGCTAGCCAGGCAAAGATAGAACTAGCGAAAAAGCTCAAGGAAATACAAATGTTGCTACCGTAATTTATTGCGATAGCTGGCGCCCAATCCTTGAGTGATCTCGTGAGCGTTTTGTGACCGTAAGGGTCGGCTTTTCCGTTGTGTAAGAAAAGTCACGTCACAATATTATATATATATATATATATATATATATATATATATATATACTAGGGTCCGTGCGGCTCGGGCGCTACGCGCCCTCGCGTCGTAAAGGTTCAATTCTAACCCAAACCTCGACTCCCGCCCACCGCCTTCCCCCACCCCCACGCTCCCCCATCCCATCCCCGCCACCCCAACCCTCTGCTCGATTCTCGATTTCATGGCCAACTTCACCCCGCTCTATTCTCGATTCCATGGCCAACTTCGCCCTCGCATCGTAAAGGTTTGGGTTTGGGTTCCGAGGTTTGGGTTCTCGATTCTTGTACACGGCGGCAGCGGCGGCGGCGGCGGCGGCGAAATATTTATATAATATAGAGAGATATATATATACATACATAGAACCTCTTCAGAGCTTAAAATCTGCTTCGTCGTATCGTTAGTCTATGGAATGGTAAATAACCACGAACATTGTTTTGTAAAGAGTTTTTTATACATAGATATACATAGAACTTTACAGACTCACAATATTCAATAATATAAATCCTACGACGATTATATAGAATATATACAAACTTTATATGTCCAATTTCTTATCGAAATCTATAAAAGGATATATATATAATTTATATAAAATTTGAATTAAAAATTTCCACTTGGGGATAGACAAATGATTTTTATCGACCGACTTACATAAATTTGCATATCTGAAATCAAAGACCGAAAAAGCACCCCAAATACAATATATCAATATGCTTGACACGGCACTGCCTGAATGATCCTTAACACCTCCCGCGCTCAAGAACCTTCAGACGCTACTTAGTTCTTCTCGAACATTCAGATAGTTGACATTTTAATATGAAGAACAAATTATAAAATCCAGTTTTTTTGTTAAATGCACTTGAAAGATATAAAATCATGGAATTCAATAGGTAAATATGACGTTAATAAAACATTACACTAATTTAAATACACAAAATTAAAAATTCATGATACACAAAAATTTCACAGATGACAGAGATCACCTAAAAACGATCACTCTTTCAATCAATTGAAAATCAGCCATTACAACTTTATTGCTTTTTCATAAATAAATACTGCACTATCATCTTCCAAGTACACAAACATGAATCTAGAAAAATCAACAAAATCCAGGTCAGTCACTTTCATACCGCATAACCTAAAAATTGAATGAATAACACAAAATTTGGAGACACCTTGTTCTATATATATATATATCTATATTATCATACATGTTATACTTATCATACTTTATACTATATATATGAAACTTCATGCAAAATATTGTAATATAATTCATAGAGTAAATAAAAATCTGAGGAAGATCCGAACCAAGGATCGAAACGTAAATCAACGAAATTTATTCCATCGACACCTGGAATTACTCACTGGCCGTATCGAAGCCGATTCGACAACAACTCATATTCATCTACACGGCTGCATACAACCTTAACACCTTGAGAAATAAAGCTATACAATCGAGAAAACTATCGATCTGGGTCTTGAAACAGTTTCTCTATCGAAATATAACAATCAATACAGTAAACACAACCTCAAAACTTTATAAAAGTCGAAAGAATCGCGACGTGGCCATAAATGGTATAGTAGCCAAAACTGGTACGCATACCCTACTAATTCATAAATAAGACAGTGATAATTACTGAAGTATCCAGTAATACTCCAATATTGCTGAACTGGTTACGGTAATTTTCACTGTTGCCCGCAGTAAAAATTACGGTCCGGTAAAAATTACTCGAGTGCTACAGCAGTTATTAATATCCAGTCCAGTGATATGCACTATTCAGGCTATGAAAATCAATTATACCGTACCAGTGATTATTACTGCACTAATACACTTAATTGTCCTAGTTATTCGACCACAGGTTATTTCTTGTTTATTATTCATGCAGTATTGCATTAATTTTTACTGGTAGCTCCGTATGAAAAATTACTGGGCTCGCAGATCACAATGCAGTTGTGTGATGAGATTAATCCATGAGTAATCACTGTACTAATTTATGAATAAGTACTGGATTTTTCTCTGTATAGTATTACATAACACTGGACTGATAATAATAATTTCTGTGGCACCACCATAATTTTCACGGGACCGTGATTCTTACACAATTGAAAAACTTTTAAGGCATTTCTTCGAAAACATTTGGTGATTTCAGTTCATCTTATGCATATTCAGTGCATGTGTAGCATAAGATTAATCAAATTTTCTACAATGCAGTCGAAATAGATCTATCTATCCTTTGGAATTTTCACAGCTCTCCAGTGATGGAATAAAATCTTTTGAATTGACATTGTTTATTCTAATCCCAAATTCTCTTTCGTTTTAAAACGTGCTGAACTCGTACTTGACAAAAATCTCTTTGGTATTTGCTTTCAAAATTATTAAAACAGCTAGAATCATGAGAGTCATACATTTTTTCATGAATCTAGACAGTATCGTATTTATAAGCATTACAACTTATTGATAGTTTATATAAATAGTTTAGTTTAGATGGTTTATAATGATTTTTAAAAATATTGAACTCAATTTAAATATTTATAAACATGCAGGGAAAAATCCTGCACCAAAAAACCGTTGCTCCCAGAGACAGCATGAAAAGTCGGCATTCAGACTTAAATATTGCCTTAATGTAAAAATGCATGCCCATCGTGACATTCCGTTAACACGGCAATAAAAGTCGCTTTCCGTAATGGCTGTTATTTCGAACAGATAACAGAGCCTGAAACCTTTATTTCGTTCTCTTATTTGCACGTTGAAGTTGAAATTTCTTCAATTAAGATCTGATTGTGAGCATTAACCGTGTATTTAGTGTCAAAAGCCAAAAGCCGGTGTTTAACTAGATAAAAGAGAGGTTAGAAATTGTACCAGTAGTTTTAGATGCCAATATCAGGCTCAGGGCAGAATTTCTCTTCGATAAGAGATCCACGAGTGTCCTCAATGGATCCGAAATACATCCCTTTGTACGAAGCAGACCACACCGGCGTGTGTTGCCTAAAATAACAACCGCTAGTTACATCGTTGTTGTTCGTCATCATTATAAAAGGCATCGGGGCGTGAGTTGTAGTGCCCCAGTAGCTGCAAGCGTATATCGGTGGTAAACTTGCAGTTTTCTCGTTCCCACTAGACAACACAGGCGACTGCGTCTCTTCTCGCTAATGACGCGGTACGGGCACGTGCCTCGTCTACCTAGCACGAGTCCTGAGTGTCATACGAAACCTATCCTCCATATACTCCACATGCATTTATGCCTTTCGCTCATATTTCGCGGTTATTGTGATGTCCAGTTGAGTGTTACAATCTGCAAATACTTCATTACTGAAAAAAGCGTTTGTCATATAAGTACGACCTCTAATTGCGTGATAATCAACAATAATTCATCACACATGAAATTTTTAAATATTTTGCTGCTTTCCACATTCCCGAAGTTTTTACGCTAATTTCAGTTCCAATTCAAGCCAAGTGGACTATACTTGTGTCTACATTAAAAATCTCAAGGGTACATAATCTGTGCCATAATCGCGAGGATACATTTCTGACGTCATTATCTTGCATGGTAATTCACCATGATGGAGTTGTTTTTAAATTTTGAGATTTTCTTTGAGAATTCGTACATTCAAAAAAATCCCACTTCAAAAGCCCAGCACTGTAAACTTGTTGATGGCACTACGGGAAATTGATGATGGAATTATCGGAATCCAGTACAATATCACTCTCACACCTCGATACAGGTTGTTCAATTGAACAAAATCTGAAAATTGAACAAACCCTAAAAACACGTATTGTCAAGTACCGCGGTGATTGATCTCGAAAAGAATTTGTTATGATCAAACTAAAATGACGAATTTCGTAATACCAGGCAGAAGAGACGATCTTATTGTTTCGTAGCCGCTTTGTGCTTTCAACCACGGTATGGTGCAGTGTTCTTTTCAGCTTGGCTTCTCTTCCATTTTTCTTTGTTTTCGTTCTCGATTCAAAGCTCACGGGCACATTGTCGTGCGATCGAGTAACACCGAAGTTGCTTTGCTACTGAAAAAGATTCGTCGTGTTGGGGCTACTTTTGCGGTAGCGCGATAACGTTATATGGAAAGCACTAACCGACGATAAACGATATGTGCGTGAGCCCGTGTTATCCTCAGAGAAGGTGATGTGAAGATGAAAGAAATTGATACACGATACGAAATCGATGAAATGTACCTGTTTCTATGAGACTGCAGTCGCTGGGCGTGAAAGAGATGGGCCAGGCGATGGTGCAATAATATCAAGCAGAATTCGCTCTCGACACCGTCAACGGTTAACGCAGCCGACAATATCACAAAATGTATGGTGTCTGACTTTCTCTCTCTCTTTCCTCCTCACCCACCCTTTTTCGCTTGGCGGTGATGTCATAAAACAAAAAACGCAATAAACGTGGGAAAATTTTGCTCCGTACTAACCGTATCTGGATGTATTATAAATCTTATTATACCGATGCACTGCCAGGTACGCGATATGATAGAACTCAAAAGGTCCGCAGAAAAGATGAAAAAAAATCGTGCAAATTGGAAATTTGCACTTATCTTCCTCATTCTTTTCCGTCGTTCGTCAATCCTCCTTTATGAGGACTTTCTTGACCATTAGGCCATCCGTTATTTACCATGTTGGTTTTTTTTTACATGGCCCCTAAATTTTTAGTTCATGGCCTACCAAAAAATATCAGACCAAAAAAAGCCCTCAATATTGTTATTAAACCTCGCCCTTTTGACCCACTTTTTACATTTATTTTTTTCCCCGTAAACAAGTAAATATATAGCAATGAGATATACATATGACAACTGACATTTTTTGCGAATCCTCAAATTTTTTCAAAGTGGTGTTTTTATTATTTCTATTTTTTTCCAATTAAAAAGAAAAAAATTTCAATTAGCCTTATTTTTTATAACACCATTATGAAAACTTTTGAGGGTGTCCGAAGAACTTCTAAATTTGAAAAAAAAAAAACAAAAAAAATGAAAATGGTAATTATTGAAAAAAATTATTTTTTTTTTCGAAAAATTAGGATAAAAAATAGAAGGAAGCTCTGAATAATTTTTATATAAAATTTCGGATTTTTCGGATTTTTTTGAAATTATGTGCCCTTGTATTATATTTTTTAGTCACTTTGTTACATTTTGGCCCGTAACTTGGTGATTTTTGAAAATTTCGACTTATGGCCTCAGAAATAGATGCAAAAGTGACCAAAGATTATAAAAATTTAATTTTAAAAAAATCGATTTTTTTTAAGATTCCAACTGATTCGACCCCCTTAAAGTTAAAAATATAGAAAAATCGATCAAGAGTTATCTGATGCAGTTTAAAAAAAAAATTAGAAATCATTTATGGTATTGGAGTCCTGAAGCAGCGGCTTTATCCAAACCAAACCGATAAAAATAGATATTGATTATTTTATAAATGCTAATTCTCTCAAATTTTTGCAATGATTTGATATCGATTCACACTTTCTCCAGGTCAATAGTAGTAAAAGGTCGGACAATCCAGAATATTTAAGAGGCTTAGAAATTGTCAAACATCTGAAAGAAGTCAATGATACTGCAGAAGGGGCTGTAAAATAGACCAACAAATATATTAATATTCTAGCCATACACGAAGATAAAAAAAATACGTGATCCAGATTGTAAGCGAGTATTAAAAAAAATATGCAAATAGAACGAAAGAAAGTTTAAGGGGGTCGAGTCAGCATAAAAACGGCGATTTTAAATAACCATTTGTAATTCTTGCAGAATGCCTACAAATATGATCCATCGTCCACCATTTGAGTTTCCAAATAAACAATTTTTTGGAACTACAGTACTGAGCAATTGAAGTGGGATTTTTTTAAAAGCCTGTATTTTTGCAAAAAAAAATCGAATTTGGAAAAACCTCGATACATAGTAGATCGGAAATTTCATCAGCTTTCGATTGCGACCACGCTCGTCGCGATCGGTCAAGAATTGCGGGCGTGGGAGGCAAAAAGGTGGGGGAGTGCAAAATCGGGCCTCCCGCGAGTGTCGGGATTTTAGGGTTGCGAGTGCCCCAGAGGCTCTGTGCGGTATCAAACGAAAGGGTATCACTCAGAGATTAAAAAAAGTTTCATTAGAATCGAATCCCCCACCCCCCGAGGGAGGGGTGGTGCCAAAAGGGTGAAACGGTATGTTGGGCATAATGAGAAAAGGGTTCGTCCAATCGGGTTAATTTTTTTTCGAGAATCATTTTTTTTGAGTACTCCGTGACCCTGTGAAAAAAAACCTGAGAAAAACCGCCCCTGAAATGAAAATTCACGTGTCCCGCCGGAACACATTTTCACTCGCGAGCATTTTTTGCATCGAAAAATTCGACAAAAATTTTTTTCAATTACGCCTCATTAAAAAAGACATTTCAACGAATGAAGTCGTATTTTTTTCATATTTTTCCTATGCCTGGTTCATCTCAACGAGGCATTTGAAAAACGCGTTGCGAATCGAGATTCTTTCGATGGTCGTGGCTTTCCACAATGGATGAGTACCACTGTTGAGGCTGTTTTCGATCAGTCGTATTCCCATCCCCACCATTTTTTCACGAGCCAATCAAAAGACTTCATGGGACTTAGAATATTTTCGATATCTCGTGTTCGTGCTGGAGCGCGTACCATGGAGAGAGACTCCCGTGTCGCTATCCAGAACTTGGAATAGTTTTGCGACAAAATTTTGCTTCCTCCCGCCAATCGAGCGACTTTTTGGCGTATTTTGCGAAACTTTTAGTTTTATTAGGCGTAAAGTAACGAAGATTTATGTGCAATAAATTACAATACATTTTTTAAACGTAACATGATGCGATGATTATTTATTGTATTGCAAACAAGAATGTTCAAACGTTAAAAAAAATTAGTAGCCCCGAAAAGGACCGTTTATTTTTTCTTTCTCGTTTTCATCGAGTTGATTTGCAAAATTTTCAATAACTCGGGGATCGAATTTTTCTATAAAAAAGTTCGATACCTCGCGCGAAGTGGAAGAGTGCGATCAAAAAATAATTCTCGCAGCATACCGTGCTCGTCTCAAAATTTCTTTTTTTTTTTTTATCTTTCATCGAGCATAGAGTTTTCCCAAGTACAAAATAATTTTTGGCACTGATAAAAGCCATTGCATTTTATTAAATTCGATTGCGTCGATCCACAAAATTCATAAAGTCGTCATCGCCGGTCTGAATGTGCTGAAAAAAACATAAATTTGGAATACCTAAGAACATCCATTTTTATCTGCGGAGAGTTGTATTACGTTGAAAAATTTTGATGGCTCTGAAAAGGGCCGATTTTTATCTCGAGGCGTCGTGGCATCGAGTTTTGAGATGAATCTATCGCTGATTCATTTTACGTGGAGTGGGGAGAGAGATGCGGACACGTCAGGCAGCGCGAGGCGACTGGAACAAGAGCCATGCGCGCCATGGCTTTATATACACTAAAGCCAAGCGGTGGCGCATCCTGATTGGCCCGTGAAGCTAGGAAGGGGATGGCTGTGCGTACCGAGCCTCTGATTGGTCAGATGACAAGCTCCAGCATGTCTTAGGCCTATTCTTCCGAAATCAAAGATTTTTAAGGACTTGGCAAATTTTCGCGACAAAATTTTGTTTCCTCGCGCCAATCGAGCGACTTTGGCGTATTTCACGAAACTTTTCGTTCATTTGACGTAAAATAAAGAACAATTCTATGCAATAAATTACAATGTGTTTGTACAACGCAGATTTGCATGTTCAAAAAATCGAAAAATTTCTTTTTTCCTGATTTCTTTTGGTCAAATTTTATGATAGCATGATTATTTATTTTATTGCAAACAAGAATGTGCAAACGTTGAAAAGAATTGGTAGCCCTGAAAAGGGCCGTTAATTTTTTATTTGTTGTTTTCATTGAGTTCATTTGCAGAAAGTTTAATCACCGAGTTATTTCGATGCCTTCCACGAAGTGGAAAAGTATCGAAAAATTCAATCACAGAGTTATTGAACTTTCTGCAAATGAACTCAATGAAAACAACAAAGAAAAAATTGACGGCCCTTTTCAGGGCTACCAATTCTTTTCAACGTTTGCACATTCTTGTTTGCAATAAAATAAATTATCATGCCATCATAAAATTTGAGCAAAAAAAATCAGGAAAAAAGAAATTTTTTAATTTTTTTAACATACAAATCTGCGTTGTATCAACATATTGTAATTTATTGCATATAGAATTATTCTTTACTTTACGCTAAATGAACGAAAAGTTTCGTGAAATCCGTCAAAGTCGCTCGATTGGCGCGAGGAAGCAAAATTTTGTCGCGAAAATTTGCCAAGTCCTTAAAAATCTTTGATTTCGGAAGAATAGGCAAAAGACATGCTGGAGCTTGTCATCTGACCAATCAGAGGCTCGGTACGCACAGCCATCCCCTTCCTAGCTTCACGGGCCAATCAGAATGCGCCACCGCTTGGCTTTAGTGTATATAAAGCTCTTGCTCCAGTCGCCTCTCGCTGCCCGACGTGTGCGCATGTCTCTCCGCACTCTACGCTAATTGAATCAGCGTTGGATCATCTCGCAACTCGATGCCTCGAGATGAAAATCGGCCCTTTTCAGAGCCATCAAAATTTTTCAACGTAATACAACTGTCTGCAGTCAAAAATTGATGTTTTTAGGTATTCCAAATTTGTTTTTTTTCAGCACATTCAGAGCGACGATGACGACTTTACGGATTTTGTGGATCGACGCGATCGAATTTAATAAAATGCAATGGCTCTTTCCAGTGCCAAAAATTATTTTGTACTTGGAAAACTTTATGCTCGATGAAAGAAAAAAAAATCGAGACGAGCACGGTATGCTGCGATAATTATTTTTTGCTTGCACTCTCTTCCACTTCGCGCGAGGTATCGAACATTTTTATAGAAAAATTCGATCCCCGAGTTATTAAAAATTTTGAAAATCAACTCGATGAAAACGAGAAGGATAAAATAAACGGTCCTTTTCAGGGCTACTAACTTTTTTTCAACGTTTGCACATTGTTGTTTGCAATACAATTAATAATCATGCCATCATGTTACGTTTTAAAAATGTATTGTAATTTATTGCATATAAATCTTCGTTACTTTACGCCTAATAAAACTAAAAGTTTCGCAAAATACCCCAAAAAGTCGCTCGATTGGCGGGAGGAAGCAAAATTTTGTCGCAAAAATATTCCAAGTTCTGGATAGCGACACGGGAGGCTCTCTCCATGGTACGCGCTCCAGCACGAACACGAGATATCGAAAATATTCTAAGTCCCATGAAGTCTTTTGATTGGCTCGTGAAAAAATGGTGGGGATGGGAATACGACTGATCGAAAACAGCCTCAACAGTGGTACTTATCCATTGTGGAAAGCCACGACCATCGAAAGAATCTCGATTCGCAACGCGTTTTTCAAATGCCTCGTTGAGATGAACCAGGCATAGGAAAAATATGAAAAAAATACTACTTCATTCGTTGAAATGTCTTTTTCAATGAGGCGTAATTGAAAAAATTTTTTGTCGAGTTTTTCGATGCAAAAAATGCTCGCGAATGAAAATGTGTTCCGGCGGGACACGTGAATTTTCATTTCAGGGGCGGTTTTTCTCAGGTTTTTTTTTCACAGGGTCACGGAGTACTCAAAAAAAATGATTCTCGAAAAAAAATTAACCCGATTGGGCGAACCCTTTTCTCATTATGCCCAACATACCGTTTCACCCTTTTGGCACCACCCGTCCCTCGGGGGGTGGGGGATTCGATTCTAATGAAACTTTTTTTAATCTCTGAGTGATACCCTTTCGTTTGATACCGCACAGAGCCTCTGGGGCACTCGCAACCCTAAAATCCCGACACTCGCGGGAGGCCTGATTTTGCACTCCCCCACCTTTTTGCCTCCCACGCCCGCAATTCTTGACCGATCGCGACGAGCATGGTCGCAATCGAAAGCTGATGAAATTTCCTATCTACCATATATCGGGGTTTTTCCAAATTCGATTTTTTTTTTGCAAAAATACAGGCTCTCAAAAAAATCCCACTTCAATTGCTCAGTACTGTATTTGACATTCGAATTTCAATTTCATTTATGACATTATTAAATTCAAATAATAAAATAATAATTCTTAATAAATATTTCAATATAAAACAAATAAAAATATTTAATTTTTTAATAAATATAATAACATTAAATTAATGAAATATAAATACTTGAATATTCTAAAAATTTTAGTTAAATAATAAACTATTAACCTCTAAAGTTGAAATTGAATTTTTAAACCATTTTAATTTTATATAGTAGTAGCTTTTCCCCGCGACTTTGTCCGCGTAATCTACGGGTTTGAATTTTAGTTTTCGGTATTTCACATACACTGGGCTCACGATAAAAATTGATTGTGGAACATAGACGTGAAATATAATTAAAATGCTCAATTTTCAGTTTATAATAAATATGAATTCAAAATTATAGTGTAGTGATTGTATGTAATATAATACCTACACCCACGGATGTAACAACTCACACACACCCCGACCCCCACAACCACAACCACCCACACTTACCCAAGCTCAGCAATACACCTTTGTAACAACTCACACCCATCCTCACCCCCACAACCACTCACGGTGCTCAAACCATCATCCACACCTACCCACGTAACAATTTACACCCTTCCCCACCCCCACAATAATTCGTACTCACCACCACCCACACCTACCCACGCTGAGCAACAGTTGTAATGATAACCGTTGCCATGATAGCTACTGCCATATTATCCGTTGCTACGGTAACTGTTGTTATTGTAACAGTTGCTACCGTAACCGTTACTACAGTAATCATTGCTATTGTAACCGTTGCTGCGGTGTCCGTTAATATGGGTAGCAACTGTTGCTACGATAACAGTTGCTATGGTAACCATTGCTATGGTAACCGTTGCTATGGTAACCGTTGCTATGGTAACCGTTTCTACGGTAACCGTTGCTATGGTAACCGCTGCTTTGGTGACCACTGCTATGGCAACCACTGCTATGGCAACCGTTGCCATGATAATCGTTGCCACATTAACCGTTGCTATGGTAACCGATGCTATGTTGACTGTTGATATGGTAACCGATGCTATGGTAACCGTTGCCATGATAAACATTGCCATATTATCCGTTACTATGGTAACTGTTGATATTGTAACAGTTGCTATGGTAACCGTTGTCAAGGTAACCGTTACAATGGTCACCGTTGCTATGGTAACCGTTACAATGGTAACCGTTACTATAGTAACCGTTGCTATGGTAACCGTTGCTATCGTAACCATTGTTATGATAAGAGTTGCTATGTTAACCGTTGTCATGCTGACCGTTGCCATGGTAACCGTTGTTATGATAACGGTTGTTATAGTAACAGTTGCTATGGTAACCATTGCTATGGTAACCGCTGCTATGGTAACCGTTGCTATGGTAACCGTTGCCATGGTAACCGTTGTTATGGTAACCGTTGCCATGTTGACCGTTTATATGGGAACCGTTAGGGATGTGCCGGATAACCAGATATCTGATATCTGGCTGGAGTCTTTTGCCGGATACCAGATATCCGGTTACGGAATATCCGGCCGGATATCCGGTTATCTGGCCTGTAGAATGAGGCTAAAACCATCTTATTCCTATTGGCTATGACTTATGCACTCTGCGGGCGATCAGCAACAGCCCATGAGAAATGAAAGCTCTGCTTTTCAGAACGTCGCTTGAAAAAAGCAGAGCTCTCATTGGCTATGGCTCATCGCCTATCGCCACGGTCGTACATACAGGTCTTGCAACTCTGCCCACCTGAGCAATCCGTCTGACCGGTCAATTATCAGCTTTCTTGACTGGTCGGATATAGTTGTATGAACACGTTCGGATGGACATCGGAAGACGGTATGGACACGGTCGGATCGACGTCGGAAGGCGGTATGAACACGGTCGGATTGACGTCGGAAAGCTAATTGGTGGTAAGGGTGGACGCCTTCCGGGTCCGACCGTGTTCGTACCGTCTTCCAACGTCAATCCGAACGTGTTAATACCGTCATCCGATGTTGATCTGACCGTGGTCATACCGCTAAATTCGACTGGTCGGAAAAGCTGATAATTGGACGGTCGGATTACCGTCTGACGGATTGGTAGGGCAATTTGCATGGTGACGAGTGACTCGATTTTTGAAAGGGTCTCCTGTGCAACAGAGATAAGAGATAGTTCTCTCTTTCTCTCACGAATGACGGTGGTAGGCTCCGCATTAGTAGTGTCGCGAACGGTTTGCCCTCAAAAATCGAGTCACCCCCCACTATCGGAGCTGCAAAACCTGTATGCACGACCGTGCACAATAACAAGGGTCCACCTATTTAAATTTGACACCAAGGATTTTTATTCCCTGTCGTTCTGGTTATTTCAATTTTTTCCCACCGCTTTGATCTCTCCCAATAGTATATTGAATGATGTCATAGTTATTCTATCAGAGATTATTGCTATCCGGTTATCCGGCCGGAAAATAGTGCTATCCGGTTATCCGGCCGGATAATAGTGCAATCCGGTTATCCAGCTGGATAGTGAAAAACCGGCCGGATAGGCCGGATACCGGATAGTTACCGGATATCCAGCACATCCCTAGTAACCGTTGCTATGGTAACCGTTGCTGTGGTAACCGTTGCTATGGTAACCGTTGCCATGGTAACCGTTGCTATGTTTACCGTCGCCATGGTAACCTCTGGTATGGTGTGAGGGAGAGAGATGATATATTTGATGGTGGGTGGAAAATCCGTTTCCGATAGGAATTACTCAAAATCCGTTCTTAGTGAGCGTCTACGTCGAGAAAGAAGTAATCATGCCAAATTTCAAGCCATTCGGACGTATAGTTTTGGAGATCTCATGATGAGTGAGTGAGTGAGTGGTATTTCACTTATATATTCTTATATATATTTTCGAAAGTTGTTTGTTTGTTTGTTTGTTTGTTTGTTTGTTTGTTTGAATGTCCCGAACTCAAACCCCCATTATACCCCATGAGTATATGGGGTATATGGGGTATATGGAGTAGGGGAGAGCGGGGCAAAACGGGCCACCTCACGGGGGTGAGTCATGTGGGGCAAAACGGGCCACCTCACGGCGGCGAGTCATGTGGGGCAGAACGGGCCACCGAGACTGTCATCGGAAATTGCTTATGGGATTCTGTTGATAACAGGCTTTTCCTTTTTTTTTTAATCGAAAAAACCTGTTATCAACAGAAGGAAGCTCCTGCCAACTTTGGCTCAACGCTCAACATTTTTTATACAACAAACAGGATTTTCGTGATTTTTTTCAGATTTTGTCGGCGCGATTTGAATTAATTATAATTTTATAAACAACCTAAATTTTAACCCCAATTTAAAAATCTGAAAAAAATATTGAAAATCCCGTTTTTTGTATAAAAAATATTGACCGTTCAGCCAAAGTGGGTGGGGGCTTCCTTCTGTTGATAACAGGTTTTTTCGATTTAAAAAAATAGAAAAACCCTGTTATCAACAGAAGGAAGCCCCTGCCTACTTTGGCTCAATGCTCGACATTTTTTATACAAAAAACGGGATTTTCGTGATTTTTTTCAGACTTTTAAATTTGGGCTAAAATTTAGGTTGTTTATAAAATTATAAGTATGTCAAATCGCACCAAAAAAATCTGAAAAAAATCCTGAGATCTTTTCAGAAGTACTACAAAAGCATAAAAAATTTCGGACGAAATCGGAGAGGTGGAGGGTCAGACCCAGGTCGAAATGGCGTGGAATGCCTCGTATGTATCCTGAGTTTCTGATGTAAATAATTAATAACTCGAGAACGCTTCGAGATATCGAGCTAAAATTTGGCACACTTCTCGAGCACGAATTCCTCTTCATTGTGAAATTCTAACGGGTGTTCAGATTTTATTGACTTTTTTCGTTTTCGCAAGAATGGCGTAAACGCTCTAACTTCAGCAATTTTTAAGATATTGCACTCAAACTTTGTACAGAATTAGTATAGCTATTAAGGTTATTTGGTATTGAATTTGGCGAAAATCCATGGAGGAATCAAAATTGTATGATATTTTGAATTATTTCGAAAAATAGCGTAAACGCTCCAACTTGTTCCATTTTTAAAATATTGTATTGAAACTTTGCACAGAGCTAATATAGCTATCGAGGTTGTTCGCTATTTAATTTGGTGAACATCCAACAAGAGATTAAAATTTTATGAAATTTTGAATTTATTGAAAAAAAGCGCAAGCGCTCTAACTTGGACGATTTTCAATATATTGCACTCAAACTTCATATAGAATTAGTATAGCTATCAAGGTTATTTGGAATTGAATTTGACAAAAATCGATAGAATGAGTAAATTTGTATCAAATTTCTAATTTTTCTAAAAATAGCGTACTCATGTTTTTAGATAGTTAACAAAGCTTCCTTTATGAGGAAGTCAAATTTAATCACCATACCTTATGATAAAGGAAGCTATGTGCACTGTGGATAAAGATGAGGAAGCAATGTGCAAATTTTTTTTTCCATTCTGGCCAGTCGAGTCAAGGTGGCCCGTGTTACCCCGGGGGCCCGTTTTGCCCCGCTCTCTCCTATATCACTACTAACTAATATCTACTCAAACCGAGTTGGATTGATTTAGAACCTCCATATGGGTTTGAGTTTGGTTTGAGTTGGCAGCTTTATAAGTTTTAAGTTTGAGTTGAAAATATGAGGATTCAATTTTGTCAATCTGGTAGAAAAGCTACGTGAGGGCGCGGAGCGCCCGAGCCACAATAACCTGCTAGTATAGATATATATATGTGAATTTGCAATTGAATATTTTTTTTATTGCAAATTTTTATGAAAAAATGTTTATTTTTAACAAGTCATAAAGCTATTAGAATTTGTATTTTATATTTGGTATATGATCAGAAATATTTGGATCATCAATAAGACTTATTATTCGGTTAGGATTAGGAAATCCAGAAATCTTTAGGAAGTTCACCTGGTACCTATTGAGTCAAAAGAAAAATGGCGGTGACTATAGCGTAGGCATTGCCAACGCTTAACGTCAAAATAACCAGCATTTTCGAGACAAATTATTTTATTATGGGTCTCACAAGTATCTAATCGACGTTATGAAGCTCTATAAATATTCCTGAAATTGTTTTATGAGGTCTTAAATTTTCATAAAAATCTGTTTTGTAATCATTGTGAATTTAATTTTTATAGACGGAAAAACCAGTGACACCCATAACGGCCCATGTTAATTTAAGAATTACATTTTATTTATTTCTCACGAACAAGGTATCCTCAGGTCTTGAAATTTTGACAGATGACTTTTTAGATATTAATAACTATATTCTGATTTTTTTTCATCAATATCTGTTTTGTAAATCGTGTATCAGATAAACCTCCTTAATTAATATCTCGCCATCTCGCAAAGGTTAATGGCGTTGAACTGACATGCAAAATCTGCACGAAATGATCACCCCGAGCACTGTGAGTCTCATTCCCCCACTTTGACGCCCCGATGCACGGAGCGAATGGGATGTATTAAGGATATCCTGTCGCAACGATATTTAGACGATCCCAGTACACTCTCTTATAGATGTCTCTGGGAGGCACCGGTAGGACATTGTTCTATCCGAGATTAATATCGGATGTCTTGTGGATATCCCGCCGTCACCGTGTGTAGCCGATCGTACCGCACTTTCTTGTAGATGTCTGTGGGAGGTACTTGTAGGACATTGGTCTACTCAAGATTAATGTAGGATGTCTTGAGGATATCCTGTCGCAACCGTGCCTAGACAATCCCAGCGCACTCTCTTATAGATGTCTCTAGGAGATACCGGTAAGACATCGTTCTGCTCGAGATTAATATAGGATATCTTGGGGATATCCTGTCGTGAACCCAAATATGTTATACGGTTCGGCACAAACAAACTGTTTAGAATATCAACTTGAACTCGATAATTGCCTTCGCATGGATAGAATTGTTTAAAAACTTTCAAATTGAAAGTCAATATTTAGGATTGGTAGAGCCAAAATCACAAATCATTTCCAAGATTGTCCAGGATAAACCGAGATTTGCTATCAATTCCTGCCTCTAATACTTCTATCGAGCGTTTATTTTCGAAAGCCGGGCTGATAATTCGCAAACATAGGAATAGATTGAGCGATAAAAATGCGGAATATCTTCTCTGCTTAAATTCGTGGTTCCATGGTTCATTGTCGACCATGATGAAAGCTTAAATGCAATAATTCTACGATACATGTCATCTCATTCTCGTATTGTTTATGATTGAACAAGAATTGACCAAAGATTATTATGATATAACACAATTTATGTAAACTGAACTTTTTTTAAGTAAATAGTTTATTTTCGTTGCGTCCCACATGAATATCAATTTTTATGTCTGTTCTATCCCACACGGAACCGAGTGTCCATTGAACGTCCATCGATCATCCATAGATCCTTAACACGTCTACAGCCACGATGGACGTAATGCGGACATACATTGAACATCCATGGTATACTTTTGAATCTTTTGATTGGACAAAATACGATGGATCACACAGGACGTATAATGTATGTCCACAACCCGTACCATTTCTTGAACTACAAATATACACAATACGGCCATCCATGGTATGTCCATAGGTAGACATTAAAAAGCTTTTAATTCAGGATAGTAATTGAACATCCGTTGGACGTTCCAGGTTCGTAAACGAAAATCATATTTGGAGGACGTCAATTGAACGTCTATCAGATGTTCCATGTAGGATTTCACATGGACGTGAACCTAGAACGTCCAATAGATGTCCAATTTCTATCCTGAATTAAAAGCTATTGAATATCTACTTATGGACATACCATGGATGGCCGTGTTGTGTATATTTGTAGCTCAAGAAATAGTACGTGCCGTGGACATACAATATACGTCCTGTGTGATCCATCAAGTTTTTTCCAATCAAAAGGATTCTGCCTTTAGATGTACATTTAAGTATTTCGAGCAGCTACGATATGGATACACCGCTTGGCCGTCTTATATATACGTAAAATTACGTATATCGAAGGATAATGCGAAAGTTTATTCTACGTCCACGACACAAATTTTTGGAGCTGTAAATATATTCTGGGCGTAACCCAACAGCCAGGGGACGTCCAATAATCATATATGTTGGATGAAAATTTCATTCCGGGGAAGTCCATCGACATTCCTTAAACCACTAACGGAGATGCGAAACAGCAGTGATCTATGTGCTGAAAACGTCTCGTATACGTACCCTTAGATAGTTTTTAGACGTACCTATAAACCCCATAAAGTGACGTTTAATGTACGTATTTAAGATGAATACCACTGTTGCAAAAGATGTCTAATGATCATATATTATACGTCCCTTAATTTAAACGCTATTAATTACATATTGTTCATTAATTATAAATTTCATTACTGATTATACATTATTTAAGGCCTGTGAGACAAAGATATATAAGTATATCAGCGAACTAAATCGTATAAGGTTTTTGCATGCACAAATTTATCATAAGTCAAGTTAGTGTAGATAGATAGGTAGGTAGGTAGGAGATTAGAAAAGTTAAGCAGAATTCCGTAAATCCAATACTTGGATGAGTGACCGTACGATGATCGTTATAAATTAGACATTAGTGATTAGTAATTAATTATCAACTTTATTACTGATTATATAATACTCGGGATCTATAAGATATCCGTATTTTACAGAAAAAAAAGAAAAAAAAATAGTTTTCGATTTTTCATCGTACGGTCACTCATCCAAGTATTGGATTTACGGAATTCTGCTTAACTTTTCTAATATATATATATATATATATATATATATATATATATATATATATAGTATACACTCAGTCAAAAAATTAAAGGAACAGCAAAATTTTCGAGATTTTTCAGCGATTTTCCAAAGGCTGTTAATTTTTGTCGTAAAAATGTTTCAAAAAAAGCATTTTGAAGCTTGAATCTTCTACTTTTGGAATCTTGAGTCAAAATTTTTTTATGGGCATCACCCTCGACGCAGTCGAAAGAAATATCACGGTAAAAATTTTCTCGAAATTTTTGCTTTTTTCAAAACAGTCGATGGGCTTCAAAAAAATTTTCCGAACTTAACCAATCTATGGATCGTTTAGCTGAATTCTTTGGCTTCAATTTGCTTTTTTTGTTTTTGTTCTACAACCATTTTTCGCTGAGATATCGGTGATTGAACAAAAATTCGTCTTTTTTTTTAAATCTTCGATATCTCTGGAATCAATGATCGTACAGCGAATAAACGGTGGGTTTCGGAAACTTGAATCTACCCTCTATAAGTGTCTGTTATTGTCATAAAGGAAAAAAAATTGTTTCCATGCTTAATTTTGACTTGAAAAAGTCCAAAAAATTAGCTTTTTTCTCGTTTTATAAAATCTACCACAACTTTGCAGATATTGCGAAAAATACCAATGTTTTAAGGTCTTTTTTTAGCTCAATACATACCTAAAAACCATGCCAATTTTCAAAACCATCGGTCGAACCGTTTTTTGTGACCGAGTCATCAAACTTTTAGAAAAATTGAAGGAACACATTTATTGATCCTTAATGACCAATTAATTAATGGTGTTAAAAATGAATTAAAAAGTTTTTCTTTCTTTTCTCTTAAATTTGCATTTAATGAGCGTGAAAACTAAAAAAAAAATCCACATTTAAAAAAATTGATTAGCATTTTTTTCAAAATTTTATTTCGATATTTATTACATATTGAATGCAAAATTGTAAAAAAAAATGCCAATACAATTTTTTTTTCAAATTAAAAAATAAAACAAAATCGAAATTTCGGAACAAAAATTTTTTTTTCGAAATTTGGATTTTTTCTGACTTTCCCCGCTCGTTACATGCAAATTTAAGGGAGAAAAGAAAAAACTTTTTTTAAAAATTTTTAACAACATTAATTGGTCATTAAGGATCAATAAACGTGTTCCTTCAATTTTTCTAAAAGTTTGATGACTCGGTCACAAAAAACGGTTCGACAGATTATTTTGAAAATTGGCATGGTTTTGAGGTATGTATTCAGCTAAAAAAGGACCTTAAAACATTGGTATTTTTCGCAATATCTGCAAAGTTGTGGTAGATTTTCTAAAACAAGAAAAAAAGCTAATTTTTTACACTTTTTCAAGTTAAAATTAAGAATGAAAATAATTTTTTTTCGTTTATAACAATAACAGGCACTTATAGAGGGTAGATTGAAGTTTCCGAAACTCACCGTTTACTCGCTGTACGATCATTAGTTCCAGAGATATCGAAGATTTAAAAAAAAAGACGAATTTTTGTTCAATCACCGATATTTCAGCGAAAAATGGTCGTAGAACAAAAATAAAAAAGCAAATTGAAGCCAAAGAATTCCGCTAAACGATCCATAGATTGGTTAAGTTCGGAAAAATTTTTTGAAGCCCATCGACTGTTTTGAAAAAAGCAAAAATTTCGAGAAAATTTTTACCGTGATATTTCTTTCGACTGCGTCGAGGGTGATGCCCATAAAAAATTTTTGACTTAAGATTCCAAAAGTAGAAGATTTAAGCTTCAAAATGCTTTTTTTGAAAAAATTTTACGACCAAAATTAACAAAGTCACAGCCTTTGGAAAATCGCTGAAAAATCTCGAAAATTTTACTGTTCCTTTAATTTTTTGACTGAGTGTAGTATATATAGTAAATATAGTATATGTTAATTAAGGGACGTATAGATGATCATTGGCCATCTTTCGGATCACTGATTTATTCGTCTTAAATACGTAAGTTTTGGGATCTAGTACGTCTAAAAACCGTATCAGGGTACGTATACAGGACGTTCCCAGTACATAGAATAGGTGCTGTTTCGCACTTCTTTTAGAAGTTTAAGGGATATTCATGGACGTCCCTGGGATGGAGCTTTCATCCACCATGTATGAATATTGGACGTCCCATGGCTCTAATGTCCCGTGTGGGATTATTTGTGGGTTTGATTAGTCGATTGCAGGATTTATCTTGCCAATACGTCGAGATTCTCAACATTCTAACGATATCTTTCGCGTATTGTCTCGTTTCAGACAAGACAAGAGAGAATCGTTCTCTTGTTTTGTCTTGTCTTGGATTTATTGTCTCTTGCGGCAACACTAATCTATATGATTGAATAAGAGATTAATAATATAATTAACTTTACAACTTTGCTTCCGCCATTTTTTCCCCATAATTCGGGGCTTTATTATGAAAACCTGGTTATATATTTATGATTAAAAGCATTGTCTACCGCTTGTAGACAAATACAAGTACTAAGTACTGAGCAATTGAAGTGGGATTTTTTTGAGAGCCTGTATCTTTGCAAAAAAAACACGAATTTGGAAAAACCTCGATACATGGTAGATAGGAAATTTCATCAGCTTTCGATTGCGACCATGCTCGTCGCGATCGGTCAAGAATTGCGGGCGTGGGAGGCAAAAAGGTGGGGGAGTGCAAAATCAGGCCTCCCGCGAGTGTCGGGATTTTAGGGTTGCGAGTGCCCCAGAGGCTCTGTGCGGTATCAAACGAAAGGGTATCACTCAGAGATTAAAAAAAGTTTCATTAGAATCGAATCCCCTACCCCCCGAGGGAGGGGTGGTGCCAAAAGGGTGAAACGGTATGTTGGGCATAATGAGAAGAGGGTTCGTCCAATCGGGTTAATTTTTTTTCGAAAATTATTTTTTTTGAGTACTCCGTGACCCTGTGAAAAAAAACCTGAGAAAAACCGCCCCTAAAATGAAAATTCACGTGTCCCGCCGGAACACATTTGCATTCGCGAGCATTTTTTGCATCGAAAAACTCGAAAAAAAAATTTTTTAATTACGCCTCATTAAAAAGGACATTTCAACGAATGAAGTCGTATTTTTTTCATATTTTTCCTATGCCTGGTTCATCTCAACGAGGCATTTGAAAAACGCGTTGCGAATCGAGATTCTTTCGATGGTCGTGGCTTTCCACAATGGATGAGTACCACTGTTGAGGCTGTTTTCGATCAGTCGTATTCCCATCCCCACCATTTTTTCACGAGCCAATCAAAAGACTTCATGGGACTTAGAATATTTTCGATATCTCGTGTTCGTGCTGGAGCGCGTACCATGGAGAGAGACTCCCGTGTCGCTATCCAGAACTTGGAATATTTTTGCGACAAAATTTTGCTTCCTCCCGCCAATCGAGCGACTTTTTGGCGTATTTTGCGAAACTTTTAGTTTTATTAGGCGTAAAGTAACGAAGATTTATATGCAATAAATTACAATACATTTTTAAAACGTAGATTTATTTGCATGATGAAAAAATAAAGAAATTTCTTTTTCCCTGATTATTTTTCAGGTAAAAATGCATGACGGCATGATTATTAATTTAATTGCAAACAAGAATGTTGAAACGTTGAAAAAAATTAGTAGCCCTGAAAAGGACCGTTTGTTTTATCTTTCTCGTTTTCATCGAGTTGATTTTCAAAATTTTTAATAACTCGGGGATCGAATTTTTCTATAAAAATGTTCGATACCTCGCGCGAAGGGGAAGAGAGTGCGAGCAAAAAATAATTCTCGCAGCATATCGTGCTCGTCTCGATTTTTTTTTCTCTTTCATCGAGCATAGAGTTTTCCAAGTACAAAATAATTTTTGGCACTGAAAAGAGCCATTGCATTTTATTAAATTCGATCGCGTCGATCCACAAAATCCGTAAAGTCGTCATCATCGCTCTGAATGTGCTGAAAAAAACATGAAAACATAAATTTGGAATACCTAAAAACATCAATTTTTGACTGCAGACAGTTGTATTACGTTGAAAAATTTTGGTGGCTCTGAAAAGGGCCGATTTTCATCTCGAGGCATCGAGTTGCGAGATGATCCAACGCTGATTCAATTAACGTAGAGTGAGGAGAGAGATGCGCACACGTCGGGCAGCGAGAGGCGACTGGAGCAAGAGCCATGCGCGCCACGGCTTTATATACACTAAAGCCAAGCGTTGGCGCATTCTGATTGGCCCGTGAAGCTAGGAAGGGGATGACTGTGCGTACCGAGCCTCTGATTGGTCAGATGACAAGCTCCAGCATGTCTTTTGCCTATTCTTCCGAAATCAAAGATTTTTAAGGACTTGGCAAATTTTCGCGACAAAATTTTGCTTCCTCGCGCCAATCGAGCGACTTTGGCGTATTTCACGAAACTTTTCGTTCATTTGACGTAAAGTAAAGAATAATTCTATATGCAATAAATTACAATATGTTGATACAACGCAGATTTGCATGTTCAAAAAATTAAAAAATTTCTTTTTTCCTGATTTTTTTTGCTCAAATTTTATGATGGCATGATTATTTATTTTATTGCAAACAAGAATGTGCAAACGTTGAAAAGAATTGGTAGCCCTGAAAAGGGCCGTTAATTTTTTCTTTGTTGTTTTCATTGAGTTCATTTGCAGAAAGTTCAATAACTCTGTGATTGAATTTTTCGATACTTTTCCACTTCGTGGAAGGTATCGAAATAACTCGGTGATTAAACTTTTTGCAAATGAACTCAATGAAAACAACAAAGAAAAAATTAACGGCCCTTTTCAGGGCTACCAATTCTTTTCAACGTTTGCACATTCTTGTTTGCAATAAAATAAATAATCATGCTATCATAAAATTTGACCAAAAAAAATCAGGAAAAAAGAAATTTTTTAATTTTTTGAACATGCAAATCTGCGTTGTACAAACATATTGTAATTTATCGCATAGAATTGTTTTTTACTTTACGTCAAATGAACGAAAAGTTTCGTGAAATACGCCAAAGTCGCTCGATTGGCGCGAGGAAGCAAAATTTTGTCGCGAAAATTTGCTAAGTCCTTAAAAATCTTAGATTTCGCAAGAATAGGCAAAAGACATGCTGGAGCTTGTCATCTGGCCAATCAGAGGCTCGGTACGCACAGCCATCCCCTTCCTAGCTTCACGGGCCAATCAGGATGCGCCACCGCTTGGCTTTAGTGTATATAAAGCCATGGCGCGCATGGCTCTTGTTCCAGTCGCCTCGCGCTGCCTGACGTGTCTGCATCTCTCTCCCCACTCCACGTGAAATGAATCAGCTATAGATTCATCTCAAAACTCGATGCCACGACGCCTCGAGATAAAAATCGGCCCTTTTCAGAGCCATCAAAATTTTTCAACGTAATACAACTCTCCGCAGATAAAAATGGATATTTTTAGGTATTCCAAATTTATGTTTTTTTCAGCACATTCAGACCGGCGATGACGACTTTATGAATTTTGTGGATTTACGCGATCGAATTTAATAAAATGCAATGGCTTTTTTCAGTGCCAAAAATTATGTTGTACTTGGGAAAACTCTGTGCTCGATGAATGATAAATAAAAAAAAAAAAGAAATTTCGAGACGAGCACGGTATGCTGCGAGAATTATTTTTTGATCGCACTCTTCCACTTCGCGCGAGGTATCGAACATTTTTATAGAAAAATTCGATCCCCGAGTTATTGAAAATTTTGCAAATCAACTCGATGAAAACGAGAAAGAAAAAAATAAACGGTCCTTTTCAGGGCTACTAATTTTTTTTAACGTTTGAACATTCTTGTTTGCAATACAATTAATAATCATGCCATCATGCATTTTTACCTGAAAAATAATCAAGGAAAAAGAAATTTCTTTATTTTTTCATCATGCAAATAAATCTACGTTTTAAAAACGTATTGTAATTTATTGCATATAAGTCTTCGTTACTTTATGACTAATAAAACTAAAAGGGTCCTTTTCAGGGCTACCAATTCGTTGCAACGTTCCAACATTCTTGTTTGCAATTAAATTAATAATCATGCCGTCATGCATTTTTACCTGAAAAATAATCAGGGAAAAAGAAATTTCTTTATTTTTTCATCATGCAAATAAATCTACGTTTCAAAAATGTATTGTAATTTATTGCATATAAATCTTTGTTACTTTACGCCTAATAAAACTAAAAGTTTCGCAAAATACGCCAAAAAGTCGCTCGATTGGCGGGAGGAAGCAAAATTTTGTCGCAAAAATATTCCAAGTTCTGGATAGCGACACGGGAGTCTCTCTCCATGGTACGCGCTCCAGCACGAACACGAGATATCGAAAATATTCTAAGTCCCATGAAGTCTTTTGATTGGCTCGTGAAAAAATGGTGGGGATGGGAATACGACTGATCGAAAACAGCCTCAACAGTGGTACTCATCCATTGTGGAAAGCCACGACCATCGAAAGAATCTCGATTCGCAACGCGTTTTTCAAATGCCTCGTTGAGATGAACCAGGCATAGGAAAAATATGAAAAAAATACGACTTCATTCGTTGAAATGTCCTTTTTAATGAGGCGTAATTAAAAAAATTTTTTTTCGAGTTTTTCGATGCAAAAAATGCTCGCGAATGCAAATGTGTTCCGGCGAGACACGTGAATTTTCATTTTAGGGGCGGTTTTTCTCAGGTTTTTTTTCACAGGGTCACGGAGTACTCAAAAAAAATGATTTTCGAAAAAAAATTAACCCGATTGGACGAACCCTTTTCTCATTATGCCCAACATACCGTTTCACCCTTTTGGCACCACCCCTCCCTCGGGGGGTAGGGGATTCGATTCTAATGAATCTTTTTTTAATCTCTGAGTGATACCCTTTCGTTTGATACCGCACAGAGCCTCTGGGGCACTCGCAACCCTAAAATCCCGACACTCGCGGGAGGCCTGATTTTGCACTCCCCCACCTTTTTGCCTCCCACGCCCGCAATTCTTGACCGATCGCGACGAGCATGGTCGCAATCGAAAGCTGATGAAATTTCCTATCTACCATGTATCGAGGTTTTTCCAAATTCGTGTTTTTTTTGCAAAAATACAGGCTCTTAAAAAAATCCCACTTCAATTGCTCAGTACTGTACTTTTTCCATTCGTTCGGGCAGCGTACAAGTTCAGCGTCGAATAACTGGTCATCTTCGGAGATCATCCGCGAATCGATCAAATTTTTTACTCCTTCATATGACCAGAAGGGCTGCTCAGCCAGGTCGTGTGTCGTTGATCTAAATAAGTGATAGTCGGAGGGGGCAACGTCTGAAGAATACGGCGCATGGCGTAGAACTTTTTATTGCAACGTTTCCAAGTATGTTTTCACCACTTTCGCAACATGAGATCGAGTATTGTATTGCTGCAAAATCACTTTATAGTGTCTCTGGTTGTATTGGAGCGGGTTATTTTCTGATGCTCGGGTCAAACGCATCAATTCCTGTCCGGTGTCAGGTGGTTTCAGCAACCCATAATACAACTTGTCTTTTCCACTGCTATGCCGGTTTTCGATATCAGAACCAACGTTTTTTGAAGCGTTAGAACCACTCATGACACGTTCTTTCACTAATGGCAGCATCACTAATAGCGGCAAGTATCTGAGAGCATTCGATGGACTCAGCCGCAAATTTTTTCGTATCGAACCAGAAAATTAAGACCTCCTGCAAATGACAAGAATTTGGCTCATAAACTGGCATTTTTCAATGAGAATAATTTTATGAGGCAGACACAAATCAACTAATGTTTCTATGGGGTTATGTTGACAGATGCCCAAGTTTATTCTGTGACGTCTATAATCTATTTATTTCGACCAGCACTTACTGCTGAAGCCATCTGTGGGAAAAAAGTGGGAGCAAAGTTTCACACCTGATGAATGCTCTGTGAATCTATTCAAAATGTTTTACCTTCTAAAATGACCAAAGTGTCAAATCATTATTCAAAGTTTTTCAAAGGCCATTAAAACATTGTTGTCGCGTTTTTACCATATATTTACCATTTATTTTACCATATATCTCGGTACGTAGTCCGTATTAAGCGGAGAAAAGATTGTTGGGCGTATAACAGCCAATAAAAAAGAGGAGGAAGAGTTACGGGTGAGAGTCTAATTAAGATTGCGAATGTTGCCGCCTAACATCTGTTTTCCATGAAATATTCAGTCACGCGCACGCGCAAACAGACACACAGACGCAAACTGGAGAATCCATGTTTTAGTGGAGTACGAATTATCACTATCGTGTAAAGATACACTGTAACGGACGACAAATCTTTAGTGTACCTACCGACGGAGAAACTATCAAGAATCGGAACCATCGATTTTTCCGCTACTCCTGTAGAGCTAGATTTTTCCCCTAGTCCTGTAGATAATGTATTGATTAAATGGCAAAAGGAGACTGTCCCAACCGATAATTAAGTCAAGACAAAATGACAAAGCCGTTTCGTGAACGGATGTTCAAAGAGCGAGAACCGAAGAATTCGCTGATTGAAAAAACGAGAAGACAAAACGATTTTCCAATAACCTCATGAAATCAATGGTCGATAAAAGCAGGCGTTGAATCTTCAATTTTTCTTGTTCGTAGCCGTTCTAAGTGCGAGAAGAGCAAACTTTCGAAGAAAAGAAAGATTGATCCATTCAGTGCAAATCCAACACTCACATTCTTAACTCTGTATATTCTATCGTTGTATGCGCGATAAATTCAAGCGGACACGTCGGTGGAAGAGTTTGATAATTTTTCTGCAGACCGTAGAGGACTTCTTTCTTTCAGTCGTTGCTCATTCTCAAACCGACGTGGCTTTGCATCTTTTGCGATTCTGATTGTATGAATTTACTTTTAATTATGATAATTAACAAGGAGGGTACTGAAGCTTTTCCTGCACAGGTTTGCTCCCCTATTCCTCTCTTTCCCTTTTTCTGCTTACTGCTCCGGTGGATCGCCCGATGGAGAAAACGAGCGAGAGAGAGAGAGAGGGAGAGAGAAGGAGAATAAGTGAGAGAAGTCCAACGGAGGATTTGGATTACGGTAATGAAGAGATTAAATATACAGGTACATAATTAGTCGGATGGCAGAAATAGATGGTAGGGTACCAACTTTCGCCGCTGATGTAGCAGAGGCTGGAACACCAAGGAAAAGAGGGAGAGAGAAAAAAAGACAGAGAGGGAACATGAGAGAAGAGGTCGTTGGATACTGGTGGGTGGCAGCAGCGTATTTATTTTCGCTCCGCGTGTTAAAGTTGTATTTTACCCTTAAGAATCGTATAGCATTTAAGGGCTACTGTTAAAGGAAGGAATCGGCTGCGATTCGGCCAATGGGTCCAAATAAAAATGGACAATTTTTCGTATAACGTTTCGATCCTTATTCGGATCCTCTTCAGATTTATTATTTCTAAAAATACATTCGTTTTTTGTCTTATTTTGTATAGTAGTTCGATACGTTTTACATTATGAACTTGAATGTTGTTTCATGACTGACCTGAATTTGTATGGGTAATTTTCGATCATTTGATGAATCTTGGACAATATACATTATGAATTTATTGTACCAAGACGGGTCGTTTTTTTGTGATCCTTGATGTCTGCGAGAGAGAGGGTTTTGATATTTTAATGTTTAGTTAATGATTTTTGTGAGATAATGTGTACGTGTTATTTACCTATGATTTTCATATTTGATATTTTCCAAGATTCATCTCTGATCAAATTTAACAATGTTCATTACATAATGTAATTAAACGGTCGAGATGTTTCGAGAGTTAAGTAGCGACTGAGTATTGAGGATGAGACAGGAGCTATTTATGTTGTTGGGGTGGTGCGATTGAGTATTGAATAGTGGGGGATGATTTTTACGGTTAGGGAAGTTGCCGTTAATTATTTTCGTGCGCCGGTTTCGTCATGGTGTCGGTTTTAAACCGGTTTTTAATTTGTAACTGTTGGTTTGGTGATGAGTTTTGAACTGATGGTTGTTAGTTTAAAGTTTTTCAGTTATTATTCAGAGTTTCGCTAAATTATTGAATTATATATGTTGCTTAGTTTGTCAATGTCGGTCCTGAAATTAATCGCTTTGGAGTGTGCTTTTATCTGTATCATTTCAAGAATTAATCGCTTTTTTAGCCATTGTTCATTATTTAAAATTTTGACATCATCGAATTTAAAATTGTGTCTTAATTCAATTCCGTGTTTAGCTAACGCTGTATTCTGTGTGTTAGTGTGTTTTAGACTATTTTTGTGTTCATTGATTCTTGTTTTTAGATATCGTTTTGTTTGTCCTATGTACAATGCATCACAATCGTTACAATCGATTTGGTAAACTACGTTTGATTTGTTCATTTTGTCTATTTTGTCTTTGGTGGAACCGATGATAGACGATAAATTCATAATGTATATTGTCCAAGATTCATCAAATGATCGAAAATTACCCATAAAAATTCAAGTCAGTCATGACACAACACCCAAGTTCATAATGTAAAACATATCGAACTACTATACAAAATAAGACAAAAAACGAATGTATTTTTAGATATAATAAATCTGAAGAGGATCCGAATAAGGATCGAAACGTTATACGAAAAATTGTCCATTTTTATTTGGACCCTTTGGCCGAATCGCAGCTGATTCCTTCCTTTAACATTTCTCTACACGTCCACATATCCAAACCAATAATTTAAGGGCTACTGTTACTTATTCCCTACGAGTCTATACGTAAATACGCAAAGAAAAGATATATCTTTTGAACCCGGTCGCCAGACCGAGAGTGATGTCACAAAGATTGATTGAGGAGAGGGAAATAAAAAAAGGAAAAAAAAAGATAAATCCATCCAAAAAAGTCCACTACTCTGTTTTACAGTGAACATTCACCCAACGTTCACGGTGAACACTATCGTACTGCAGTTAGCCACTACCATGTACTTTCTTACACACACATACATATATAAATGTGTATATATATAGCTTTGACTCTTCCACTTCGCCATTGAATGAAATCTCTTCCTTTTCTGGCTGTTACCACCGTGTCGTCTGGGTAAAAGAGACGTTCGGGACTCGTTCTCTCGGAAACCAGTGTTATGTCGCTGGTTGAGAGAAAAAGAGAGAGGGAGAGAGAGCGATAGAATCCGGATCGCAGAGTACATTTTTCTCGAGCTGAATGCCGCCTCTCGGGAAAAACCGTTATCGGCCTGCCCCTAATGAAATGTTCTTTTTCTTTTCCTCTAACTGGGTTATATCACTTGCACCGCGTCAATTCTCGTTTCTCCGAACGTTTTTGTCTTGCTGCGTTTGATACCGCACAGAGCTGCCCGAGGCTCTGTGCGGTATCAAACGAAAGGGTATCACTCAGAAATGAAAAAATCCCCCTACCCCCGGGGGAGAGGTGGTGCCGAAAGGGTGAAATAATGTGTTGGGCATAATGAGAAAAGGATTCGTCCGATCAGGTTAATTTTTTTTCCAGAATCATTTTTTTTTAGTACTCCGTGACCCCGTGAAAAAAATGAGAAAAATTGCCCCTTAAATGAAAATTCGCCTGTCCCGCTAGAACACATTTTCATTCTCCCGCATTTCTCGTATCGAAAAACTCGACAACAAATTTATTCAATAGCGTGCTATTAAAAAGGACATATCAACGAAGAAAACCGTAATTTTTCATATTTTTCCTATGCCTGGTTCATCTCAATAAGGCCTTTGAAAAAAGGGCTGCGAATCGAGATTTTTTCAATGGTTGTGGCTTTCCACAGTGGTGCTCATCCAAAAACAGTAGTTCAGGCTGGTGTCGATCAGACGCACAGTGGGACGGAAACCCAAATCGGAGGCCGAAAGTCTAAAAATAAAGTATCGATTTCGGGGATCTGCAGTGGTGAGTTAGATGTAGTAATAGTCCAAGGGTCGAGTTCCTGACTTGAGAGGGGACGATCCCTTGTACCTGCTATTGTGTCGCACTTCAAAAGTACCTTTCGCTCGAACCAGACGCGTCGCGCTCTGTGCCTCATTTTTAGTGCGCTCTTGAAAACGTTGCCAGTTGCAGAGAAATAAACCGATTGAAGATTTTCAAAATGGATTCGAAGGGGAGAAGTAAGTAGAATATCATCATGTAATTAAAATTTGTAATAATGATGTATGTGATATCAGTTGACGAATGATTTTTACGAAAATTAACGTAGAATTGTTACTAAGAATTGTAAACACGTACACAAAAGTTGAATTGTAAAGCGTTGTAAAGCGGCCGGACTTATTCTAGGTTGTAGATTATTCTATTGTTCAGTGGAATCAGCAAAAAAAATTGCGCAACCGCTATTGGTTCAAGGTTTTGTGATAAAAAAATGCATTTTTCTTGATTTCAAACAATTAAAACACAAAATATAGAGAAGTGATTCAGATAAAAGTTTAATGGTTTCAAATTATCTCTTCGGGGGTGTATAACCGTTGTGCACCCAGTGCCTCAAGTCGGCGCAGTGCGGCCCAAATGGATTTTTTTATCATTACCCTCAGTTTTTATACCAAATTTAGATTTCACGCTTTACACTGAGAAAAAAAAATCTGAATTAACACAATATGCAGTCAAATACGTTCAACTGGATATTTATTTGTTATAACTAAATAATTCGTTTTTTGAACAATTCTGCGTTTCGGTTGACTAAAATATTACTCAGGCGAAAAAATGTTGAATTGTACTAACTGAATATCTAGTTAAACGTATTTGACTGCAAATTTCGTCCATACAAACATTTTTTTTCTCAGTGTAAAATTCAAATATTTTGTATCAAGTTACTTTCTGCTTGGTCTCGTCCATAAGGTCCCAAAACCTTAGGGAAAAATAACCTCTGAAAGAAATGTATATTTTGAAGTGTCTAATCGAAATCGATGATAGAAAGTGAGGATTTTTTCGAAAAAAAATTTAAAAATGGTTCTCATAGCATTGTAAATTTAATTTTTTCAATTTTTTGAAATTGATTTTCCAAATTTTTTAATTTTATAAAAATTTTTTAATTTTTTTCAATTTTTAAATTAAATTTGAAAAAAAAAATTTCTTTTGTAAATTTGAAATTTTTTTTTTTCAAATGGTTTCCATAGCATTTCACAATATTATAGTCATCTATAATATTGTGGAATAGGTAATAGTGAGTAAGGCTGAATATGTAATTACCTATTCATATGTATTATACTTTAACATTTTAGAATCTGCAGACGATGATGCTGCAGCACCTGGATTAAATAGGAAAGATATTTTTGGACTCATGAAAGATAATTTGAATCGTGGTGCAGCTTCAGCATATCGCGAAATTGAAAAGTTCATGTCAGAGAAACTACAACGACCTTTTACTCTGTCGGATGACCAATTGGACAAATGTCCGAAGACGCTCAAGAGTCTATCAATAAATACATAAAAAAGAATAGGTCAGATTTTTCACGAAAATTTTCTCGAACAAAAACCATGGAAGACGTTTTTTCACGCCTACTATTAACGTCTGATCCATACATTTCTAGCCTGCGCAAATTACCTGGTAAGAAAATGAAATCGTTGCTACCAGAAGCAATCCAGTTATTAATTGCGCCAAGCGTCTCAACAAATGCAGGGAGCTCGGGCAATGCGTCATCAGTTGAATTCACTGACTGTGAATCGGATAGTTCTGGTGACAATGAATAAAGTTGTATGTAATCCCATGTATCACGACAACTGACCAGTTGTTCGGAATGTCGATTTTTTTCCGTCAGTTACTTGTTTTTTTAAGCCAATACATATTTATTAAGAAATATAATGCTAATATCTACACTTTGTATACGTTATTTTAATTCCAATACCTTCTATAATCTTAATTTGAAGATAAACCTTTGTAATGTGTCATTAATATAACGTTTTTTCTACACAAGTCGTACATACTGAATTCGCCATTTTGAATTGCTAAATTTTGATTTCAGATTCGTAATTAGCAACCCCAAAAACCTCCGAGTACAGACTTTCACCTCGATTCAATTTATTTTTCTTGAAATTTTTCGCCGTACTGAATCCGCGATTTTGATTGTCGAAATTTTGACTCCAGATTCGTAATTAGCAACCCCAAAAACCCTTCAGTACAAACTTTCACCTCGATTAAATTAGTTTTTCATCTATTTTTTGCCGTACTGAATCCGCCATTTTGTTTTTTGAAATTTTGACTTCAAATTCGTTATCAGCAACCCTAAAAACCCCCGAGTACACACTTTCATCTTAATTAAATTAGTTTTTCATCTATTTTTTTGCCGTACTTGATCCGCCATTTCGTTTTTCGAAATTTTGACTTCAGATTCGTAATCAGCAACCCCAAAAACTCCCGAGTACAAACTTTCACCTCAATTAAATTAGTTTTTCATCAATTTTTTTGCTGTACTGGATCCGCCATTTTGTTTTTTGAAATTTTGACTTCAGATTCGTAATCAGCAACCCCAAAAAACCCTAGTACAAACTTTCACCTCGATTAAATTAGTTTTTCATCAATTTTTTTGCCGTACACGATCCGCCATTTTGTTTCTCGAAATTTTCACTTCAGTTTCGTAATCAGCGATCCCAAAAACCCCTGAGTACAAAAACTTTGACACGAATTGAAAACTTATCAGTATTTTGGCCGTCGATTTGGGTTTCCGTCCCACTGTGAGACGTATTCAGTTCCCACCCCTTATTCACGAGCCAATCAAAAGACTTCATGGATTATAGGCGCTTGTACCCATTCTGAAGCGGGTACCATGGAGAATGTGCTGCTGTCGAGCGTGTTCACGTTATGCGTCCGAATTCTTCGGAAATAAAAGATTTATAAAATCTTAGAATACTATCTCGAAAAAATTTTGCTCCCTTGCGCTAATCAAGCGACTTTGGCGTATTTCACGAAACTTTTCGTTTATTTGGCGTAAATTAAAGAAGAATTTCATGCAATAAATTAGAATATGTTTTTACAGCGCAGATAAGCACGATCAAAAAATTAAGAAATTTCAGTTTTCCTGATTCTTTTTCCGGTTAAATTCCATGATGGCATGATTCTTCATTTTATTGCAAACAACAATGTTTAAACGTTGAAAAAAATTAATAGCCCTGAAAAGGGCCGTTAATTTTTTCTTTGTTGTTGTCATTGAGATGATTTCCAACAATTTTCATAACTGGGTGATCGAATTTTTCAATCGCCATTCTCGATTACTCGCGCGAAGTGAAGAAGAGTGCGAGCAGAAAAAATATGCAACGACCGATGCACAATCGGAATGTAGCACGGATTTAATTCTTGCAGCTTAAATCGTGTATTTTTACCGTGCTCGTTTCGAAATTTCTTTTCTTTTCCTCCGTTCATAGAGCATAGAGTTTTTCAACGTTACAAAAAATTGTTGGCTCTAAAAAGAGCTATTGGATTTCATGACATTCCGTGAATCAAGGAGGGGGTTAGCTGTGCGCGCGAAAAATCGATCAACGATACATTCATCTCGATGCCACGACGCCTCGAGATTACAAATAAAAATCGCTTCTTTTCAGGGCCAACAATATTTTTTAACGTAAAGCAACCGTTTGCAAATATAAATGGATGTTTCTAGGCTTTCAAAATTTATGTTTTCAGGTTTCTTCAACGGATTTTGAGTGTCGATGGCATCTTTACGGATAACTTGGATCGACACGATGGAATTTAATGAAATCCAATGGCTCTTTTTAGAGCCAACAATTTTTTAACGTTGAACAACCCTACGCTCTATGAACGAAGCAAAAAAAAAGAAATTTTGAAACGAGCACGGTAAAAATACACGATTTTAACTGCGAGAATTTAACCCGTGTTACATTCTGATTGTGCGCCAGTCGTCGCAAATTTTTTCTGTTCGCACTCTCCTCCACTTCACGCGAGGTATCAAGATTTCTTATTAAAAAATTCCATCACCCAGTTATGAAAATTGTTGGTAATCATCTCAATGACAACAACAAAGAAACAATTAACGGCCCTTTTCAGGGCTATCATTTTTTTTCAAAGCTTGAACATTCTTGTTTAATATATTGTTATTTATTGCATAAAACTCTTTACTTCACGCCAAATAATTCTTTACTTCACGCCGAATAAATGAAACGATATTCTAAGATCTTATAAATCTTTTATTTCCGAAGAATTAGGACACATAACGCAAACATGCTCGATACCAGCACGTGCACGAGAGTCTTCCTCCATGGTCTTTCTCCAGCATCGGTCCAAGCGCCTATAATCCATGAAGTTTTTTGATTGGCTCGTAAAAAAGTGCTGGAAACTGAATACGTCTCATCGACGACAGCCCGTTTTTGGGTGAGCACCACTGTCGAAAGCCACAACCATTGAAAAAATTTCGATTCGCAACCCTTTTTTCAAATGCCTCGTTGAGATGAACCAGGCATAAGAAAAATATGAGAAAAATACCGCTTTATTCGTCGAAATGTCCTTTTTAATAGCGCGCTATTGAAATTTTTTGTTGTCGATTTTTTTAATGCGAGAAATGCGGGCAAATGAAAATGTGTTCCAGCGGGACACGCGAATTTTCATTTTAGGGGCGCTTTTCCTAAGTTTTTTTTCACGGGGTCACGGGGTACTCAAAAAAAATGATTCTCGAAAAAAATTTAATCCGATCGGACGAATCCTTTTCTTATTATGCCCAACACACCGTTTCACTCTTTCGACACCACCCCTCCCCCGGGGGGTGGAGGATTTGATTCTAATACAACTTTTTTTTCATCTCTGAGTGATACCCTTTCGTTTGGTACCGCACAGAGCCTCGGGGGCACTCGCAACCCTAAAATCTCAACATTCGCGGGGGCCCGATTTCGCACTCCCCTTTTTGCCTCTCACGCCCGTAATTCTCAACCGATAGCGACGAACGTGGTCGCAATCGAAAGCTAACGAAATACTATCAGAAAAACACATAAAAAAACCGATTAGAATGCCTCGCGAAAATATCGGCAGAGATTAAAATAATATAATTTTCACTGATGAGACGCCTTTTTGGGCATGGGTTTCTAGGAAGCGAGCTTGGTGTGTCAGATGCACCCCTGTGATACAGCGTATTTTTAAACATCCCGTAAAGGACAATGTTAGGGGGTGCTTTTGCTCGCTTGGAATTAGACATTTGCTGCTTTGAATGCACAATTGATGTTGAAAAAAGTGTTCAAAAAGCCTTATTGAAGTCTGCTAAAATATGGTTTGGGGAAGATGATTTATTTTTGGTTTAACAAGAAGATAACGACCCTAAATATCGGAGCCATCTCTGTACCGACTGGAAAGTGAGAAACCACATCAAAACATCAAAATGGCCTTCGCAGTCACCAACCGCTAATCTCATCGAGAATGTCTGGAGCGTTGGCAAGATCTCAGAGGAAAGCAAATACACACTTAGAGCAGTTATGTTATCAAATACAAGACATATGGAAGTCTCTACCTGTGCAGTATGCAGAAATACTGGTTCAAAGCATGCTTAAACGTAGTGAGGCTATAAGTCAACGTAGAGGAGATTTTATTTTGTATGAATTTTAATTGCGCTGTAGTATATTAAATAAAGTTTAAGGGGTGTATGCTTTTATTCTGTAGATAAAATATTTTACCAGATATGATTCGAACGCTGTTGTGGGACTGACTGTGATTTTGTCCTCGTAACGCGTTTCCCAAGAATTCGTCGGAACGATTAATCAAAGCAGGACCAATCAGATCGAACTGATCAGAAAAATTTATTCTCTAATTTCGTAGCTGAATGAATAGCTATTACTAATAGCATCAAATATCACTAATTCACTAATTCATCAATTCAAATATCACTAATTTACCAAAATACTCTACACCGTAAATTGCTCGTGCGGAAAGAATTCTCGCAATATTTTCTCTTCCCTCTTGGAACTCTCAAAAAATACCCCTAAAACCTCAAGACTGTGACTGGCCCTTTCGTTCCTCAACGTTGAGCTTGCAGCGAGCTCAAAGTTCCACTCAGTGATATATATATCGCGGGAAGTCCTCATTGGCATAGGAACTTTGTAACGTCGAGTTGACGCATATATAGGTCACAAAGTCGGTCTCTCTTGGCATAGTCCTGCTCAGGGATCGGCAAAAAAAAAATTACCATTTTCCATTTTTCAATTGACGAAAAATCGCTAATTTAAAAAGATGAAATACCAATTGATGAAAAATTGAAATTATACGAAATTGAATTTTCAATTGTCCAAATAATCGATAATTAGTCGAAAAATAATATCAATTATTCGCCAATGATTAATGGGAAAAAATAAATTCCCAATTATCTCAGTAATCGGTAATTGGTCAAAAAATAATATCAATTAATCAGAAAATGTGTAATTGGTTTGAAAATATTTCCAATTATCCGAATAATCGGCAATTGGTAAAATGAAAATATCAATTAATCAGGAAATAGGTAATTGGTTGGAAAATATTCTCAATTATCTGAATAATCGCTAATTGGTCGAAAAATAATATGAATTTTCAGAAAAATTATTAATTGGTTTGAAAATATTCTCAATTACCCAAATAATCGTCAATTGATCGAAAAATAATGTCGATTTTTCAGAAAAATGGGTAATTGTTTTGAAAATATTCTCAATTACCCGAATAATCGTCAATTGATCGAAAAATAATGTCGATTTTTCAGAAAAATGGGTAATTGGTTTGAAAATATTCTCAATTACCCAAATAATCGTCAATTCATCCGAAAATAATGTCGATTTTTCAGAAAAATGGGTAATTGGTTTGAAAATATTCTCAATTACCCGAATAATCGTCAATTGATCGAAAATAATGAAACACCAAGTAATTAACTTCTCGCTTTCTGAGATGTCCAGGTTGACCGCTGCGTATTTTTCGGAGTCCAGGTTGAGAGCTTCGTAGATGTCGGCGTCCAGGTCGACCGCCACGTAGTTTTCGGTGTCCAGGTCGACCGCTGCGTAGTTGTCGATGTCCAGGTCGACCGCTACGTAGTTTTCGGTGTCCAGGTCGACCGCTGCGTAGTTGTCGACGTCCAGGTCGACCACTACGTAGTTTTCGGTGTCCAGGTCGACAGCTTCGTAGTTTTCGGTGTCCAGGTCGACAGTTTCGTAGTTGTCGGTGTCCAGGTCGACCGCCCCGTAGTTTTTGGTGTCCAGGTCGACAGCTTCGTAGTTGTCGGTGTCCAGGTCGACCGCCCCGTAGTTTTTCGTGTCCAGGTCTACAGCTTCGTAGTTTTCGGTGTCCAGGTCGACAGCTTCGTAGTTGTCGGTGTCCAGGTCGACCGCTGCGTAGTTGTCGACGTCCAGGTCGACCGCTACGTAGTTTTCGGTGTCCAGGTCGACAGCTTCGTAGTTGTCGGTGTCCAGGTCGACCGCTACGTAGTTTTCGGTGCCCAGGTCGACAGCTTCGTAGTTTTCGGTGTCCAGGTCGACCGCTGCGTAGTTGTCTTCGTCCAGGTCGACCGCTACGTAGTTTTCGGTGTCCAGGTCGACCACTGCGTAGTTGTCGACGTCCAGGTCGACCGCTACGTAGTTTTCGGTGTCCAGGTCAACAGCTTCGTAGTTGTCGGTGTCCAGGTCGACCGCGGCGTAGTTGTCGACGTCCAGGTCGACCGCTACGTAGTTTTCGGTGTCCAGGTTGACAGCTTCGTAGTTGTCGGTGTCCAGGTCGACCGCGGCGTAGTTGTCGACGTCCAGGTCGACCGCTACGAAGTTTTCAGCGTACAGGTCGACAGCTTCGTAGTTGTCGGTGTCCAGGTCGACCGCTGCGTAGTTGTCGACGTCCAGGTCGACCGCTACGTAGTTTTCGGTGTCCAGGTCGACAGCTTCGTAATTGTCGGTGTCCAGGTCGACCGCTGCGTAGTTGTCGACGTCCAGGTCGACCGCTACGTAGTTTTCGGTGTCCAGGTCAACAGCTTCGTAGTTGTCGGTGTCCAGGTCGACCGCTGCGTAGTTGTCGACGTCCAGGTCAACCGCTTCGTAGTTGTCGGTGTCCAGGTCTACCGCTGCGTAGTTGTCGACGTCCAGGTCGACCGCTACGTAGTTTTCGGTGTCCAGGTCAACAGCTTCGAAGTTGTCGGTGTTCAGGTCGACCGCTGCGTAGTTGTCGACGTCCAGGTCGACCGCTACGTACTTTTCGGTGTCCAGGTCGACCGCTGCGTAGTTGTCGACGTCGAGGTCGACCGCTACGTAGTTTTCGGTGTCCAGGTCGACAGCTTCGTAGTTGTCGGTGTCCAGGTCGACCGCCCCGTAGTTTTTGGTGTCCAGGTCAACAGCTTCGTAGTTTTCGGTGTCCAGGTCGACAGCTTCGTAGTTGTTGGTGTCCAGGTCGACCGCTGCGTAGTTGTCGACGTCCAGGTCGACCGCTACGTAGTTTTCGGTGTCCAGGTCGACAGCTTCGTAGTTGTCGGTGTCCAGGTCGACTGCTACGTAGTTTTCGGTGTCCAGGTCGACAGCTTCGTAGTTGTCGGTGTCCAGGTCGACCGCTGCGTAGTTGTCGACGTCTGAGTCGACCGCTACGTAGTTTTCGGTGTCCAAGTCGACCGCTGCGTAGTTGTCGGCGTCCAGGTCGACAGCTTCGTAGTTTTTGGTGTCCAGGTCGACAGCTTCGTGATTTTCGGTGTCCAGGTCGACCGCTGCGTATTTGTCGGCGTCTAGGTCGACCGCTACGTAGTTTTGATATCATAAACTTCACATCAGTTTAACATGAACTTGATAACATAAACTTTATATCAGTTCAATGAAATTTCTTTTTCCTTTCCTTAGAAATTCTGTCTAATTGAATTATTTCTCAAAACGAATAAATTTTTAACGAAATTTGATACGAAGTTGATATCAAATTTAATATTGATAAGTTATTCTGTGATAAGTTATCCGTTTAGATCAAATATTCAATTAGAAAGAATTTCTACAGAAAGAAAGAAGAATTATTATTAAATCTATATCAAATTGAATATCAAGTCGATTAAAAAGTGGATTATAAGAGATATGAAATTTAATATCAACTTGATCAAATTTTAAATTAGAGAGAATTTTTAAAAAAAGAAAGGACAAAAGATGGATTCCATCAAATCATTAATTATAGCGAATTTTTGGAAAAAGAAAGAAGGAAGAAACATTTTGATAAAATAGATATTCATTTTGACATTAAATTTGATATTGATAAATTATTCCATGATAAGTTATTCTTTTTGAAAAATTGTATCATCGACAACTACGCAGCGGTCGACCTGGACACCGACAACTACGAAGCTGTCGACCTGGACACCGGAAACTACGTAGCGGTCGACCTGGACGTCGACTACTACGCCGCAGTCGACCTGGACACCGACAACTACGAAGCTGTTGACCTGGACACCGAAAACTACGTAGCGGTCGACCTGGACGTCGACAACTAAGCAGCGGTCGACCTTGACACCGACAACTACGTAGCGGTTGACCTGGACGTCGACAACTACGCCGCGGTCGACCTGGACACCGACAACTACGAAGCTGTCGACCTGGACATCGAAAACTACGAAGCGGTCGACCTGGACGTCGACAACTACGAAGCTGTCGACCTGGACACCGAAAACTACGTAGCGGTCGATCTGGACGTCGACAACTACGCCGCGGTCGACCTGGACACCGACAACTACGAAGCTGTTGACCTGGACATCGAAAACTACGTAGCGGTCGACCTGGACGTCGACAACTACGCAGTGGTCGACCTGGACACCGACAACTACGAAGCTGTCGACCTGGACACCGAAAACTACGAAGCTGTCGACCTAGACACCGAAAACTACGTAGCGGTCGACCTGGACGTCGACAACTACGCAGTGGTCGACCTGGACACCGAAAACTACGTAGCCGTCGACCTGGACGAAGACAACTACGCAGCGGTCGACCTGGACACCGAAAACTACGGAGCTGTTGACCTGGACACCGAAAACTACGTAGCGGTCGACCTGGACACCGACAACTACGAAGCTGTCGACCTGGACACCGAAAACTACGTAGCGGTCGACCTGGACGTCGACAACTACGCAGCGGTCGACCTGGACACCGACAACTACGAAGCTGTCGACCTGGACACCGAAAACTACGAAGCTGTCGACCTGGACACCAAAAACTACGGGGCGGTCGACCTGGACACCGACAACTACGAAGCTGTCGACCTGGACACCGAAAACTACGTAGCGGTCGACCTGGACGTCGACAACTACGCAGCGGTCGACCTGGGCACCGAAAACTACGTAGCAGTCGACCTGGACGTCGACAACTAGCAGCGGTCGACCTGGACACCGACAACTACGAAGCTGTTGACCTGAACACCGAAAACTACGTAGCGGTCGACCTGGACGTCGACAACTACGCAGCGGTCGACCTGGACACCGACAACTACGAAGCTGTCGACCTGGACACCGAAAACTACGTAGCGGTCGACCTGGACGTCGACAACTACGCAGCGGTCGACCTGGACACCGACAACTACGAAGCTGTCGACCTTGACACAGAAAACTACGTGGCGGTCGACCTGGACGCCGACATCTACGAAGCTCTCAACCTGGACTCCGAAAAATACGCAGCGGTCAACCTGGACATCTCAGAAAGCGAGAAGTTAATTACTTGGTGTTTCATTATTTTCGATCAATTGACGATTATTCGGGTAATTGAGAATATTTTCAAACCAATTACCCATTTTTCTGAAAAATCGACATTATTTTTCGATCAATTGACGATTATTTGGGTAATTGAGAATATTTTCAAACCAATTACCCATTTTTCTGAAAAATCGACATTATTTTTCGATCAATTGACGATTATTCGGGTAATTGAGAATATTTTCAAACCAATTACCCATTTTTCTGAAAAATCGACATTATTTTTCGATCAATTGACGATTATTTGGGTAATTGAGAATATTTTCAAACCAATTAATAATTTTTCTGAAAATTCATATTATTTTTCGACCAATTAGCGATTATTCAGATAATTGAGAATATTTTCCAACCAATTACCTATTTCCTGATTAATTGATATTTTGATTTTACCAATTGCCGATTATTCGGATAATTGGAAATATTTTCAAACCAATTACACATTTTCTGATTAATTGATATTATTTTTTGACCAATTACCGATTACTGAGATAATTGGGAATTTATTTTTTTCCATTAATCATTGGCGAATAATTGATATTATTTTCCGACCAATTATCGATTATTTGGATAATTGAAAATTTTTTTTTTCCATCAACCATTTTCGGGTAATTGAAAATTCGGATTTTAAAATTATCAATTTTTAAAAAGTTGATAATATTTACCGAAAATGCGCTTGAAAATATCATTACTGCCGATCTCTGGTCCTGCTTTATACAACTCTGTGAAACCTTTACCTTCGCAATGTCTCTGGATAGCATCCAAACCACTAGAAATTGGACAGTTTGAAGAGGGAAGTCCGGATGACCGGGAGGTTTGTTGCAGCGTGGGGAAGCAAAGTATTCCATTCCGAGAGAAGGACAGAGAGACAGAGATGTATACAGAGATGGATACATATCAACTCCTGATGGTGTGTGTTATTCCTCTCCTTTCCCCCCCTTTACTTTCTGTCCCTTTAGCTGATGCTTTCCAGCATCTGCATTTCACTTCCTCCTCGTGTGGAAATTTTGTTAGGGGATTCATAGGGGCCCGATTAACTTTCCCGAATAAATACAGGGGCCCGACAAGGAAACCCGTTCAGGTCCCATTAGGAATTGTCCCACTTTATTAAGCCGGGCCCTTAAAAGATTCCCGATCGGGACCTCTAAAAGATGCCGTATCGGGGCCCTTAAAAGATGCCGTATCGGGGTCCTTAAAAGATTCCGTATCGGAGCCCTTAAGAGAGAATTATTAATTTTTTCCATATATTCATCATTTATTACGATGAAATTCAATTCTATATTCACAATTGATAGTTTCTAAGGGTGAAGAAACGAACAGAAAAAAAATTTGAGGAAAAAAAAATTAGCCCTCAGTGGGGTTTGAACCTGCGACCCTCGTTTTTACGCAAATCCTCAAATTCAACATGAATTAAATTAAAAAAAAAAATCGATAATCTTAAAGTTCATGAATTTTTCTGAATGATTTAGTTGTCTTGCATATTCGCGGACCCTAGAATATGGACGAGACCAGACTGGGATTTGAAACCTACCTACATATCGATCCAAAACTAACGACCTAAGACTGGGACGCTAACCATTACACCACCGACTACTTTTGATACACTGATGTAAATATTATATTTATGAAACACAGCCCGAGAAATAAATACGTACCAAAATAGTATTAGGAATTTATTTTCATTACCCGAAAGCCAATTTTGATTCAACTTCTCTTTGAACTAAATTAATAAAAATCAAATGATGAATCAAATGAGTAATATTAATAATAATAATAATAATAATAATAATAATATTAATAATAATAAATAATGATATTATATAATAATAGTACATATAATAATTAATAATTTTGAGTCTATTTATTATTATTAATAATATTTGTTATTATTAAATAATAATGAATATTATTACTTAATTTAAATTGTCTAAGTATCCTTTTAAGTAATATGAAGTAATTACTTCATATATTTCCCAGACTCTAGCATAATTTACCTATAAATCCCTCGTTTAAATATGTAATGGCAACCCTATTTAAATCAGATCAGGCCCTGCCTTGATTTCCCTATCAAGGCCCTATTGAATTTTCCACTGGAAAATCTATTTAATCCAGACCGGGCCCTGCCTCGATTTACCTATTGAGGCCCTATTGAAATTTAAACGGGAAAACCTGTTATTGCCTTATCGGGGCCTTTTCAGGCTGTACCCGGGAAAATCATATTAGGGTTTCCACATTTAAGCCGACCTGGGCCCCGATTATTGTCAGGGCTTCCCTAACTATTTTTCACACGGGTCCTGCACATTGTCTTCTTTATCTGTTTCTCTTTCTCACTTTCTGCAATATGTACGTACGCATGTACTAGTATCTACAAGTATTAGTATGTATGCATGTATTATATTAGTATGTATGTGAGCGTGCAAGCGTGTATGTATGAAGTGGGTCTGTGGAATCGTCGCGCGTCTTCGTCTGCAGCTCGTAATTATCGTGTGTGAACTCCGTATAATGGCCGTCTGTGGCCCCCGCGGAAGCGCAATGAGCGTGTACAAAAGGGGGCTCTACCGGGCGCATACGTCGGACGTGAACACTTGGCTGCCAGAGAGTAGTGCTGTAGGTCAGTGTACCGGTTTGAAGTATATAAGAGAGAGGGAGAGAGTAAAAGAGACTGAGAGAGAGAGAAAGAGGGAGAGGGCCCGTTGGTTACACATACAAATATACGCACACCCACCAGTCAGCGGCAGACTCTCTCTGAACGGGCGTATATGAAGTATGGAGGTTCACGAGATATATAGTTACAGGGAATACGCATGTATGGTAGTAGTTGATACTATACAGGGTGTTCGAATTCGCTTTATCTGCTAGGCGCAGATGGGGTTCTCTTGTTTATTACCTTCCATGTTGTGTCTCATGAATTCAGCTCCTCGTGTTTTTTTTACGTTTTACGCTTTTTTCCCCATGATTTTGGTTTTTATTTGTTCTATAAAAATTTGCGAATTTCTGCATATACAGGAGTACTCAATATTATACAGTGTATTCGATTTTAATTTACCTACGAGGTTGGTTTTTAGTAGATTCCATTGTTTTGCTTCCTCACAGAAGAAGCTTTGTTTTTTTTTACTATAATAATTCACCAATTTTCAGCCCTTCAGAATCCTCATAAATTGCCAGTTTTTATTTTGTATCGTCATGTCTTGTCTCGTGGAAACGATAATCAAAAACTGAAACTTAGTTTAAGGGGGGTGAGTCAGCTAAAATGGATAAAAAATCGATTTTTTCAAATTTTTTTACGTTCTGTATTAACTTTTGCACCTATTTCTCAAGCTATAAGACGATCTTTTAAAAAACGGCTGAGTTACTGACCAAAATATAAAAAAGTGCACTAAAAATAAATAACAATTTATAAATTTGTTTTAAAAAATCTGGAAAATTTAGTATATGATATAAAAAATACTGAGTATCACTTACAAGGGGAGATTCCCAACGTGCCCTCACTGATTCGAGTCATTTTTGTCAGGCGTGTAGGCCTCGACTAGGAGTATAACAGGTGCAAATAGTAAGACCCGCTTCTCAACCATTTGCGAGAAATTCGACATCGAAAATTCCGTTGCCTTGATATACTTGTAACGTTAAGAAGTTTTCAAGGAGCGCGTGGCCTAGCGGCTAAGCACTCCGTTTCATAAGCGCGAGGTCGCTGGATCGAATCTCACTGCTGGCAACTTTTTTTTTTCCTTTTTTATCTTCTACGTTATTCTAAAAACGTATAGCTTGCTTAGCAACACACGTATTGAAAAAGCCATGTGCATGCAACAATTCGGCATTCATTACATGTGCTAGATGCCGCAATAATTATTATTTTCAATGCTTCTACGATGAGTATCATCCTACATCGTGCAGTACTCTGTAAATATAATAAGACAAAATAAATGATAATATTGATTTTGCACAAGTTTTCGTGTATATTTTCTTGATTCCGAATCTCCTCAAAAAAAATTAATAATAATATTCCCAATTCCGCATTATTTTCTGTCATAGAGCGATGATGATCAACTATGAATCGAATACTTATTGTTAAAATTATTGACATTGGAGAAGAATAAAGTATTGTATATTTTCGTAGGAAGTTCGATTCTGCACAGGAGACGTTAAAAATTAAACAAATTTTTTCTCGATTGAAATGGGTTTTTAAAAATTAATAATATGCGCAGTCGTGATATATGTGTTTTTAGATTAAGGTAGAAGATAAAGAAGGAAACGGAGCGCTTAGCCGCTAGGCCACGTGCTCCTTAAAAACTTCTTAACGTAACAAGTATATCAAGGCAACGGAATATTTCGATGTCGAAGTTCTCGCAATTGGTTGAGAAGCTGGTCTCTCTATTTGCACCTGTTATACTCCTTGTCGAGGTCTACACGCCTGACAAAAATGGCTCGAATCGGTGAGGGCACGTTGGGAACCTCCCCTTGTTAGAGTCGGACTTGGCGATGGCGAACTTTTGTTCGCCGTTTTCAACTTGTAAATGAGGCATTCCATGACATTTCGATCAAAATCTTGCCTTGATGATTCCGTTTTCGTCTAAATTTTTTATACAAATAAACACATTGAAAAAAAAAATCAAATTTTTTTTAGAATTTTTGGGTCACGCATTTTTTGGATTTTTTTTGGGACCCCTTTGTAGAATCTAAAAAAAATCAGAATGAACTAATAAAATATGACAAAATTTTGGAACAAAGCCCAAAAATGTTGTTATATTTTATTAGATTATTCTGAATTTTTTCAGATTTTACAAAGTAGTCCCTTCTTTTCAAAAAAAAAAAAAATCAAAAACGTGTGGCCAAAAAATTCTGAAAAAATTTAGAAATCTTTGTTTCAATGTGTTTTTCTATATAAAAAATGAAGAGGAAAATCGAAATCATCAAGGCAAGACTTTGATCGAAATATCGTGGAATGCCTCAACTACTACATGCGCATAATGCAGTGCTCTTGCAGAGCGCACCGAATTCAAAACTCCGATTTCTTTTATAAAAAATCTTACTCTCGTGTAGTGCTTGCACCTTGTCCGCAATATGACGATCACCCGCGTGTTTCAAACGTGAGAAAAAATGTTGAGCCCAATTAATTTCATCGCATAATTCTATAGGGGTTATCGTGTGAATTCTACGGAGAAAAATGTACGTCTATAGATTAGATCGTGCTGTAGTATGAATATTCATACTAAGCATCAATAACACAACTTTCATCAATCTTTTTATTTCCTATATAAATTTGTGAAAAACATATAGTTACGGCCCTGCAGCGCCCGAAAATATGTACCCCTGCTACACTGAGAAAAAAGTTCAGTTGAAAAAACTAAATCCATTCAGTTGAAAAAAATTAAGTTGATTCACTATTAATTTGTTTGAAATAATGAAACTCTACTTAATTCAACGAATGGATTTGGTTAAACATAAGATATGAAGTGAACCGAATTATTTGGTCAATTTCCAGATACATTTTAGTCCAATTTACACGTTACTGAGTTGCTGTACAGAAATATTTCGTTGATTTCTAGTAAATTTTAACTAAATAAATTTAGCTATAACAAAAAAACAATTCGTATTTTCAATCACACAATTTATTTGGTACAAAGATATTTATTTAATTGAACTGAAACTTTGCCCATTCAAGCAACGATTCAACCGATTTAACTGAAACTTCCACTGTATCTTCGTTGAATTACCAAAATGATCTCGTTGAACGTCCGGAAAAAAATATTTGGTTGAGTCAAAAAAAATTTTGCATTTTCAACAAAAAAAAATTCTCAGTGTATAGCCGTCACGCCCAGGTACGTCACACAGTGGGACGGAAACCCAAATCGACGGCCAAAAGTCTGATAAGTTTTCAATTCGTGTGAAAGTTTGTACTCGGGGGTTTTTGGGGTCGCTGATTACGAATCTGAAGTGAAAATTTCGAAAAACTAAATAACGGATCGTGTACGGCAAAAAATTTAATGAAAAACGAGTTGAATGGAGGTGAAAGTCTGTACTCGGGGGTTTTTGGGGTCGCTGATTACGAATCTGAAGTGAAAATTTCGAAAAACAAAATGGCGGATCCAGTACGGCAAAAAAATAGATGAACAAGCACGTTTCGCGTACTCGTTGGGGGACTTCGCCCCAAACCCCCCCGCGCTTCGGGCTCCGTATTTTAGATCATTGTCTTGATTTATTCCGTTGTGATCGAATATATTTTGAATATTGGTTAACATGTCCCTTGGGCACGTTTTAATAGGCACTCACACGGTAATTCAAACTTTTTGATTCATTGTGAACATCGATTAATTATTCTGATAAATTATATTAATCGTTATTAATGACAGATTTGAATATAATCAAAATATTATGCGATATAAAAGTACAGTGTAGGCTTCCACAACTGAATCTCCCATGACTTGACCGCGCTCATAACTAAGCAACACGCTTCCATAACTTGACGACCCCGATCACGCTTTCTCCCCACTCGAAACTTACACAGGGCAACATAACCTCAACTGTCAAATTTTGCTTGTCCATTACGTACGACAATCAAGTGTTACTATTAGTCATTTTCTTGAAGAAACGGGAATTTTTATTTTCCAGAAAAGACAAAATTTCTATTTTTTGTAGAGCATTCGTATGTATACACTATACATGTATATGAGTCATTCCACCTCAATTCAACGACGTTTTGTCGGTAGACCCCCTTTGATTTTTTATTATTGTTAAATATGTTATTACCCACACAACAATAATACGTCCCAAGTACGTCTTTTGGACATCACACCAATTGTCCCGTGACGGTAATGGGATGGTCCCATGGAATACCCATGGGCTCTAAAGTGTCCGCTGTGTTTACCGGAATGGGATGGTCCCATTGGCATCCCGGGATATCCTCGGGACGTCTCTGAGACTGCAAACACAGCAGACTGGAGATATCGGTAAGATATTGTCAAGACTCCTATAAGACGTCACCGGGATATTCCAGAATTATTAGTCACAAAATAATGCGTCCTAAGTACGTCTTTTGGATGATTCTATGGGATACCCATGGGCTCTAAAGTGTCCGCTGTGTTTACCGGAATGGGACGGTCCTACGGCCATCCCGGGATGTCTTCAGGATATCTTCGGGACGTCTCCTGGACTGCCAATTCAGTAGTCGATAATAATTCTTGTTTTGATTTAATTTTAATTAATTTCAATTGATTAATTAAATGTTAACAAAATGTGTACGGTACAGAGGGAGTCAGCAAGGACTCCTTGTATTTGTAATATAGCCTCTTTCGAGGTCTGACTTCTGTCGGTGTCAAATTGATATCAGTGTTCGCGCTCGCCTATATAAGCATGCTCTTCACATTATCCGCATGTGAGTAGCGTTCGCCATCTCGCGGCAAGGTTGTAACTAATGCTGCGCGATGGCTGACCTCCTACAGACATCCCTAAGAGAGTTAGCTGGGATCGTCCAAACATGGTTACCACGGGATATCCTCAAGACATCCTATATTAATCTCGAGTAGACCAATGTCTTACTAGTACCTCCCACAGACGTCTATACGAGAGTGCGTTAGGATCGTCTTATCACGGTCACGACAGTATATCCTCAAGACATCCTATATTAATCTCGGGAAGACCAATGTATCACTAATATCTCCCATAGACGTCTATAAGAGAGTGCGTTGGGATCGTCCAATCACGGTTGCGACAGGATATCCTCAAGACGTCCTATATTAATATCGAACAGACCAATATCTTACTAGGATCTCCCAGAGACGTCCATAAGAGAGTACTTTGGGATCGTCTCATCACGGTTGCGACAGGATATCCTCAAGACGTCCTATATTAATATCGCGCAGACCAATGTCTTACTAGGATCTCCCAGAGACGTCTATAAGAGAGTGCTTTGGGATCGTCTCATCACGGTCGCGACAGGATATCTTCAAGACGTCCTACATTATATGGAGCAGACCAATGTCTTCCTAGTACCTCCCACAGACGTCTATAAGAAAGTGCGTTGGGATCATCTAATCACGGTCGCGACAGGATATCCCCAAGACGTTCCATATTAATATCGAGCAGACCAATGTCTTACTAGTACCTCCTACAGACGTCTATAAGAGAGTGGTTTGGGATGACAAGACATCCTATATTAATCCCGGGTAGAACAATATCTTACTGGTACCTCCCATAGACATTCATAAAATGTACTATCTTGGCAGGACACGAATGGGACTGTCTCAGGATGGTCCCGGGATCAATTTTGCTGTGTGGGTACACATGCAAAAAAAAAGGGTCCATGTATATTTTTAGCTTTCTATCTTAAAGCATACCGAAGCTATTGATTTTTGGAAAAATGTTCTTAAAACCCCGACTGTTTCTGTACCCACGTTTTGGATAATCTACCCATGTAGGTTGGAAATGGAAAAATTCCAACCCACGACCACTAGGTAGACTACCCACAAAACCGAAGTTCTTGGGTCTTATGGGTAGTCTACCTAGCGCTCGTGTCGTTGGTTGGAATTTTTCCATTTCCAACTCACCAAATGAGTAGCGAAATAGTCAGGGAATAATCATAACTTCCTCCATAACCACGATATTCTAATTTGCTAGGAGAGGTCATTTTTGTTTGTTTTTCAATGTACTCTTTGAAAAAAATATCAAGAATTAAGAAAAATTGTTTTTTGTCTTTATGGCTGTTTTAAGCTAAAAAAATTGGATTTCCTTTGAATGGGACGCCTTCAAATTTTTTCAAGAAAAATTATAAAATTCTACGTAAAAAAAGGAAATCTTTGAGATTTTACCGAAGATGGGATTCAAATAACTTCTCATGTCAAAAAAAATTTTGTTCGACTTTTTTTTCTCGTAATTTCGATCTTTTTTCCTTCCATGACTAAAATAGTTGATTTCAATGATATTAAAATAAATAATTTTACTTCTCTCACATATTTCCTTTGTAAATTATAATAATTAATAATTGGAATTACAATTCAAGTACGTTTTGCCTTTATTCAATTTCTTTACATAAAAATTGTAATTCTTAACGTTAATATAATTTGCAAAGGAACTATTGTAGTCATAGAAGGAAAAAAGATTAACATTACGAAGAAAACAAATCGATTTTTTTTTAAATAAAAAGTTATTCGAATCCCATTTTCAGTAAAATCTTAAAAATTTTGTTTGTTTACGTAGAATTTTATATATTTTTTTTAATCGAAGAGGTCTCATAGAAAGAAAATCCAATTTTTTAGCTTAAAACAGCGAAAAAGACATTAACATTTTTTTCCATATTTTTTTCGACAATTGTAATAGCGAGAATTAAAGTAGATTTGATCAATTGTGTGGCGCGGCGCGTGGCAGTGAGATAGCATGGCTGCATTCGTCTTGAACACAGTCATGCATACAGGTCTGGAAACTCGGCCAAATTTCGAGGGTGAGGGTACCTGGCTTATCGAAGCACGAGAATAGTTCGTAATTCCGTCACTACTCGTCTCTGCGATCTATGCACTTTGTGGGTATTCTCAACCTTAACCTCAAAACGTGAGACAGAGATTGAAAAGCTCATATATGTAATACTCCTATATTGCTAGTGGCCTATGCTTCCCTATAAGTGGTGGATCCACAAAAAAGAGAGATAGAAGACTCAGACAGGGTCATTCTGCGCACGCGCGACCCACTACGTAGGCATAATATATAAATATTATTGGCTAGCGCACTCCCGCTTTCATTCACACTTGCGCATTGCAAAAGCCAGAGAGAGAGAGAACGATATGTCTGCACCGTAAAGTGTTCGCAGAGTTTCCGCCAGCGCTGGTAATATAGGAGTATTACATATATGAAAAAACCATAGCGCTGTCTCTATCTCACTCCCTCCACCCATCGTCAGCGTGCCAGAGTTTAGATCGCAGCGGTCACAGTGACAAATATATGAACTACACGTCTGGCATCAATGAGCAAGGTACTCCCACCACGAGAGTTTCCAGACCTGTATGTAAGACCGTGGTCTTGAACGTTTTGAGTGCTGTGAGCGTCATATCCAGTAGCATTTCATATGCCGATGTATGGGTGAATTCTGACACGGGCGCACTGCGCTTGAGCGCTGCATAATCTGCCGTACCTATTGGTCAAATTGAATTTCGCGCGCCACAATGCCACGCCCGAAATTCATTTTGACCAATGGGTACGCCAGATTATACAGCGCTCAAACGTAGTCCGCCCGTTTCAGAATTTCTCCATACGTGCTGTAAGCGTGTAAATAAAGCCGGAGACACAATGACAAAAATAAGAAATAAGGAATAAGATCAAGCATCCGATTGGCGTAATTTCTCTAAAGTGCACGATGATTGGCTGATTCTGATTCCTTATTTCTTATCCTTGTCATTGTGTCTCGGGCTTAAGCGTTCAAGATAATGCAGCTAAAATTTGCTTTCGTTTATTGATGATTTTTATCTGTCATCCCAGTCACGGCCGTTTTATTGTTTACTTAAATTATAATGTTGAAAAATATGACATATGATTTTTTAAAGTGACGGTTTGTGTAATTCGATCGAGTGTAGTGTGGTGTATTGTGTGGGGATGTTTTTTTCATTAAGAAAATTGTGTATTTCAAGAACATAAGGTTATGTTTCATATAATTTTTTTCTTTGCATAAAAGTAATGATAATATTCGAAAGAAAAAATTTAAATACATAGAAGTGTACTAATTATCAATCATTATATTTTGAAGAAAAATAACATTTTATTAAATAGTAAGAAATGTCCAAGATTTTTGTCCAATCAGTGTTGTTTTCGCCAAACTCTTTAACGTTTGGCGAAAACGTTAAAAAGTTACAAATGAATAAAACAAAACTATTAAAAATTTGATGTTAAAATAGTTTAAATCATTTTAAACTCTTGAAATAGTTGAAATGTATAAAAATGAAAGTACATGGTGAAAATTAAAAAAATTCGTTCACGCATCTTCGTGCAATGAGTGAAAAACTGAAAAAGAAAGTTATTTTCGTTAAAACAAAATGGTTCAAAGAACTGTAAAGACTTCAAACTCTACAGGACACTTCTTTGTGATTCTTTAAAGAAAGTCTATAAGTTAGAAACACATTGGTTCACAGGTTGCGGAAATCTAACTCTGGACGCACACCAAAATAGCTTTTTGGCTCAAACATGGCTGTTTTTTTGGAAAATTTCATATTCAACATTGTCTGAATGGATTGAGTCAGAAAAGGTTTTGAGATTATAGTAAAACAAAACTGTGCTATGAATTTGAACCGGATCCGTTTATGGATTGCTGAGTTATGAGCACATAAAGACGGCCGAGGGGTCGGAAAATCCAAAAAATTTTGTTTTTGTATAATATGCCTACATATGTTGGTATAAAGTTTGTATGGTTGTTTTCATAAGAAATTGGTTTTTAGAAGGCAATACTAATAAGCACTTTTCATGTATGGTGAGTGCCTAAAAAGGGCAAAAAATTTGTTTTTTTTCCAAACCGCTGACATTGCGTTATTCAACGGGCTTTTTTGAAAACGATAACACCGGCACACAAAATAAAAGAAGTAGTGTGTACTTTTGACTAGACCCACCTATCTCCATGTATTTTGATGCCCTGAATCCGAATCTGAAGTCCGTTCGGCTCATACACCCTCAAAATTTTGAGTAAATTGCGAAAAACCGCTAAAAATAACAAAAAATTGCGAAAAATCGCAGTTATGAGTATGAAATTTTTTTTATTTAACTAGATCAAGTATGATTCTTATGTATTTTGATGCGCTGAACCTGAATCCAAAGTCAGTTTTGCTCATACACTCTCAAAATTTTAAGTAAATTGCGAAAAACCGCTAGAATAGCCTAAAAATTGCCGAAAATCGCAGTTATGAGTTTGAAATTTTTTTTATTGAACTAGATCAAGTATGTTTCTCATGTCCTTTATGCGCTGAATCCGATCACCGAGTCTGTTAAACTTGATCATCCATACACTGCCGTCCAAAAGTTTGGAAACACTTGGCCCGATTCCGCGCCGCACAAAAAGTTTCACTGCTCTTTTAAAAATGAAGATATTTCAATTCAACAAACGGCGTTTCCGAGAGGATATATTCAGCTTCATTTTGCTTGAGCCAAAAAAAAATTTGGATTTTTTTCAAAATTCGGTACGTCCTTTGTCGTTTTTTTTGGTTCTTTTTTGACGTTAAAATTTTAGCGTACGACCTATGAAATTTTTTGAAAACTTTTTTTCGCATGAGAAACTTGTGGAGGGGAGTATAGGCTTCAATTTTGTTTTTTAAAAAGTTTCGTACGATTTTTTTTCGCAAAAATATTTAAATATTTGTAAACAACAATCACATTTATAAAATAAAGCGTAATTCTGAAACTACTGGGTTTTCGTGAAATCACTAGGAGGGTAAAAAGTTGCATATAATTATTCTGAATTTAATTATATTATTCCAGAATTTTTTTCCAACATTTTTTTTCTAATTTTTTTCTATTCACGAAATATTTTTTTATCTGAAACAATCGGGTCTCTTACCTCATCTACTCGGGTTTTCCGATAAAAAAGCCTCGTATATGACTTTTTTCAAAGAAAAAGTCGTGTAGATGAGGTGAGAGACTCCATGTTGAAGATTTTTAAAAATCTCGTTGACAGGGAAAAATCCCGAAAAAAATGCTGAGAAAAAATTCTGAAATTTTTTTATTAAATCCAAAGCAACTGTATGCAACTTTTTACTCTCTTAATGATTTCACGAAAAGTCAGTAGTTTGGGAGTTACGCTTCATTTTATAAATATGGTTGTTTTTTGCAAAAAAAAAATTGTACGACACTTTTTAATAAACGACATTGAAACTTATACTCCCCTCCACAAGTTTTTCATGTGAGAAACAGTTCAACAAAAATTTCATGGGTCGTACGCCAAAAAAAAAAAAACGACCATATGTTTCAAAGGACGTACCGAATTTAAAAAAAATCCAATTTTTTTTTATAAAGCAAAATGAAGCTGAATATATCCTCTTTAAAATGCCGCTTTTTAAATTGAAATATCTTTATTTTTAAAAGAGCAGTGCATCTTTTTTGTGCGGCTGGGATTGGGGCAAGTGTGTTCACACTTTTGGACGGCAGTGAATGCATGGTCGAGATTAACAGACTCGGCAATAGGATTCAGTGCATAAAAATACATAATAAACATCCCACACGGAACATGAGGGCCATGGGACGTCCAATATCCATACATGGTGGATGAATGCTCCATCCCAGGGACGTCTATGAGTATCCCTATCACTGCTAAAAGAAGTGCGAAACGGCACCTGTTCTATGTACTGGGAACATCCCTTATACGTACCTTGAGACGGTTTTTAGACGGACTAGACCCCAAAAAATGACGTCTGATTTACGTATTTAAGACGAATAAACCAGTGATCCGAAAGATGTCCAATCATCATCCATTATACGTCCCTTTATTTAAATAATTTAATCGTTATTAACTACACATTATTAATTAATTATAAACTTTGTTACTCATTATATAATATTCGGGGCCTACGAGATATCCATATTTTACAGAAAAAAAGAAAAAAAAATAGTTTTCGATTTTTCACACTGCGGTCACCCATCCAAGTATTGGATTCAAGGGGTGCTGCTTAACTTTTCTAATCTCCTACCTACCTACCTACCTACCTACACTAACTTGACTTATGAGAAACTTATGCATGTAAAAACCTTATACGATGTAGTTTGCTGATATACTTATATATCTTTGTTTCACAGGCCTTGAATAATGTATAATCGTAATGAAATTTATAATTAATGGATAATGTGTAATCAATAGCGTTTAAATTAAGGGACGTATAATAGATGATCATTAGATATCTTTTGCAATATTGGCATTCGTCTTAAATACGTACATTAAATGTCACTTTATGTCGTCTACAGGTACCTCTAAAAAATATCTAAGGGTACGTAGAATCGCTGTCGTTTCGAATCTCCGATAATGGTTTAAGGAATGTCCCATGGACTTCCCCGGAACGAAATTTTCATCCAACTTAAATGATTATTGGACGTCCCCTGGCTGTTAAGTTACGCGCGGAATATATTTATAGTTCCAAAAATATGTGTCGTGGACGTCGAATAAACTTCCGCGTTATCCTTCGATAGACGTAATTTGTACGTACATACGACGGTCAATCGGCGTACCCATATCACAGCTGCCCGAAATACTTAAATGTACATCTAAATGACGAATGCTTTTGATTGGACAACACGCGATGGATCACACAGGACGTATATTGTATGTTCACACACGTACTATTTCTTAAGCTACAAATATACACAACACGGCCATCTATGGCATGTCCATAGGTAGACATTCAATAGCTTTTAATTCAGTATAGTAATTGGACATCTATTGGACGTTCCAGGTTCACGTCTATATGAAATCCTACATGGAACATCCGATAGACGTTCAATTGACGTCCTCCGAATGTGATTTTCGTTTACGAACCTGGAACGTCCAATGGATGTTCAATTACTATCCTGAATTAAAAGCTATTTAATGTCTACCTATGGACATACCATGGATGGCCGTGTTGTGTATATTTATAGCTCAAGAAATAGTACGTGTCGTGGACATACAATATACGTCCTGTGTGATCCATTGCGTTTTGTCCAATCAAAAGTATACCATGGATGTTCAGTGGATGTCCGCATTACGTCCATCGTGGATGTAGACGTGTTAAGGATCCATGGATGATAGATGGACGTCCAATGGACACTCGGTTCCGTGTGGGATACTTGATCTAGTTTAATAAAATTTGTTTCATGTTCATTACTGCGATTTTTGGCAAATTTTAGCCATTTTTAGCGGTTTTTTGCAATTCACTCCAACTTTTGATAGTGTACTAGCCAAACAGACTTCGAATTCAGATTCAGCGTATCAAAATACATGAAAAACATAAGGTAAACGGCTCCGTTACAGACACTGTCCCAGATGTAGACACCAATCGCACAATTTTGATTGCCATAAGTACATTTTTTGTCGAATAATAATTCAATTACGGGCTAATTGAAGAAAATGTTTCCTCTTCAATTATTGGAGAGAGACGCCTTTTTAAATACAATGTTTAAAATAGAAATAGATCAGTGAATCGTGCGACACGCGTCTCAGTGGCTCCACAGCGGCAGTGCTAAACGAAACCCACTAGTTGCGACAAGTGACATATAGTGAATTTTATTCGTCATGTAAGTATAAAACGATATAAAAATGGTGTCATTATCTTCAGCAGGAACCAGACTATCGATGAGATAAGAAATAACTTAACTTCTAAGTTAGGCATTCATTTCAATTCGCGGTGTTATGAACTGGGCCCTAATTGAGATTATGTCCGTGTTTTAGACAGTCGATTTTCATCTGTTGCATCGAACAATTTGCTTTGCTTATTTATTCTAATTTGCTGTGAAACAATAAATTATAGAAAAAAATATTAATTTTTATAAACGGAAGAAACGGGGAAAAAAAATTAAAACGATGCAACTATCATTTGTGAAAAAATAATATTGAAAATGTTTTCTCTCTCAATGCCGCTGATATATTTTTTCATTGTTTAATGTTTATGGTATATGCTTATAGTACATATTTTAATAATTCATTGTGAATGTTGATAGAAAGAAAAAAAGTCTACGCTGAAAGGCCTTCGAAGAGTTGAGGGAGATTGCGGAGACAGCAATTCAAAGACGCAGCTGCGCAGTTGCATCGAACACTCTATCGCAAGGTATAACATGCTTTTTTTTTATAATATAGATAGTTTGAATGTAGGATTGATTTAATATTTATTATTTTCTTCTTTATAATATGTATTTTTAGGTGCACCTCTCTGAATCATAAAATTGAGAAGTCAATTTTATGTCTGCGGAGTCTGTGGAGGCAGCTGATCCACTGATTTCATCGAAAGCTTCAACGAAAGCATATAAAATACATTTTTTCACACTACGGATGCCTTTATGAATAAGAGGATTGAAATATTTATTATTGTGTGCCTTATTCTATTTATTTTAGGCATAAGAAAACTGTTTTTAAAGATAGCATCGAAGAGCGATGGAAACTACAGAAGAAAAAGTAATCTTCGATAAATATTTTTCATTTGTTATATCCCATGTTTATAAATATGTAAAGAAAATAAAGAATTCGTGCACCAATTAAACATAGTTCGTCGTTTGTATCTAATGTGTGTTCGCAGGTTATGTCACCCGCACGCGCAAGTGACAAACTGCGTCGCGAGTGTCTAAAATCAGTACACGCATCGTCTAAGACTAGGACACGAGCGTGTCTCCAGTGTCTAAAAGCCGGTAGCAGAGAAGCGCTATTGAAACCATGATTTCATTAATAAATCTTGATTGTTTTACTTTTATAATAGGTGAATCTCGTTCAGGGGGCTTTAAAGCATATGTTGAATCCTTTAGTTTTTGGTTTGGCGATATCACGCATGAATAAATAGCAGAAATCCTACGCTGCCGCTCCAAAAGTGTCAAAAACTGGGCTGTTTACCTTACTTGATCTAGTTTAATAAAAAAAAAACATACTCATAACTGTGATTTTTCGCAATTTTCAGCTATTTTTAGCGATTTTTCGCAATTTACTCAAAATTTTGAGGGTGTATGAGCCAAAAGGACTTTGAATTCGGATTCAGCGTATCAAAATACATATAGATAAGTGGGTCTGGTCAAAAGTGCAGACCACTTTTTTGATTTCGTGTGCCGGTGTAATCGATAAGGCCTCTCAAATTTAATCTACTTCAATAATTTTCAACTTGTTTTTGTTTTGGACGAACTGGCAGAGCTGTGAAGCACCCTACGCAGACCAAAACCATTTTGGATTTTTGTAAATAAATAAAATTAAAATGTACTCTCCATTGATAGAAAAATAAAATACGTTAAAACCCAATTCGAAAAGTATTTATTTACATATTTTCTTATTTTTAAAATCCACATTTCCTACCATTTTGCATGCCTCTTGACGGTAAAGCATCTATTCACTGAACCCGAAGATCATACTGGTCTGTTATCTTCTTACCGTCAATTACGTAGACCTGTATATTTTTTTTTTAAGTTTCATTATTCATCGTATATATGTTAAAAAAATACTGTCTGTGTATTTTTGCATACTTATGTACACATGATTCGATGACAGTGAAACGATCCAGATTCTTTTGTGGCTTTCCGCTAAAGCTAATGATTACAATGAGTCAATGAAATTGTTTATTAATTCCAAACGTCTTTTTTCGCTGCTTTGTGAGAGCATTTCCAATCAATCGGCCAATGGTCATTCTATCTTATATCACGTAACACAGCGTACTTCGACTTTCTCTATAGACAATACGCTGCCTTATGTACCTCTATATTAATAAATAAGAGCATGACTTTTGATTATTCAGCTTTCTCGATTATTCTCATTTCTCGTACGAATTTGTGTAACACAATGACGAATCGTTCATTCATTACCGTAATTTAAGATCCGGTCTACAATGATGAGATTGGAAAAATGCACAGACACATTTGTTGATAGAAGAAATATTTATGACGTCAAGCGTAAAAAAAATGTTTGGTTAGGAGGAGAACTCTTGGTAAAATCATCTGTAACGAAAACATAAAATAATGAGTCCCTCGTATCGTTGGAACCGTGCTACCTACCTAGATGAAGGTTTAGAATTAAGACTCAATATAATTAACGTGTTGCGAGCATAAATGGCGCTGTTATTGTGTTAAACATAAACAACCGGAACAAAATTTAGCTTCGTCATAGTCAATCTAATGCATACTAATTCATAGCGAAAATTTCAATGTTTACATAAATTCAAATATCGATCACAATTTTTGAAAATAAAAAGTGTTACCAATTATTTTTAACTTCATCATAGATCATCACGAACAATTTTATCACAGGACTTCTTTTCAAGTAATAAGGACCAAATTTTTTGCGATGAACATAATGATAAGGAAACAAATTTCTTAGACTTAAAATTAAATCGTAAGAACTCGTATGGCTATTTATACGTCCGTCTAGGAGTGACCAGCGTTATAATTTCTCTGAATCGAATCAGCTGATTTAGTTTGAATTTTTAGTGAAAAAATTGAATTCCGCTTATACATAAAGTACTATCGCAGATTAGGGTCACGCATTGTCATGCTGCAAAATTACTTTATCGTGTTCTTATTTATGTTGCGGCCGTTTGTCTTTCAATGCTCGAGTCAAATCCATCAATTGCTTTCGATACCAATCGTCTGTGATCGTTTCAGATAGTTTTAACAGCTCATTAAACAGCTTCTCTCTTCCACTGCTGCGCCAGTTTTTGACGTCAAAATCACTGTCCATAAGGCTTTGAAACCACTCACGTCTCGTTCTTTTACTAATGACGGTCTTACCAAAAGTACCCGAGAGCATTCGATGAGCCTCGGCCACAGATTTCTTCATATTAAAGCAGGAATTAAAAACCTCTTGCAAATGACGAGAATTTCGCTCGTAAACTGACATTTTCAATTGCGAATATCTTCATGATGCAGATGCAAATGGATTAATGTGTCTCTGGGGTTATGTTAGATGATAGATGCGCGCGTTTATTTGATGACGTATATTTATCTGGCCACCTCTTACTGCGAAAGCCGTCTACAGGAAAATAGCAGAGGCAAAGTTATATACTTGATAGTTGAATCGAAAGCTTCGGGTAGTCCGAACATTTCTCGAACGGCAAGAGAACGTGTACTGATTCATAATATATCATCCAGATATATACATGAGATTAAACTTTTAGCTTGCAACTTATTTATAACAGGTTTCATTAGCTGGAAAATAAACTCCTGAAAAAGAATCAAATACTTTCTATCAGACTTATGCATAGGAATAAAAAAGTACGTACCCTTCAGGTCAAACGCTGCCATATATGCGTTTAAAGAAATAATTTTTTCCACAGTTCTTATATCTTCTATCTTGCAATGTTGTGTTGTGATATATTTATGCAGCCGTTGTCAATTAAAAATGAACCTCTTTGCCCGTTTGATCTATTCATCAAAAGGATCTTGGATATGAATTGTCTTACACAAGGTTCCCTTCTTTCTATCGTCCTTATTGATGATAATTCGTTTATTGACGGTTGTAAATCAGTGTAATCTTTTTCAGATATTGCAGGCTCTACTGGAGTTTGCATGGAAATCTGATCGAACGGAAAATTGGGACGTTTACATACTGTAAAACCAATGGTCTGGCATGATGTGCTCCCATTGATCAGAATTCAATTTAAGGTTCCGTGCAACGGTTTCTACCTCTATTTCTGCGATTCTCGACGTAAAATTGCTAGGGCCGTCCTACCTTGAGTCGGGCGTCGTAGTCTTAAGGGGCTTAAACGTGGATGCCTTATCATGAATTGCCATAACACCAGCAGGTTATACCCCGACAGGGCAATGCCAAGGTCGCGAGAGTTATTTAAAATATGGCTGACCTAACGCGACCCGTTGAGGACCTAAGCGGACTTTGATCAGGTAACCCGTATTTAAAGAAGCCGGTATAATTCCAACAGAACTAATAGCTTCTGACGAAAGTCGGGCTCGAATAGGGTGAAAGTATCGGAGCCTTAATGATTTCAAACATGGCACTGTCGAGGCAACCTTTCGAGGACCTAATCGGGCTTCAGTGGGCAGCTTCCATTCAAAGGAATTGGAAAATTACAACAAAACCAAGTTGGGCCCGAATAGGGCAAAAATATGGGAATCCTTTTTATTTTGAACATGGCGCTGGCGAGACAACACTTTAAGGACCTAGTCCAGCTTCACTTGGGCAGCCACGCTTGAAGAAGTTGGAATAACTACAATAAAACAAAGTCAGGGCCAAATAGGGTGAAAGTATAGGAACCTGGATTTATTCTACTTCGTTCTATTTGTGATAGGTACACTGTTAAAAAAATCTGTATTAAAATTAATATACATGTGTAGGAAGTTTTTTTGCGGATACCGTGTATGAAATTTCAATTTCAGTATTGAAAATTCATGGACCCGAATTTAAAGAATAAAAGTATGCAGTTGAATTTTAAAATAATGATGTATTTGAAAAATCATATACATGCCATTGAAATTTCAATTTCAGGTATATTATTATTCAAAAAATGTGTATTAAAGTAAATATACGCGTTTATTTTAAAATCACAATACATGTCTGAATTTTCATATTCATTCCATGAAAATTACGTTACCGTAGCTAAATTAATTGTTGTTAAACATGTCTTAAAAAATATATAGCCCTTGCAAAATAATTTAATAATCATAGTTTACCGACCCCAAAAAGAGATTCACAGAAAAAAAACAAAAATCTTCACGAATAGCCCGATCTAATTCCTCTCTGAGACCGAGAATCGAACCCTCGACCCTGCCTACCATCCTAACTATCTACCTAACACGCTACCTATTACGCTATCGACTACTTGTGAAGTCCATCTACTTGTATGATATATGAATGCTGAAGTGCCGAAATAATATAATAGTATATGCTTTTGAATGAGCAATAAACCATGAAAGTTGGTTTTTGATTTGCGAATTCGAATCCCCTGACCCCTCATAAGTTATGTGAACTTTATTCCAGAATACGTGAACCCTCATAACTTAAGTGATCCCTCAGAACTTACGTTACACCTCATAACTTAATTTCGCGATCCCTGACCCCTCGTCGATTATGTAGAGTCGCAAAACTTAATTCTATGGTCCCTGACCCTCGATAACTTAATTTCGGGGCTTCTGACCTCTCATAAGTTATATAAACCCTCAAAACTGGTTCGAATAAAACCGTGATCTCTCATAACTTAATTTCGGGGCCCCTAACGCCTCATAAGATATGTGGACACTCAAAACTTTATTCCAGAATACCTGATCTCTCATAAATGAAGTGACCCTTCATAAATCAATTTCAGAGCCCCTAACCCTTTATAAGTTATGTAAGCCCTCAAAACATGTTTGAACATAACCGTGGCCTCTCGTAAGTTACGCGACCTCTCATAACTTAATTTCGGGGCCCCTGACCCCTCATAAGTTATGTGAATTCTCAAAACTTTATTCCAAAATACCTGACCCCTCATAACTTAAGTTACCCCTCATAACTCAATTTCGGACCCCTGACCCCCGTAGATTTTGTAAAGCCGCAAAATTAATTCCGGGATTCCTGACCCCTCATGAGTCACGTAACTTTCCATAACTTCATTTGAGGACCCTTGACTCTTTACAAGTTATGTGAACTTTCAAAACTGTTTTCCAGAATATACCTGACCCCTCATAACTTAAGTAAATACTCACAACTTGAGTAATCCCTTATAATTTAATTTCTGACCCCTCGTAGGTTATGTGAAGCCGCAAAATTTAATCCCAGGATTACTGACCCCTCATAAGTTAGGTAACCCCTCATAACTTAATTTAAGAGCCCCTGACCCTTCATTCGTTATGTAAATTCTTAAAAATGTTTTTAAAAAACCGTGACGCTCTCATAAATATTCTTTTTTATATTAAATTTGAAAACATTTTCCACCGTGACTGATTGTAATTTTAAGACATGAGTGTATTAATTTCCAATAGTGTATCTTAAAATTGCGAAAAAGTATATAAAAACCATTTTCATATACGGGGATATTAATTTTCAATGTTCACTCTTTTAATTTTAATATACAAATATTAAATTTAAGACAAAATTGTTGATTTTCCTACACTATGTATATTAAATTTCAAATAGTATATTGCTATTAATATATCTGTTTTAAATTTACTATACATGTGTATGAATTTGCATTTCATATTCCGTGTTTGTGAATTTCCGTGACAGTTGTAGCGTAAAAATGTTTGAAATTTCATATCTTTTTTTACAGTGTATTGATAAGTCATAAGTCGCGTATTCACATTTAAGGGTTCGAGTCAGCGTGAAATCGAAAAGAATCGATTTTTTTTAATTTTCAATATTTTCGTTGAACAAATTTTCGAAAACAAAAAAAAATTGCCCGGGCGGAACGATGACATAGAAATCTTTATACAAATAATCAGATCTCTAAACATTTTTTTATGCCCATAACATGCGAAATTTTTATAGTGATCAAAATGCAAAAATAAAACTAAGCGTCTCGAGGTCGAATTTGAACAAAAATGATGTGGCCTTTTAGCTTCAAGCACAATTTTGCTCATGCAAAAAATTTTGCATAAGTTATATATTTGTGCGTGGTAAAATAAATATTCCTTTGCTGAATACATACGGAGTAAAGAAAATATGTATTGAAATGAATTTGAATCTCGCGCGCTTGCAGCGCAGAACTTATTTGTATGTAAGCAATGAAAATGCCTAAAAGAGGTGATTGGTTGATTCAAAGATGATATACCATTCCATATACCAAGTAAAAAGAATCCTTCTAAAACAATCCAAGGGAATGCCTTGGAAAAAGAAAATCCAAAAGAACGCTTTTTTCGGGATTTTTTTCTCTGCAGTTGCCATGTTCACAGCGTTCCATACGTCCCGGAATAATATCTGCCGGAACGTCTGGAACGCCGATGGAATACTGAATGCATCGTATGTGTATTGTCAACGAATTACACGCGCCCGGTTCGGATTTATTAGTGTTTACTAGCTTATGAGTAGTTTATTCGTGTTAAAAAGATAATTTATTACTGTGTGAGCCGCTTGTGAAATCTAGTAAAAGTGTGCTTTGTTTGTCTTAGACAAACTGGACAAACCGCACCATCGGCTGTCACACAGCCGTTGGTTATATCAGTATTATATTTACTTTATTGAATAATTGACAAAAACGACTATTAAATTTTTTAATTTTTCAACTCATTTTCCGATCGTAAGATTGAGATTTTTTCAGCGAGGCAAAGTTTATTTCTCGTGCGATAACCTAAAAACTGTTAAAGAAAGTGTTTATTATCATCTAGAACAAATTTAGCAATTTTTGTCTCAAGACATATTGTCCCTAATAAATATGAAATAATAAAAAAATAAATTAAATTGAAAAATTGTTGAAAGTCATTAAAAAATGGTTTCTAAACTTATAATACCCTTCAAAAATATTGTTTGTCCCACAGGAAGTGTCAACCAGCGATGCCAGAGTCTGCGGAACATTTTGCCAGATGTTGAACTTTGAAGGCTCTTTCCCGAAACCTAGTATTTCAAATACTCGGCGCGTGATCCAGAAAGAACCGCTGGACAGACTGTTCTGCGATGTCTCATTTTCTTCGTAATGCTTTTTCCCATGGGGTGAACGCGGCACATTTTGATTTAACTCAAAATTGTGACCAGGACAATGCCTGGAAAGTTCAAAATAGACTAACAATTCCAAAACAGGCCTGCAACTTTGAAATAGAGGGCTAAAAAAAAAGTGCTGCGTTCACCTTTTGCGGAAAAGTGTCACAAGAAAAATGAGACGTCGTAGGGTAAGATCCATTGAGTGGTTTATTCCGAATCACGCGCAGAGTGTAAAAACTCAAGTCTAGGTTTTTCAGGAAACTCGTACACCTTAAGGGTTCCAACTAGTCCCAAAAAGTTGTTCATTTGGAACCTCAAATGGTAGACGATGGATCATTTTTGTAGGCATTCTATAAAAATTACACATGATTATTAAAAATCGCCGTTATGACGCTGACTCAACCCCCTTAAATATCTTTTTGTTAAATTGTCTTTCATTTTCTTTAAACTCATATGAAATGTTGAATTATCGTTAAGAGTTATTATAAATAATATATCAACCAAATATTATCATTGAAAAATATTATTATTAAAATATTTAATCACCTTGGAAATTAATAAAAATGTTGATGACAGAAATTACCTGGTATTGTTTACTTACTATTCTTATGTTGCGATGAACGTGGGCGAAAAAACATGGGCTGCTCTGTCTCATAGAGCTCGGTCTTCCACGGAGGGATTTCATGGTCGGGCGACTTAATTTTTATGCTTGGGTCCCGAGAATGCTTGCTGACGGTAATTTTATAGCTATACGCTTGCGCTCTGCTGGGGCTAGTTGTCGTGAATTCGACATGGAAAACATGAAGTGATTGCAAAGACCCTAATTTAGTAACATTCTAGTGCATTAGTCGAAAAAGCGTGACCGTCCGTTCAGGATCCCAATTGGGCTTCCAGGATATGGCTCTAGGGAGTTAGAGAAAACCGGTCGGGGCCTAGTCACAGCCTTAACCAAATTGACGCACGGGATGTCTTGTAGTAGCGTAATGATATTTAAATGAAGGGTCATGTCTTTGAAGATTTGGTTGGTTCTGTGTGCAAAATTTTGGGTAATATGGTGTCTTGGATTAACAGTTTGGTCTGCTGCCTTTTTATGGATTCATGCGGAAATTCACGAGTTTAAATTTTCGTTCGGTTTTTTGGGAGCTGTTTATTTAATGTTCTTGGCATTTTAAGATTAAGCTCGATTTTTTTAAGAAGAATCAGCTTCTTTTAACTTCTCTGCCAGCTCGAATCTGTAAAGAAATTTATTCGGAGTAGTTTATATTGAGTACCCGACGACTTCGATCGACCAGAAGACCCAGACGATGAGGGATGAGATTGTTCGTTTGTTTTTACGTTTCGATCTAAATTCGGATCATCTTGAGAAATTTATTTCCAATCATTGGACGTAATCTTCGATGTTATAAGTGCTGTGTATGTTCGAGGTGTATCTTCGAGCCGTATCTTCGAAGCATCTCGAAATTGGAATTTATAATTTGATATTTCGGGCATGCACAGCCACTGCGTGTGGATGCCAACGACGGTGATTGGTGTTCCAGTAGACGTTTCCGTGGTATTTGGAGTAGTTGCTTTGAGAATAGTTCGGACCTGCTTTTTCAGAGTCAGTGATACGAATGCTCTTCTAGTTGACGTTCCAGCTTGGTATACCTGGATTAGGAACATCCCAGCTTCACAACGTTGTTCAAGTGTATTAAGTAAATCATGAAGTTTGTTGACTCGATTTTTATCTTCTGACAGAAGCGACGTTATCGCATTACTGAGGCAACCACGGCGAATCCTATTATACTTAAAGTATCACCAAATTCCCATCCTTTCTTAGCACTGCCCCCGTAGACATTCTTGTTAACGCGGGACTAATCTTGGGTATCGTGAAGGCGCTTTGGCCAGAAGTACGAGGTCATTTTGCTGAGACTGTATCTGGATATGCTTTATCCACTTCTGTGAGCAGCCAGCTGGCTCAACGTCCACATGGATTTTGACTTGCGGATCTTCTTTTTTTGATGGATCACTGTCAAGGATTTTTAGTGCTCCTGTATTAAAAGCCTTCGCAACATCTGGGGTCGGGACGTCGAACGGCATTGTTTCCTTATTTAGAGAAATAGATCCAGCCACTATTATGCACGATAGCCCGGGTCTACAATATCGTAGATTTTTATGAAACTTGTTTACTGTTATTTACTATACCCTTGTCTTCATCTATGATAGAAATATAGAAACGTTTCTGGCACCATGAATCGTTTCGATCTGGATATGCTCAACAAAATAAATACCACTTCTGTTTTGTGTACACCGATTGAACTGCACCGTTATACAATGTTTTCGACAATTCCCTAGATAATGAAGGTTGCGAGAATTGGAATCGATATAAAGATTATACTGTTCGAATACAAGAGTTTCCCTGGTTTCACAAGTCGTCTCTGAGTAATCGTTAGCGTCTATATTCTGAGATAGACAGATTGGATGGCCACAGATTTACACGCTAGTAGTGATGCCGGTGAGACAAGACTAGTCTCGGTCTCGTCGAGACTCTTGTCAAAATTTTCGATATTTAGCGAAAAAACGAACGTCAAATCATTTCCAACGCTATTTCATTGCTGTTACTCTTTTTTTGTTTCATCTTACTATGTTTCGAAACAAAACGAGAGCTTTGACGCGATTATTCATTATTTTCAGAAAAAAATTCAGATAATTCGCGTTCTATCTCACGATTACGTAATTCCATTATTCGCCAACTTACTATCAGCTTGAAATTTTATACTTAAGGGTTTTGAGGATGGCTGATTACGAATCTGCACCCAAAATTTATCAATTCAAGATAACGGACCAAAATCGCAAAAAATCGCTTAATGAGAGCGAATGTTGGAACCAAGAGTTTTTGCGGTTATTGATTACGAATTTGCACTGAAAATTAGAAATTCAAGAGACCGAAAAATGCAAACAGTCATTACAAAATGTCAAATGTAATGTCGTTTGATGACCAAACGACTATTTTGCTTCCTCATAGAGGGAGCTTCGTTTTCGTGAACAATGTGTGTTCGAGATTTTCATGTCAGTAAGTTTAAAATGTCCTCAATCATCGAAAAATCATATTTTTTAAAAATATCCGGATGTATGTGTGTGCCTGCGTCGAAAAATTCGAACAGTTATATGTCAAGACCACACTGGAGTAACGAGCCAAAATTTCGCACATAAGCTGGGCTGCACAGTCTCTTTATTTGCTATGAATTTTGCAAAAATTCATATGCGTGTGCGAACTTTATGCGACTTTTAAATTTTCAAAAAAGGGCAGTTTTTAAAAAATTATCCCGTAGTTTGAGTGATAAAGATTGTTGGTATTGTAATTCCGCAAAAATCGCTCAAGAGATTCGTGATTTATAAAATTGTGAATTTTTCGCAAAAAGCGCGTGATCGTTCTAGTTTGCACATATTTCGTGATATCAGGCTGAAAACTTCTACGAAGATAGTTTAATGAAAGAACTTACTTGGTATTCAATTTTGCAAAAATCGCTTGAGCTGTGCAAATTTTATGCATTCTGGAAATTTTCGAAAAAAAGCTTGATTCAAAATTATACGAGATAAAGCTACAGTATAGCTACAGCTACAGTTTAGCTACAATAGCTAAAGCTATTACTTCGATAACCAGAGGAAGTAAAAAAAAAATTTGCAAATTGTAAATTTGCACGTCGCTTCCAGAGTATTTTTTCGTATTTACAAAGCTTTCTTTATGAGGAACCCAAAACAAAATAGGAGGATTTGTAGATGAGAAAACTACTGAGGAAGCGATGTGTAAATTTACGATTTGCAAGTTTTTTCTTTTTTGGTACGTCATATTGTATTCGCCATCTTGAATTTCTGAATTTTCAGTAGAAATTCGCAGTCAGCGACCCCAAAAACTATAGTATACCAACTTTCACTTAGATCAAGCAACTTTTTGCAACTTCAGTCGACCATATTCGATCCGCCATCTCGAATTTCTAAACTTCGGGCACAGATTCGTAATCAGTGACCCTCAAAACCTTCAAGTATAAAATTCGAAGTCGTTAATAAGTCGACGAACAACGGATTCACGTAATCGTGAGATAGCAGCGAATTATTTCCATGTTTTTTTCTGAAACTAACGAATAATTGCGCCAAGGCTCTGGTTTTGTTTCGTTACATGGTAAGATGAAAATGAAAAAAAGGGTAACAACAATGATATAGCGTTGAAAATAATTAGACTTTTGTTTTTTTGAAATCTCTAAAATTTCAACGACAGTCTCGTCTTGTCCTAGTCTCGTCTCGTCTCGTCTCGCGACATCACTACACGCTGGTCTAAGCACAAAATTTCATTTGACGGAATCGGTCTTGCACCCATTCTTGCTTATTAACTCGATATCAATGAATTACCATTTTCCGATGGGAAAATAATGTAAGTATGTAAGAATACATAAGTAATGCAAGAATCATACATATGACTATTCATTCCATATCTAGACTTCATATCTGAAAAATCTATTATTTGTATATCTTTATACATCTGAATAATATTCATTTTTATGACCATCATATATAATCAATAAATTATTTGTATAACGTATCATTAATATATTTTTGACTATACTCTATTTCCTCGGGGAATGATTAAATTAACTTGACGCGCTCGCAAAAATAGAATTTCCTTTTCTTCGAAAATTCAACTAATTCATCCGCTGGAATCCGTTTTATTCTCCTTGAGACTCCTTATTTTTCAACTTAATCGTGGCTTCACTAAGATGGCAAACTCTAGTACTACAATATTCATAAATCACTGCATAAGTTTGAGATCGGCTGTGCGGAAACTAGAGCAAAACTTAAGATCCGAAGAGAAAATACTTGACCTCAATTGAATGGTTTCTCCACTTATTTGCGGAACGCTGAACGAGTTGCTTCCTCGGCTCTTCGCTCTCTGGCAGCAAGAGCAATATATTTGCAGGACCAAATATTTTACCAATGAACTTTCAAAATCATTCGTCAGATCTGACTCTGTCGCTGGCTCATTCATTGTGGTTGTACGAATGCAATTTCCTCCAACTCCCTCTCCGTCATATCTTTTATTCGTTATCGGGAATCATTGCCGGAGGGTTGCATGGCAAATTAGTGTCTTGTCTTTGAAATCGATACACTGTTCATGGAAGTTATTCGCTTGTGAATTCTATCGGAAGATAAAAAATCAAATTATATTTCATCCTCTTTTCGCACAAATCTGGAAAGCCTCCGAAGCATGCTCCCTTGTTATTATCAACGTCCGTTTAGGACAGTCGACTAGATTTCTCGGATTCTTGAAATTCTCAGCTGAGTAATTCGTCCGATTGATCGTAATTATTTTTACGATATATCTGACTCGCAGATACTGTCCAGCGAAACTATGATTGTGCCGTTTGTACGACGTTGAATTTTCTGCAACTATTTATTCGCATCTATGCATGCTTCACGTATTTCTTTAATAATTCTAACGGTCCTCTCGAACTCTTCAAAGCATATGACTATGGTGGGCGAAAGTCATTCACAGCTGTGCCGAGCGAAAGATCGACAGCTGCAAACGAAAAAAAAGAAAAAAAAAGAGCAGCTACTCAGAAGCAGCCAATATAATTCAGCGGCCTGTACAGAAAAGCGAGCTTGTCTAGCTAGATGATCACCACTATTATGGGTTACGAGAGATAAGCCATCGGCGAGGGGCTATCTTGTTTCGAGGGAATAACGCATTTCGCGCGATTCATCACACAAAGATTCACTGTGCACCCACGTCGTAGATTCCATGTATTCGCAATTCGATAAGGAAGTAACGACGTGCGAGAAGGTGCGCTTCGGTCTATCCACTTGAGAGCGCAGATAGGGGCGAGGCTGTTTTCTTCTCGCTTCTTGAATCATCCCGTTCGTAAATTGCCCCGATCTCTTTCGCTGATACAAATCATACGCGTGTAATAAAATTAGCGCCTAATTTGGTAGGATTTTTCCTATTTTTTACGAAAATCGATCCAATCTAACGTGGGGGGTCAGAAATTCTTCCATGAAATCCGTGGAACATAATCTTTAATGTAATCTAACACGAAGAATGTTATGAGAGATGAGCCAAAGCGTCATTCGGACTATTTATCGTCTTTCTTTCGAACGCTGAGTATCCATGAGATTTTAACATATTTATGTATCATGCCTATCATTAAAAGAAACACTGGTTCGTTGTTTCATCGGCATGAAAATATTTGAATCCCGCGGTCCAAAATCTCCGTATAGTATTCCGTCATCATTAGGGCCCGTTATACGAACAGCGTATAACGAACGTATATTTCGTATACTTCAATCCTCGTTATTTTTAACGATTTATCAGCAACGATATTCGTATAATCTTTCCAGTTGACGAGCTCGTTGCTCAGACGTCTTTTGGTCGATGCTAGCATTGCGCAATCACCGAATTCTTTGATTAATCGATTTGCCTTCGACGTGTGTAATGCGCACAAAACTCATCTCGCTTATTTTCGATCGCCGGAGTATTATTTCATCCCAACAAGAAAATGATACTGCGTAGATCCGTAATTGATCATTACAATTTGCTCCTTGTGCCTTTACTGATTTATGCGCATCAGAATACAGCAACGCTTACCCGTGCCGAAATTTATTACCCAAACCTAGCCCTTAGCAAGAATATTAAAGGCTATGGTAATGAAAAATGTTCTCGAAGATCACAAATGCGGCATCGAAAAAACTGTGTCAACAAAAAAATGATTAAATAACGAAGGAACGAGTACTTATTTTTATTTTTTTTATTTTTTACCCACCTCGTGTATTGTAAAAGGCCCCGTGCAGAAATTGTTGTAGGAATCCAGCTGGATTCCCGGAAGTCATCCTAAACACGGATCAGGATCCTTCTGGAAATCGGACCAGATTCCATGACCGGAATGTAACGTTTATAAAATGGAATCCAGCAGAGACTCCTAAATGGATCCGTGACTGCGTCCAGGGCGGATCTTATGTGATGATTAAGTCCATAGCGGATGATTGAAGAACCCTATAGGATCGTCAAATTATTTATATTTATTAAAATAGGCACTTTTCAAGAAGGCACCTCAGCTGCAAACATTATCTTCATTCATAACTAAAGTATTCCGTGAGCGTGTGTTTCCCAAATGACTTGCTGAAGCGCACCCTATAATTAGTCGCAATTATTGTAATAACAAAAAATATGAAATAAAAAATATATGGTTTTAGCCTTATAATAACCAATCAACCTAGGGCCAATCAAGGATCCAGCAAGGACTCTTATTAGGGTATCCCTAAGAAATCTCGATCGAGATTTTACAGGAAACTGGTAGATCCAAGCATATTTTTGCATGGGAATATTCATTTCGGAGTTGCACCAACAAATCCCGATCTGGATTTAATCGAAATAAGAATTATTAGCTTGCCAGTTCGCGTGACGAGTTGGCATCACTGATGGAGAATAAAAACCTCCCTAAAAGTCTCGATTTTATATGAGGTAGACAGGTCGTTGGTTGCAACAACGAATTTTTGGAGCGGGTGCCTTTGGCATCGTTCAATTGTGGAAAAACGATTATACGAACGAGATGATCGGCAAGTTGAAAAATTTCAAATATTCTAAATTTTTTCAATGAATTGCTGTATAAAAAAGGAAATCAAGCCAAAAAACCATCATTCATTAATTTTCATTTGTTAGTGCCAAGTTAAAATAGTGGGTTTTCAGACTTCGAGAAGAAGTAGTGCAACGAAAAATGCGAGTCACTTTGAACACTGTAATATACGTGATGTTAAACTCTTTCTAAATTCTCAATGTTACCCTTATGGAAATTTGAATCTTGATATTGGTCATAATCAATATGCTCTTTTGTATGATATTCTGTATGATATGTACGCCAATTTCCAAGCCTTGTATTATGGAAAAGAATCTGAGCCATTGTTAAGTAAAACGGATTTTCCAAAATATGTTCCACTCATTGTCATCGATTGTTTGAAACAAAATGAGTACCTAAAATCGGATTCAGTTGATATTCGTTTGGAAGTCGAGGCAGCTAATCCGTTTTCAGCTCAAACATTAGCGTACTGTTTGATATTGCATGATAAAATCGTCGAGTATAATCCAATTAGTGGTAATGTTAAGAAATTGATGTAGAGATTAATGTAAAATAGGGTAAGGTATTTTAAATAAAAAAATATTTGGCGTGAAATGGTGTTTATTTATTTACATTATCCTATTTTTCCATTGATATAATTTCCATAAATTCTTTCAAGTTCTTCATGCGATCATGTAATTGTTCAGCAGAAGCTATAATATCATTAATGAGTTCATCATCAAGATATGCATATTCCTGCGACTTTATTTTGCGTTTTAGCCGAGATATTTCCGTCGTAAAATCAGTATTGTTTAATGACAAATTTTTAACAGGCTCATCAATAATGTCAATTGTTTGTAGCAAATATGTGCACTTTGCACGAGGTTTCGATTCTTCACTTGATTCTCGTTCACGTCGAACTTTTTCCAAATTCTTTTGAAAATCGAGTATATCTCGGAGGAAATCGTAGGCTGTATCTGGTGAATCATCTCCGAAATACTTCAGTACAACATCGTCGTAGTCGTAGCGATATGGTAGAAGACAACACAAACGTTACACTTCGTCGGACATTAATCCATCCATTATGAGCTTTTTTTTTTATTTCGTGATATTCTGCCTCGTTGTCGGAGTTAGACTGAATGAAAAATGGCGGATGGAGTCTGTTTTATAGAAATTACTCCCACCATTTTCCAAAATGTTCTATAGGATGTTGTCATTTCAAAAATAATTTTGGTTTATTCGTCCTCCCCTTCCCCCTTGCCATGGAAGTTTCGAGAACCTCCTCGAAGATTTTAAACGGATGCGCAACTACGTAATTCTGCAAACTGCGCAGCTCCCCCAGAAAAAATCTCGTGGTAGACAGGACGTCCTTGAAATTCCAATCCCCTTTCCCCAGCCGCATATGTCCAGAAGCACTTTTTTCTGCACAATTCAATGACGTCGCAGCTCCCCCACCCCCCATGGAACTCTCTAGAACATTCGAAAAGATTTGCGAGTCTGAGGGAATCATCGATGGGTATGATGTCACCGATGATGATGATGATGATGAAGGCGCTTAATCGTTTCAAGGAAACTGACAAAATGACGACCGAGTAGGGCCATCAGATTGTTACGGATGCGCAACGACGTATTTTTGCTCATAGTAAACAAAAAGTCCTTGAAATTATTACCCCAGCTAGAAGCCGCATGCGCAATGATATAATTTTCCAAACTACGAAGCTCCTCCACCCCCATAGAAAATCTCGTGGTAAATAGAAAGTCCGTGGAATTCCTACCCCCGACCGGACAAAGATGAAAAAACGCCGACGAAAGCCTTCGCTAATGAAATGTAAAAGAGAATAAGGGGTTTTGAAATCTTTTATTTTTTTCGAAGATATTTTTTCTCAACTTTCTATAATTCAAAAATACATTTTTTTTCAATGTTTCCACCATGCATTTACACATGAGAAAATTCGCATTTGTTGTATTTTCCACCAATGTAGCGGACGTAAAGATGATTTTCTAAGGCAGCTTGGCACATCTGTTCAAATTGTTGCTTGTCGTTTTGCAACAACTTGATAATCCTCTCAGGCGAAAATACCGAAAATTCGTCATTAAACACCGCGGTTATCCGAGGACCGTACATGGTGGTAACACTTTTCACTTCGGTGACTTGATAGGTTTTGCCGGGTTCCAAGTCCGTGAATTTTTTCGCTGGCAGGAAATCATCTAGACGGCCAATTTTGTTGATTTTTGTCAAATCCATTTCCTTGTTGTTGCAATTGGAGGCGACGTAAGGTCTTTGAGGGATGGTTAATATCATTTCTCGATCGAATCAGATTTTTCACTTCTTGAAATTGTTGCAATAACAACTCGATGCGTACTTTTAATTCTACCTGCTTATTTATCGATCGTTGGAATTCGACTGATGGAGTATGCTGGAATGTCGATTCTTTTATACCATAGATCCCTACCCCCAATATATCTCGAAGCACTTTGATAGTTATTGTGATATGATATTAGAAAGAGACAGACATATTTCGGAAAATTGTTTTTTAGTCCTAAGCTTTGATGGCTATTGTAATGTGATATCGTAAAAATATTTCTGCGCATTATTTTTTAGCGGTATGCTTTGATAGTTGCTGTAATATGATATTGGAAAGAGACAGAGATATTTCCGAGAATTGTTTTTAAGCGGTAAGCTTTGAAAAAATTATTGTCATAGCATATCGTAAAAATATTTCTGCGCATTATTTTTTAGCGGTATGCATTGATAGTTATTGTAATATTATATTAGAAAGAGACAGAGATATTTCCGGGAATTGATGTTCAGCGGTATGCTTCAATGATTATTGTAACATGATATTTGTGCGCATTATTTTTTAGTAGTATGCTTTGATGGTTATTGTAATATGACATTAGAAAGAAACAGAAATATTTCGGAGAATTGGTTTTAGTCATAGGCTTTGATAGCTATTGTAATATATCGTAAAAATTTATCTGGCCATTATTATTTATTGGTATGCTTTGATAGTGTTGTAATATGATATTAGAAAGAGACAGAAATATTTCTGAGAATTGTTTTTCAGCGACAAGCTGAAATCTCGTGGTAAACAGGATGTCCTTGAAATCCCCTTTCCCTACTTCCCCCTCGTATGCCGTAAAGCATTTTTTCTGCGCAATTCAATGACGTCACAGCTCCTCCACCCCCTTCTAGAACATTCGAGAGCTGACCGTTATTACCCTCACCTGGTCCATAATGTCCCAACCTTTTTTCCTGCGCATGCGCAAAACAGAAAGTCCTTGAAATTCCTACCCCTCTCCCAGCTAGAAGCTTGATGCGCAATATCTGTGAACTGCGCAGCTCTCCCACCTTCCGTAGAACATCTCGTGGTAAACAGGACGTCTTTTAAATTCCTACCCCCTCCCTCCCTCCACCCCTCTATGCCATGACGTAATTCTGCGAACTGCGCAACTTCCCCCACCCCCTACAGAAAATCTCGTGGTAAACAGGACGTCCTTGAAATTCGTACCTCCTCTCCCTTCGCCACTCTCATAAAAAATCTCGTGGCAAACAAAAAGTCCTTGAAATTTCTGCATGATGACGTCATCATCCCCCTTCCCCCTTCTAGAACCTTCTAGAACATTCGAGAACATTCGAGAAACCCCACCCCTAACCGTGCGCATGCGCAAGCCCCGCCCCTATTCCTGCGCAAGCGCAGTGGCGATTTCGTATCCAGAACCCGCCTTGCCTATCTAATAATAATAATAATAATAATAATAATAATAATAATAATAATAATAATAATAATGAACTCTCAAAACTGTATTCCAGAATACCTGACCCCTCATAACTTAAATTACCTCTCATAACTTAATTGCGCGACCCCTGATCCCTCTCAGTAAAAACGTTTAGAATATCATATCTTTTTTTAGTGTGTAACTTCCACATTATATTGCCACAATGTACCAAATGTTACATTACTGTAATGTAACAAGTTATTTACTAGTTATGTGACCTACATGTAACAAATGTTACATAACATGGTACTTGCATGTTATATAACAGCACCGTTACATAGGAATAACATTGCAACATTACATGTATAACTTCCATGTTATATTGTCGCAATATAGCATATGTTACATTACGGTAATGTGACAAAGTTATATTGCCGCAATATAACATATGTTACATCGCTGTAATGTAACAAAGTTACATTGCAGTAATGTAACCTACATGTAACAAATGTTGCATAACATTGTTACTTGCACATCATATAACAGCAACGTTACATAGGAATAACATTGTAACATTACATGTAACTTTCATGTTACATTGCGGCAACATAACGTGTTCACTGGATAATTTATTTAATTTTCATCCGCCATATTGGATCTGCCATTTTGAATTTCGAAAAACTAACATTGGATTCATAATCAGTGACCCCGAAAACCCCCGCATAACAAGTTTCAGGCCAAATAAATCAATTTTGAAAAAGTCCTCCGCTATATTGAATTCGCCATTTCGAATTTTGAAAATCTGACATTGGATTCATTATCAGTGACCCCGAAAACCCACAAGTGATCATTTTTATGAGCGTAGCTTCACGTAATTTGATAATTTGCAATTTTTTTGCAATTATTATATATATTGATTTTTGACAAAGTTATGAACGTTTGAATGCAAAAGTGGTTTCGATCGAAACCACTCGGCCTTCAAGGGTTGATGTCTTTTTCACTGTTTTGAGCTAAAAAATTTGATTTTCTTTCAATGCGACTCCTTCGATTTAAAAAAAAAGTAATTATAAAATTCTACGCAAAAAAAAAAATTTTTGAGATTTTACTGAAGAAGGGATTGAAATAAATTCTATGGAGAAAAAAATTCGATTTTTTTTTCGTAATTTCGTAATTTCATAATCTATTCATCCATTCATCCATCCATCCATCCATCCATCCATCCATCCATCCATCCACCCATCCATTCACCCATTCACCAATTCTTCCATTCATCCATCCATTCATCCATTCATCCATCCATCCAACCAACCCACCGACCCACCCAGACACACCCATCCATCCATCCATCCAACGATGTTAAATTTACAAAAATATAATAAGTTAAGCGACGCACATTTTGAGCAACGAGTACTCGCTAAGGTGAACATTAAAAGGATGATTTATGAAAATGTGACGACATAAAATGAATGTAATTAAATATAGCCATGTATAGCCAGGGATGCTTACTGTATATTTTTTTCAATACACTTTTTTGTAAATTCAAATTTTCTCTTTTATTATTAATTAATTAATTCATTAATTCATTAATTCATTAATTCATTCATTCATTCATTTATTCATCCATTCATCCATTCATCCATTCCTCCATTCCTCCATTCATTCATTCATCCATTCATACATCTATCCATCCATCCATCCACCAATCCATTCACCCATACGCCCATTTATCCATTCCTCCATCTATCCATCCATCTATCCATTTATCCATCCACCCATTCACCCAGTCATCCATTCATTCATCCATCCATCCATCCATCCATCAATCCATCTATGCATCCACCCAGACCCACCCATTCGTCTATCCGTCCGTCCGTCCATTCATTAATCCATCCGTCCATCCATTCATTCATTTTTTTAAATCTATTTGCTTATTTATTTATTTAAATAATCAATTTTTAATTTATTCATTTATTGAATTAATTTTGAATCCCAACATTGAGATTAAATTTTTAATCCCAACATTGGGATTAAATTTTTAATCCCAACATTGGGATTAAATTATTAATCCCGACAATGGGATTAAAAAATAATTTTTTATTTTTAATCTCGACATTGGGATTAAAAAAAAAATTTTTATTTTTAATCCCGACATTGGGATTAAAAAATAATTATTTAATTTTTAATCCCGACATTGGGATTAAAAAATCATTTTTTATTTTTTAATCCCGACATTGCGGATTAAAAAATATTTTTTAAATTTATGATTCAAATTTTTTGAATTTAAAATTTCGCAACCCTGCTTACTTGTAACCCAGAATCTGTAGAAAAAATTGCAGAATTTAAAAAATGGCGTTTTTTCAGTTATCCCTTTTTATTGAAGTATTTTATTCAAAAAAAAATATTTTTCTCATTTATTTTGAAAAATATGCAAAATATCAAAATTTTTCAGGATATGTTTATTTTTATTTTATTTTTTACTCATGTAAGATGTATTAGGAATTGATTCTTTCATTTTATTTTATAAACTGAAGAAAATAAAATTATAACAAAAAATATGAGGCAGCCGCATCCCACTTTATAATGATGAAAGATATTACTTATTTTTGACCCAGAATCTATGGGAAAAATTGCAGAATTTGAAAAATCGTGTTGTCTCAGTTATTCCTTTTTCACACAAAAATGATTGTCGCGTCATTTGAAGGAGTGACGAGAAAAATCTTTAAAAAAATTATAGGCTGTTTTTGAAGTGGAATCAATGCGAAAAAAAGTTATGCAAGGATCTGATGACCCGAAGGAAATCACCCTACGATTTCACTTGGAATGCCCAATGTGCATATCAAAAAATATGAATGTATGCATCGTAATTTTGCTGCATTCGTTTCGGACGCTTTGAGCATTGTGAGCGCCACATCCTGTAACCATTTTATATGTCGATATATGTATATTGTATGTCTATACATACGTCTTGAAAGCGCGTAAGCGTCAGCCTCATATTCAAATTTCGATTCAACAGTAGAATAATTATTTTTTTACCATCTCTCCATGAATCTGAATGAATAATCAATTGTATATAAATATGTATATATATATTTATTTATCATTGGTGAGAATATTTCTTCAGCGACTAAAGAAATATTTTCACTAAATATATATCCATGATATTATATATATATGTATATAGATATATATATGGGGCATTGCAAGCGAAATCGAGGCGTCATTTCCCTCAGGTAATCAGATCCTTTATTTCATTGATTCCACTTCAAAAATAGCCGTATTGTTTTATAGAATTATTTCGACACTCTTTCAAGCGACGCGCCGATAAACTTGAAAAACACTATTTTTAAAATTATGCAATTTTTTCCACAGACTTTGGGTTATAAATAAGTAATATAGATCATGATTAGAAAGTGGGATGCGGCTTCCTTATATTTTTTAAAATAGTTTTTTCATTTTTAGTTTCTAAAATAAAATTAAAAAATTAATTCTTAATATACCTTTTAGAAGTAAAAAATAAAATAAAAATAAAACATGTCCTGAAAAATTTTGATATTTTGCATATTTTTCAAAATGAATGAGATTTTTCTTTTTCAATAAAAGATTTTTCTCAGTTACTTTGGAAAATATGCAAAATATCGAAATTTTCCAAGATATGTTTTATTATTTTTTTTTCACTTTTATGAGGAATATTAGTTATTTTTGTCCTATTTTAAAAACTAAAAAAAAAAAAAAATTATAAAAAAAATATGAGGCAGCCACATCTCACTTTCTAATCATGATATATATTACTTATTAATGATCCAGAATCTGTGGAAAAAATTGCAGAATTTTGAAAATGGATTTCTCAATTTTCAAAATTCTTTTATTACAGATTTGCCAGTAACTTTGCCATTTTTCAAAATTAGGGTCTATGGCTTGGTTAATAGGTGCAACAGGGTTTGTAAAACGTAAAAACAATTTAAACAAAAAATCGATTTTTTCCAATTTCACGCTGACTGGACCCCCTTAAAAAAATGTGCCACACTCATCCCCGACGGCAATCCATTACGAACAAAATGAGACTAGTTAGACCTCGATCCGTTCACTGGTCTTTTCTGAATCACGCGCAGACTGAAAAAACTCAAAATGCTGTGCATCAGGGTGACAGTGGACCTTAAGGGTTTTCTTTTAAGCTAAAAGAAAGCTTGAAGAGCGTAGAAGAATATAACTTATCGGTTATATTGCTACGCAGAGTTGGAAAAAAGATCTTGCAGTTTCGCAGTGGCAATTTCTTAACCGACTCAGTCCCCTTAAATAGTTTTTTTTTTTAATAAAAAGGGTAAGTATCCGTATCGAAAAGGATAGTCGCCCCATATGCTTTTTCGGTTCGTTGCCCTAACGGCAACATGACAAAACCCCATTTGTACCCAGGCGTGATCTTTGCTGGACTAAAGTTAGTTTAACACTACCATTTAAAGAACTAGATAAAAAAGAAAAACTGTTAACTCAAAGTTTTAAACAAAAATTGAATTAATAATAATAAAATAATAAAATATCAAATCTTAATATTAATTATCAACTCCCTCGAAGTATTTTCGACGTGAGGCGACGATCCGCCACATTGGGCAACTATCCCTCTTTGGAGACGTCAAATAAAATGGGATTTACTTAAAAACAATATTAATTGGGTTTACAAAAATAGTGGACAATGAAAGATTAAAGACCAATGTTTGAATTAACACGAAGCATATTTTCAGTAGATACTTAATTTTTAAGTAATAGAGCTTTTTCCTTAAGTGGGACAAATATCCGGCTTTCACCCTACGGGTAATCGTCGTAAAAGCATTTCGGGACAAAGTGATTGGTATAAATTTGATAGAACAAAAAGGTGATTTCTTAATTTTTCCTTCCTCATTCAAAGAAGCTTCGTTCATACATGCCAATTATGATAAAACAATGCGCAAACTTTGAATTTGTAGGGTTTTTGTGGGTATTGCTAGATTATCCGTATTAAAAATAATAACCCAATATCGAAAAACTTGCGAATTCTACATCTTATTTTTCTTCGATCTGACATAGCAGCATTTATCAAGAGTTATTTTTTACTTTGTGTTTGAAAACTTTAAAATTGACACCCTTGATTGCGGATAAAACATGGTTCCACTTCTCCTGAAATAAAGTACATATACTTTCGTAATCCATGCAGTTTGATGACTTTTTCGAATTTTCGTGTTTTTGAAAATCTTTTTTCGGTATTCCTTCTATTTCAACATGAACACTCATATTCTGTTGAGGAACTTGGAAAAGTTACGCCCCAATATTTTTGTACGTAGCAAACAACGAAGAAACTAAAAATGAACACAAAATTTAATATCTACAATATACTGAAAGCAATGAAAAGAAAATGAAGTTTATTGATAAATATTTTTTTTATTTGTTTAAAAAACTGTTTTTACCAGTTAATTTCTTAATAACGAGCTTCCTAATCGTCGTGAAATTTTTACACGACCTCTTAAATACCTCATACCAAAACGTACCGAATTTTCAGAATTTTCTCGTCATTTTTTATTTGAACCCTTAAGGAGGTTGAAGAAATGATGATAGCATTCTGAAAATTTGGTATGTTCTTACATGAAGTATTCAGGAGGTCGTGTAAAAATTTCACTACGATTAAGAAGCTATTTATTGAACACTGAACATTCAAAAGTTTCATAGCTTCTAAAAAACCTTGATGCAGAATACATTTTCAAGGCGTCTCACGTCAAGCTATACGGCAACCAGATAGATTGATAAACGAGAGTCTTCCGATCTTTCCCCGCTCTGAAACGACACTCTCTACGACATCGCCTTGATCCTCTTAAAACGTATATATATTTATATATTGTAACACGAAATCGTGCACATATGGACAGTTCGGAAATAATGTCGGTAGCGGGTTGGATAGCTCAGTTGGAAGAGCACTCGACCGGCAATCGAGAGGTCCCGGGTTCGAATCCCGGTCCCGTTCCTCCGCATTTTTTTCTGAATTGTCCATAACGCAAAAAGCGTTATAATATATATATATATATATATATATATATATATATATATGGGAAGATCCATTACTTTTCGAACTTATCCTGCGGGGTCGGATCAGCGATTTGGCTGCTGATTTTTTTCAAGAAAGTAGGTCATAAGAAAAGACGATCTTGAAATTTTCAGCTCAAAATAATAAAGTTTGTTGGCGGTAGAAATTTTGGAATTTGAAAAAAAAAATCGATTTTTCAGTCATTTTCACGATATTTTGCACGAACATCTACGAGGCATGAGCAATCAAGTAGAACGGCATTTCCCTTCTTTGACCTCCTATTTTCAATAAAAAAATAGTTTTTTAGGCAAAAGCAAAATCCGGTTAATTGCGGACCCCTTCCTTGAACTTCTATTTTCGCAAAATTTTGCGTAAACTTGAAACGCTGTCAGGTCAAGGATTTTCTACGCAGACTAATTTCCGATGGCTCACATTTTTCATCTTGGTATGTACAATAATTATCTACACTAATTTTTAGAAATTGCAACGTTCTTTTTTATACACGGCCTCGCAAAGCCAACGAAATTTTGAAAAATCGCTGTTTTCAGACAGCCGTAACTTTTTTCTATCAACTTGAAATCGCTTGAAATTTTCAGGGAATATACTTTATTATATCCCCAAACAACGCTGAAAATTTCAAGCTTGGTTTTGAACTGGTTTACGAGCGGTGAATTTTTAAAATGGTCCAGTTTTCTTTGTAATCTTTCCTGTTTTGTGGCATTATCAATGACTTACTGAATTGCGCGTGTAAAATTTACGCTTTTCTCTTAATAAGTGTAATAAAAAAGTATGAAAATCTTGCAAAATTATATATCAAAGTAATGTTATAAAAATTTGACCTAGAGCCCTATAATATATACCGCTATACACTCTACGAGAATAGGATTATTATAGTTATATAATATTTTTATTTATCTTTTACATTATATTTTAGGATTCAAATTTGTGTTTTTGATTATCTTTATCGAACGAAGTGATACTCATTGCTATACTCTTATCGTCAATGGGCTTATAGCAATGGTACAATCTTGTGTCCTTGATGGCCTTACTGCTGTCCAACGCTGCAGATGTCCAACGGAGTCAAAGACATTTAAAAAAACGATTTTACAGCGTTAAGACCATCAAGGACACAAGATTGTACCATTGCTATAAGCCCATTGACGATAAGAGTATAGCAATGAGTATCACTTCGTTCGATAAAGATAATCAAATACACAAATTTAAATCGTAAAATATAATGTAAGAGATAAATTAAAATATTATATAACTATAATAATCCTATTCTCGTAGAGTATGTATTTTTCTCATATAGCGGTATATATCATAGGGCTCTAAGTCGAATTTTTATAACATTACTTTGATATATCATTTTGCACGATTTTCATACTTTTTTATTACACTTATTAAGAAAAAAGTGTAAATTTTACACGCGCGATTCAGTAGGTAATTGATAATGCCATAAAACAGGAAAGATTACAAGGAAAACTAGACCATTTAAAAAATTCACCGCTCGTAAACCAGTTAAAAACCAAGCTTAAAATTTTCAGCGTTGTTTGGGGATATAATAAAGTATATTCCCTGAAAATTTCAAGCGATTTCAAGTTGATAGAAAAAAGTTACGGCTATCTGAAAACAGCGATTTTTCAGAATTTCGTTGGCTTTGCGAGGCCGAGTATAAAAAAGAACGTTGCAATCTCTAAAAATTAGTGTAGGTAATTATAGTATATACCAAGACGAAAAATTTGAGCCGTCGGAAATTAGTCTACATGGAAAATCCTTGACCTAACAGCGTTTCAAATTTACGCAAAATTTTGCGAAAATAGAAGTTCAAGGAAGGGGTCTGCAATTAACCGGATTTTGCTTTTGCCTAAAAAACAATTTTCTTAATGAAAATAGGAGGTCAAAGAAGGGAAATGCCGTTCTACTTGATTGCCCAAGCCTCGAAGAAGTTCGTGCAAAAAAATCGTGAAAATGACTAAAAAAACGATTTTTTTTTCAAATTCAAAAATTTCTACCGCGAACAAATTTTATTATTTTGAGCTGAAAAATTCAGGATCGTCTTTTCTTATGACCTACTTTCTTGAAAAAAATCAGCAGCCAAATCGCTGATCCGACCCCGCAGGATAAGTTCGAAAAGTAATGGATCTTTATATATATATATATATATATATATATGTGTATAATTGGCGTTCATACCGGAAACCCTCTAGACGAAGCTGGCGAACTGTTACACGTGTTACCCCCCCCCTAACTGTTTTACAAAGAAACACACACGCGTATTTGCGTTTCCGGCTTATGCGTTATCGTCGCGTAATATCACCTCCTGTGCTCCAGAGATAACGGAGATCGGCGCAGAATGGGGCATTTGAATAAAATGTCAAATGTATAGAGAGGGTATTTTCAACTGTTATTAATTGACATTTAGTAAAGGGTATTTTCAACTGTTTTTTAATTGAAATTTAGTGAAGGGTATTTGCAACTGTTTTTCAATTCAAATTTTCAATTGACATTTAATTTAAGTGAAATTTTTGGAATTTGTGGGTGCGTCATTTATGTTATGATTTAGTTACTACACTCGTTCATGTGCGCGGAACAAATGAATTGAGATTAAAAATCTAGAAACACTGGACAAATAGCTGGAGAATTTTGTGGAACTCTCAGGGATTCTGCATGTTCGGAAAAATGCCTGAATTGACTGGTTGGGAAATTGGGAGAAAAAGGTGGAAGATTGAAGCGACGAAGTGGCTGCAGGCTCGTCGTGGGCGACGAAAAAACTCACTCGCGTAAACACAATATTTCGTTATTTATTCTCAAAATGGTTAAATGTTCTAAAATAATGAGATAATGTTCAAATAAATCGTTCTTTTCGCCGTGGCGATTTTCACGCTCAATCGAAGAGATGCCGGAAAATGGCGGACGTCGCGTACGACGCCACGTGGAACGTGAATAATGTCTTTCGTGAATAGTCGCGAAAAACCGCATTGAATTCGAAGTGAATATTTTCCGTGAAGCGACCGCGTGAAGCCAGACCGTTTTCGCTCTTGGCCGGTCGTAAATCGTCCAAGAGCTCGTGAAAATACAGGAAGAAAAACCGAGAAATTGAAAGATTGCCGATAATCGATGTAAATCGAAGGGCTCGCCAGAACGAAGTGACGAGGCGATGATCGATCACCCGCGAGAGAGCCGCCGTGAGGAGGGGATAGAGTCGCGAGAGCCACGGGTATTGCAGAGTCCAGCGAGAGCTTGACCGTTCACTGAGGGTCTCTGGCGGGAGCTTTGGCAACTACACGCTTTTCTGAACACACTCCCCGCCTTCGGCAAACTCCGTTGACGAAGAGTCCGTTGGCACAATGCATAATTTTGCGATCGGCCGCTTGAAGGTGGAAGGTGCCGTTCCAAGTATGACGACTCGAGTAAGGCCGTCTTCGCCAGGGTGAAGTTCGAGGATCCGCGCGAGTGGCCACCGCGTCGGAGGAGGTCTCTCCTCTGTTATGAGAACGAGTGACCCCACTCGTATCTCATTAGAAGGACGGTGCCATTTTGAAGTTGAGAGACTTTGATGAAGGTACTCTCTTGACCATCTCTACCAGCGAGACAACCGAGATTCCGCCGTTGAGGTCGGAAATGGCTTGGACACTGTGGTAAGTGCCTCACCGACGATGAAGTGACCCGGAGTTAAGAATGACAAGTCCTCCGGGTCGTCCGAGAGAGTACAAAGCGGCCTTAAATTGAACACTGCCTCGACTTGCGTAAGAAGAGTCGTAAATTCTTCATACGTAAGTGCAGTCTTACCGATGACCCGCCAAACATGATATTTTGCCGATTTCACGGCAGCCTCCCATTTTCCACTCATGTGAGGGGCTGACGGAGATTGAAGGATCACTTTGTACCGAGTCTGGTTAATTCGGAGATAGTTTGGTTCATTTCCATTGAACCAGCCTTGAAGAGAACCTGAAGAGTGGCATCTGCACCGCTGAAGTTCGTTCCACAGTCACTGTATAGCGTGTGACAGATACGCCGTACCCCGACCAGAGAACCATCGATATGCTGCGATAAAGGCTTCTGAAGTGTAGTCCGTCACCAATTCGAGGTGCACCGCTGAAGTAGAAAAACAGACAAAAACTGTGGGATAACCTTTGTATGTTTTTGCTGCTCTTCCTCGCCAAGTCTTAACCGTGAAGGGTCCGGCATAATCCAAGCCAGAATGAAGGCACGTGAAGGTGTGACTTGTGGTGAGGAAAGTTGCCCCATCAACTGCTGAGCTCTGAGGCCTCGAAACCGTGCGCAATTGGTGCAGCGGAGAATGTATGATCGTACTGGCGCTCGACCACTCAAAATCCAGTACGATCTGCGGAGATAGGCCAGTGTTGCTTGGGTGCCACCGTGAAGAGTCCGGAGATAGGCGTCTGAAATTATCAGTGTTGTCAGCCGTGAATTCCGAGGGAAAACAGGTGGATGTTTTGCCTCGGAGTGAAGGATCGAATGCTTGAGGCGTCCGCCCACACAAAGGACTTTAAACTGGTCGATGAAAGGTGTGAGGGCGGCCATCGCATTGCTCCGTTGAAGTGTCGCTCCGCTTGAAATTATCCGTAGCTCAGCAGTGAAGTACGACTGTTGGATGAGGCGTATCCAGAAAAATTTTGCGTCTTCCAGGTCTCCCGGTGAAATCGGGTTGGTCATTGAAGTATGTGGAACTCGCCTGAAGTGGACAAAAGCTCTTTTGCAAAGTGCCGTGATTCGAAGCAGCCGATTTAGAGAAGAATATTACTCCAGAAGGTCCCAAATCGGTAGAAGAGGCCCTAAAGTTGAAGTGAAGGCGAGACCTGGACGCTGTTCGAGGTCGCAGTCGGTGACGATCTCGAACGACGAAGTGGGCCAACTGGTACAAGGCTGCAAGAGCCAAGTTGGTCCATTCCATCAGAGCAAATGCCGAGAAAGTTGACGAGGTGTCATTCCGCGAGACGCACAGTCCGCGGGATTTTCCTTGCCCGAAATGAAGCGCTCCGTTGCGTGCGAAGTGATTTCTTGAATTGGAGTGACTCGATTTCGGACAAAGTCCTTCCATCGAGCCGAATGCGACGTGATCCAAGTTGATGTTACCAACGAATCGTTTCAGAGGAACACTGGAACATCTCCAGGTTCGAGTATCTTCTGAACGTACGAAACCAGTCGTGAAAGAAGTAACGCAGTGGTGAGCTCAAGCCGCGGAATTGTCAGTCGCTTGAGGGGTGCAGCCTTTGTCTTTGAAGTGACGAGCGTGATAGTTAAAGAGCCATCATCTGAAGTTGAACGAAGGTAAAGCACGGTTGACATAGCCAGTTGCGAGGCTTCCGAAAAACCGTGAAGGTGAACCGTTGCCGAGGGTTTCAGTTGAAGCCACCGCAAGAGAGAAGTAAGCGAAAGATCTGCCAAGTTCTCTCGGAAGTGAAGCCACCGTTGTCAAAGCGAAACCGGAAGACGGTCGTCCCAGTGAAGTTTTGCCAAACAGAGCTCTTGAAGAAACATCTTTGCCGTGGTGATGATTGGCCAAACGAAGCCCAACGGGTCAAATAATTGCGCCGTTTCCGAGAGGATTGTCTGTTTCGTCACCGATTGACTGAAGGTTGGTTGAAGCGTGAACTTGAAGTGGTCGCTTTGGGGATTCCAAACGAGACCAAGAAGTTTGACGCTGGAGTCCTCTGGTTGAATCACAACCCCACCGGATTCTGAGTCGGAACTGCCAAAGGTTTGAAGAAGTTCCGTAGAATTCGATGACCATTTTTGAAGAGGGAAACACCATTGTTTGCAATTTTCCTGAAGTTAAATTGAAGACTCCTGAAGTTCCGCCGTAGTATCAGTACCTCCGAAGATGTCGTTGACGTATCGACCTTTGGTTAATGGAAGTACTGCCAATGGAAAGTCCTGCCCCTTGTCCTCGACGAGTTAAAGCATGACTTGAATAGCCAAGAACGGAGCACAACTGAGGCCATAAGTAACCGTTGTGAGGCAAAAAGAGGTGATGTGCTCCTGCTCATCAACCCAAAGGATCCGTTGAAGATTCCGATCGTCCAAATGGAGCTGAATTTGACGGTACATTTTCATTACGTCCGTCGCGAAAATAAAGCGATGCCGTCGAATGCAAGGAAGTACGTCGGAAGTGTCCTGTTGAAGTTTGGCGCCAGTGTAGAGGAGGTCGTTAAGCGAGACACTACTGCTCGTCTTGCACGACCCCTTGAAGACCACTCGAATCTTGGTGGTGGTACTGTGAGCCCGAAAAATACCGTGATGGGGCAGATAGTACACGGGAGTTGAAGCTGGCCCCGTGGAAGCTTGCACTATGTGAGACAATGACTCGTACTCCTGGAGGAAACGGTTATACAACTCCCGATAACTTGCGTTAAGCGAGAGCCGCTTTTGAAGTTGAACTAGGGAGCGCCTAGCTGCCGTGAAGGAATCCCCGAGAGACGATGGTGAAGTTTTGAAGGGAAGACGGACTGTATATCGCCCGTCTTCGTCTCGTGAATACGTTTCCTTGGAGTGTTCCTCACAGGAGGAATCCTCGGGCTAAGATGTAAGGGCTGAGTCCGACGGAATTTCCTCCTGTTCCCAGAATTTTGAAAGAAGTGACGAGACATCATTATCGACGCAGGCGTGCTGAACCCGAACTGAAGTTGAAGTTGAAGCGTCAACCGGACCAAGTATTATCCACCCGAGAAGAGTCCGTTGCGCTATCGGGTCAGTTGGTCGGCCTTTTACCACGTCTGATTCAATGAGGGGGGCATACGAATCAGCGCCGATGATGACATCGATTGGCGCTGGCGTCTGGAAATCAGGATCATCAAGTTTGAGATTTTGGAAATGCGCCCATTTCCCGTGGAACGAGAATGACGGAAGTGACGCTGCCAAGACTTTGACCACAAAGGCTATGACGTTGACGAAAAGAGCCGAATCGTGTATTCAAGAAAGCCTGAAGGTGACAGCTCCCCGCATGCGACCTGCTGATTGATTGCCAATGCCAAGAACATTCAGCGAGGCTGACACGCGCTTGAGGCGAAGAAGCTGCACAATTCGCTTCGATACGAAAGATAGCTCAGCGCCAGGCTCAATTAGAAGACGAGTCCGTTGTCAAGAGCCCGATGGTAAAGAGGCCATGGCTTGACCCGTCGCCAAGAAGACTGAAGGTCGAAGAACTCGCTGCAGTGACGCCGAATGCACCGATGTCGAAGTTGAAGATGAAGAAGCGCTTCGAAGTGGTCCCGATAAAGTAGAAGAACTGCCGAGAGAAGTAAGACCAATCGAGTCTTGGTTGGAGTGACTCAAAGTTCCATCGCATTGGTGACTTTTCCGAAGTCAAGCCTGTGGCTCGTTTGGCGACGATGTTGCCGTTGGCGTCGAGGCGGCTGTCTGACGATTCGGAGCGCCCGAATTCTTCTTTGCTCCGATGTGGATGACTCGAGGGATGCCGAAGAGTCTGTCAAGCTGTGAATTGATCAAGATTCTCTTGTTCTCATACCTCTCCCGAAGGGTATCCCAGGCTGAAGCAAACGACTCAAAAGAGACCGGAAGATTGGCGATCAGCTGTGCTGCCTCGCCCTTGAGAAAAGTGCGCAAGTAGAGACCATTGAAGCAAAGAGGTCATGGAAGGAGCGCCAAGCCCTGAAGTCTCTGTCAAAAACCGGAAGTTTGATGTCCGGGAGCGTCCGCCGTAGCGCGTTTAGCGCGATTGCCGAGAGGTCAGCGAGGTTTGCTCCAGTGGGCTTGGTTCGCTCGAAGTGTTCCTTGATGACGAGGAGACTCACCTTGGCGCTTTTGTAGGAGCTTTCGCATTGAGCCTCGACCCCGTCGATGAAGTATTCGTGTTCTACGAGGTTCTCACAATTCATCTCCAATAGACTGGTGTGCTCGTGCTGAAAATGCGTCCTATTGCTTCAAGAAGTTCCAACCGAGTCAACGCCAGGGTTTTGGACATCGTCTGAGGAGTTGCGGAGGCGGTCTCCTCAGCGATGCTATCGATGCCATCGATGTGCTGAGGAGCCCGGCAATTTGACGCTCCATCTTCGCGACGTTGGTCGTCATGATAAAAGCGGAGACGGAGTCGTGATACGCAAGCACACTCGAAGATCGAGACTGTCTGTATCGAGCGTATGCTCACAATAGCAATAACCACGAAAGACGCGGACACACTCGATGTTGCGAGAATGTTTGTGTGACACCCTCGAAAACAGCAAGAAAAAACACGAAGTACGCTCACACACTTGGCGACGAGAATGTTTGTGTGACGCACTTGAAAAAAGCCAGAAAAACCACGAAGTACGCGCACACACTCGGCGACGAGAATGTTCGTGGGACGCACTTGAATAAGAACAAAAAAAACCGAAGAAAGCGAAGTACGCGCACACACTCGGCGACGAGAATGTTCGTGTGACACACTTAAAAAAAAAACAAAAACAAAAAAAACCGAAGAAAACGAAGAAACCGAAGAAAACGAAGTACACACACTCGGCGACGAGAATGTTCGTGTAACGCGCACGACGAACCAAAAACCAAAACTGAATACGCTCACAACTCGTTGCACGAGAATTCAGTGATGCGTAGCGAAGAATTCCGAAAAACCAGTAAAAGCGCCGAAAATGTCCGAAGCCCGCGTGAACTCAGTGCTAGGCAAGTCCCGAAGCGCACAAAAAATCACGTGACGCGCACCCACACTCAAATATCGAGAATGTTCGTGAGACGTGTCGAACGAATATCCAGAAAGATCGCAATTATCGCGAAAACATGGAATAACCTCTAAAACATGTCAATAAAAATAAGTAATTGATATAAATAATGGAAATAACACATCCAATATTACCAAATTATTCGGCTAAATACACAATATTGTTTCAACAAGTAAAATAACTTTGCAAATAGAATATCTCGATTTTTCGGATTAACTGCAGTATGCGCTGGTAAAGGCCTCGAACTTGAAGTGTTAGAGGCAAGCTGGGTGAGGTTGCAACATTTACACCATCTATTGTTGAAAGGGAAAAGCAGTGATTCAAGTTCCGCCTTTGGTGGGAAAATTAAATGTGTAAAATCATGCCTTGACGTGAAATGATAATAAATTATAATAAATAATAAGAAGAATCATAAATAATAGAAAATAATCGATAAGAATAATAATAACCAATCAAGAATTATTCGACTCAAATTACAAATTCAAATCAAATCTAGATGACTCCGTTGGTCTGAAGAAGGGTGCTTTATTTTGCAAAATTGGAAGAGGTTTGTTAAGAATGTTTTCAGGCTTGAAAAGGGTCACAGTGCATTTTAAGTCGGAGGCTTATACTGCAGTTTTAGTCACAAAGGTTTTGCCGTGCAAGGTTTCGCACTGCAAGAAACGGCTGATAAAAGCAAGTTTGACTGCCGGTCACAATGTAACAACAGGCTCGGTGTACTCAAGTTTTTATATAAAATACTTCAAAATAGCAGTGTAGTAGAGTATTCAGAATTACTATGTCATTAACTATATGGGCCGCACGTAAAAATTTCAAGTATGTAAAAATGTCGATATACTTATTTCTCCGTGAACCCAGAAAAAAAATACTTCCACCATGTTTCATAGCCCAAAATTTTTGTTTTGTGACAGAATTTTTGTGAATTTTTTGGGAATTTTCAAAATGGGCTTTTTGTCCGTCAAAAATCAGGTTTGGTCATTTTTTGTTGAGACGCTGGCTGGCCCAAAAAATTTGAAAAAAATTTGGAGTACGTTTTTTGATAGGCTGAATAACATAAAAAATAATGGAACAAATCGCAGAGGGTCAGGGTCAAACACTTCTGAGTTGGTATGGACTGCCTCATATATAGCCCTTGCAAATTAATTTAATATGCATAGTTTACTGGCCCCCAAAAGAGATACATAGAAAAAAAAAGAAAAATCTGCGAGGATTGTCCGATCTAATTTTTCTCTCCGACCGGGATTCGAACCTGCGACCCTACCTTCCAGCCTACCTATCGTACCTAACAACCTAACACGCTACCTATTACGCTTACGACTACTTATGAAATCCCTCTACTTTTGTGATATATGAATGCTGGATTGCTAAAAAAATAATAATGTATGCTTTTGAATGTGCGATAATCCATGAAAGTTGACCAAGTCGATATGCAAGAGATACGGAAGAAGATTCAGTGCCATAAAAAATCTTTAGAATAACGGAAAGGCGGCAAGACATCGCAAAGCATAAAACATGAAATAGATTAATCATTTGAGAAGCACAATCTTAGAAAGTTGGTTGATGTTGCAAATAACTCGTTTTTTCCTTGTAGGGTAGGCTCAACAACCAACCATGGTAAAAGGTTTTTATAGTAACAATAACAACCATATTTTGTGATTGGACTGAAAATACTTAGTCTCTATAGTATATTGTTTTTGGCCAAACCATAAAATATATCTTTTTCTTTTAACGTTTCGCTCGGGAGTTCTTCTTCCAACCATAATCAACCATACTACTTATACTATCCAATCATATAAGCAATGGTATATCTCACTTTATTGCACATATCGGAATAAATTGGATCAACGAGATTGTTCGAAGTTCTCCAAACATAATAATGATAGAAAAATATTATATTTCTCGTAATTAAAGTAGAACGGTGTCATGAACGATGAATCGTGGTTATTCGCATCAAATATCTTGGTGTACCGGAGAGAACCAAATAATACGTCTACTTACGTAGTAGATGTCTAATGTACCAACGATTTTGTATTCGTATGAAATCTTATAGTTCATGACACTTTCCTCAATTATCAGATTGCACACGATTGTATTGTACACTCAACCATTCAACGATAACAAATTTTGCCAAACAGTCGGGTACTTCCCCAAAAAATTATGTTCACACATACATTTAGCATTTGTCAGATGAATTATAAGCTTCTAGTTGGAATTACTATAGATTAATAGCCGAGCAATCCAAATTGTAGTGGCGCCCTATATATTTTGAAGTAATCTGTCCTAAAAACTAGTAGTTGCGCCAAAGTCGGAAGAGCATAGTAGATCACATCTTATTTTCGTTGCCTCTAACCAGAACTATGGTAACGGGCAACAAAAATATAGTCACGGTTACTCAAAAAAAAATTTACTATGCAAATGGCCTACCATATACCATATAGATTTTTTTCAGTGCACCACCGATTGAGTCTTGGCCAAATATTTTTGTTTTCTATTGTCATAGTGTAACGAGTTATCCCTTATTTTCGAATTCGAGACCTCACGAGCCATTTTTGTACTTCTAACGAAGAATCAGTGTCAGTACTTACGAAATTCATCCTGCAGATACACAGAGCGTCTATGGCACGTAGAATCTTTTGTTTCTTTTATAAATATAAAAATTATACGCCATAAATCATACAAAGTTTCATTTGAATGTACCGAAGAATTTATCGACGACTAGAAGTTTTGACCTAGTATAAAAAAATAACATTTCGGGGTGTTAATGAAATTTTAAAATATCTAAACTAATCCGAAAAACGCCGAGAAAATCTATATTTTGAGGGCCAATAACTCCATTTCCATTTTACCAAATCAAAAATCCTTTATTCATACCGATATAGCGTGCCATTGATAAAACGATCCTTCCTTCTTAATTTTGCCGTTAACATTTTTTTTTATTTGTCGTTTTTGACCTTTACTTGACACACTAGGGTAAAAAACACCCCTAAATTTCCTTCATTTCAAGTACCTACATTTAAAATTTTTAAAAAATAAGGCCTATAGCAACATCGGTCATTAGTTCGAAGATGCCACTACTCTTTCAAGCTTATAGCTTCGCTCTAAGATAATAAATTTGTATATAGTATGAAAAATACATAAACGTAATAAGTAAGAACTACATAAACTATTCTGCAGAAGTGTGTAGAGTAAGGGTTAATCAGAGAAATTTATTTATGTTTTTCCGACACCACATTGAGACCTGTTGATTTTCCGTTCTTTTTTCTCATTACATTTACGAAAAAAAAATCTCTGCTATGTATCATCTAACCAAGACAAACGTAGAAGAGCCGCGCGTGAGGATGATTGTCGAGGCGTGGCGATAACATTACCGCGATTCAATGATAAAGCTTCTCGATAACTCTTCGCTTTACCTCTTTCACCTAATAAACAAGTCTCAATATTCTATATAAATTCGTTCAAAGGTTTTACGACGTTCACTATTCAATTTTTTCAAAATCAGCAAATGATTTGGATTTTTAATTTTTAGATTGCAAAAGAAAAATCTTGTATATTTTTTTACTCCAACACATATTGTTCGATGGTATCGAATGTTTTACTAATCTTTTACTAATATTATCCTGCCCATAACGATAATGGCATGTGCTTCGGAAATAATGAAGAAGTAGTCAGAAATTTCAAAAATTGGAATCATCTATGGAATTCACAGGATTCATTTAACGTATTTTTGGCGCTTACATATTTTTTTCTTATCTATGAATTAGTTAAATCTTTAAAACAGTCGTATACATACACTGGAAAAGAAAAATCATCAAAAATTAGCTATTTGGTATATGATGTTTTTATCCATAACCCGGACATTATTTTTTTAATACCACTGCTCATTGTCAGTACTTTCCGAGTAATGTTACATTGTAAACAATGCGGATTCATGTGTTTTCAATGTAACATTACTTAAAAATTACTGCATGGTGGTATTTGAAATTTAATGTTTCGTTCATCCATGAAAACTTCTTATGCTGTTCATAAATTTTCAATAATCTTGTGCTTCAAATTCAATTAACTACAGAAAAGTTTTTTTACAGTACGATTGCAATTACAGTCGAGGCTCAGTATCTCGAATCTCAGGGGCAGAGCTAACTTCTTCGAGTAAGAGAGGTTTCGACTTATCGAAGTTTTCGAGTTATCGAGGGTGATCAAAACAATATTCGACTTATAGAGGCTCGTGAAAATTCGCCAAATATAGTGGAAATATTATTTATTTTGGGACGTACATACAAGTTATGCAAAATGTAACATATTTTCGTACATACGTACATTCAATGGTTGTTCATTCATTATCATTTACAGGGTTTTGAAAAAAAATCTGTTATTTTACTCTGTTTTAACTTATGCTGGCAGTCAATTGCATTTTTGAACGCAAATAGAGTTGGGAATAGCATTTTCAACTGCGAACAAAGCTACGGATACGTCATCATCAATGTTAATACATATTTTTCAATGAAAGTTCGAACTACGTTCGAAGTCCGTCTTTTTGTACGCCAAATTTCGTTACTCGTGGCGCTAGTAGTCGTCTGCACGCCGTAAAGCGTATTTAAGAGATAACTAGCGCCACGTACAGATGAAAACAGGAACTAAAAAATGCGCACAGAATGCGTAGTGTTTTACGTCATTGCATAAAGCGCTTCGAATTGTCGAGGTGCGGGTATTGGAACTTCGAGTTATAGAGGTAACCTTCAACTCGTAGAGGTCGGGTATCTTCAAATTCGAGATACAGAGGCGAAATAATGGTCCTTCATACGTTCGAAAAACTTTGAGTTATTCTCTGTTTTTTCTTCGAATTGCAGATGTTTTCGCAAGGGAACAGACTGAGTCTCAGACTTATCGAGGTTTTCGAGTTATAGAGGTTCGAGTTAGCGAGGTTCGACTGTATGTACAAACACAACTCTGTGGTAATTTTTAAGTGAAGATTTTATGAAAACAATGTCAGCTCAATCAGTTATACAATATTTCGTTCAAGGGATTTATTGTCAACAAAATATATCAATTGCAAAATACTTTAATCTGCTTAGTTAGCCAGTCTCATATATTGTCGAAGGAGTGCATTGAAAAAAAAGTACACGAAAGTTTCTGTCTACATGTTTCCTTCGCAACCGGGATTCGAACCTGCGGCCCTACCTATGATTCGACTTATCTTTTCTAATTACTTAACACGCTATCTATTACGCATATCCACTACTTGAGAACTTCCTTTACTTACATGATATGTAAATGTTGGGGTGCAAAAAAAATGATAATTTGTATTCAAGTATGAGGATGAAAAAGAAATTAACAAATAAAAATGTATTCACTGCACTCCCGATAGCAGCAACACGCTAAGGGTTCTTTGCCCTCAGCAGGAGACATATATATATATATATATATATATATATATATATATATGGCAATCGCATAGTTCCGGGACCTTTTTTACTATCTTATCGATACTTCCGGGACATTTCTATCATTCCAGGTCGGTCCTGGAAATTCTATATGAGAATCGTATACTGCCGGGACGGACCTGGGAGTACAGTAAAATATACATAATATGTATGATTCGGGGACCGACCTGGGAGTAATCGATCTCATATAGATTCTCATATAGAATTTCCAGGACCGACCTGGAACGATAGAAATGTCCCGGAAGTATCGATAAGATAGTAAAAATGATGATGAAAATCGTGAAGTTCCAAGATCATTAAAATAAAATTTGTCAAGTTTCAGGAGATTCTGCATGAAACCCATATAGTTCGGAAATATTCAACATATGAGCCGTTGAGTTTCGGGACATTTTAGGTAAAATTTGAACGGTTCCGGAACATTTCGTATGCGAATCGTTATAGCTTCAGATACTAACACAAGCACACGAATAGACAAGCACATACACGAGATATACAAACAAAAACACACAAACACGCGACTCACGAACGGAAACATACAAACACACATCCTCACATCCTATATATATGTATCAATCGCATAGTTCTGGGACCTTTTTTTACTTTGTTATCGATATTTCCGGGACCTTTCTATCGTTCCAGGTCGGTCCTGGAAAGTCTTTATGAAAATCATATACTTCCAGGACGGACCTGGGAGTACACTGAGTACAGTAAAATATACATTGTATCTATGATTCGAGAACCGACCTGGGAGTAATCGATTGATGATGAAAAATCTTAAGCACTGCAATAACCAACATGGCTTTCAGGCGTCTGCAGCTTATAATTTGTAAAAATCATTTAGTACCGAGAACATTTGATCAAAATTTGTAAAGTTTCTGGAGATTCTGCATGAAACCCATATAATTCGGAAATATTCAATATGTAAGCCGCTTAGTTTCGAGACATATTAGGCAAAATTTGTACAGTTCCGGAACATTTCGCATGCGAATCGTTATAGCTCCAGATACTAAAACAAGCACACCAACAGACGAGCACATACACGAGATATACAAACAAAAACACGTGACTCACAAATGGGAACATACAGACATATATCCTCACATGTTGGTTTGGATATGCGGCCGTGTAGAGAAAATGGTAAAGGAAAGAATCGGCTGCCGATTCGCAGCCGATTCCTTCCTTTACCATATATCCTCACATCCTATATATATGTGTCAATTGCATAGTTCTGGGACCTTTTTTACTTTTTTATCGATACTTCGGGGACATTTCTATCGTTTCAGGTCGGTCCAGGAAATTCTATATGAAAATCGTATACTTCCAGGACGGATCTAGGAGCACACGGAGTACAGTGAAATATACGTTGCAGGTATGATTCGAGGACTGACCTAGGAATAATCGATCGATGTTGAGAAATCTTAAGCACTGCAATAACCAACATAGCTTTCAGGCATCTGCAGCTCATAATTTGTAAAAATCGTTTAGTTCTGAGACCATTTGAATAAAATTCGTGAAGTTTCAGGAGATTCTGCATGAAACCCATATAATTTGAAAAGATTCAATATATAACCCGTTGAGTTCTGGGACATTTTAGGCGAAATTTGTACGGTTCCGGAACATTTCGCATGCGAATCGTTATAGCTCCAGATACTAACACAAGCACACGAAAAGTCAACCACATACACGAGATATACAAAGAAAAACACGTAAATACGCGACTCGCAAATGGGAACATACAAACACACATCCTCACATCCTAAATATAAAGCATTCCACATCAAGTGGGCCATTAGAAAAAAGTGTGATCTTGAAATATTATGAAACATTTTTTTAAAGGTTATTCGAGTGTCAAAAGCAAGCAGGATTTTTTCAGATTTTTAAGTCTAATTTTGTACCCCCAATTTCGATACGAATGTTATTATTTATTTTTGTTCGATTCATTTTACATGTGAAATGGTCCATTGCACAAAAAAAACACTCTTGCATGAAATTTAAGTTTTCAAACATACTCAATAATCTCACTTTTTTTAAAGCTGTCCAGAATCTTTTTTGTTTTTTTTTCACCGAAACAAGGCAATAATATTTTTTTTCGTCGAGTTCGCCGTTTCAAATCTTCCTAAAACTTCGAGAGATCTTTCGGTGATTTCACAACAAATTATAGAAAAATTGGCATGATGGAGAATTCATATCTGCCAAGTGTTTTCTGAAGTTGACTGATGAAAACACTTGCTACTTACGACAAATATTCTATGTCGTCCAATGCCTCCATTAAATTTATTGAAAAAACAGTGAACATCTATTATTAACCGTGTATCAGCGTGGGGTCAATTTATGATTAATTAATTTATTGTTCGGAAATACCAAAGTATTTTGTGAGGTCCCAACTCTTGACTCCAACCCCATGCTTAAGCACGGTAAATAATGAATATCCAATGTTTTTCTAATAAATTTAATGAGGGCGTTGGATAACATCGAATATTTGTCGTAAAACGCAAGTGTTTTCATCGGTTTACCTCAGACGACACTTGGAAGATGTGGATTGTCCAACATGCTATTTTTCTGTGGTTTGTTGTGAAATTAATGAAAGTTTTCTCGGAGTTGTAGGAAATCTGAAAACGGCGAACTCGACGATAAAAAATATTATTGACTTGTTTCGCTGAAAAATACACGAAAATGATTCTGGGTAGCTTCAAAATAGATGAAATTATAAAGTATATTCAAAAACCAAAATTTTATGTGGGCGTGTTTTTTGTGTGTAATGGATCGTTCCGCGTGTAAAATAAAAAAAAAATAACAACATTTGTATCTAAATTGGCGGTGTAAAATCGGATTCAAAATCTTGATGCAAATCCTGCTTGCTTTTGACACTCGAATAACCTTTAAAAAAAAGTTTCATAATATTTCGAGTTCACACGATTTTTTAGTGGACCACTGGATGTAGAATGCTTTATATATGTGTCAATCGCATAGTTCTGGGACCTTTTTTTACTTTTTTATCGATACTTCCGGGACATTTTTATCATTCCAAGTCAGTCCTGGAAATTTTTCTATGAAACTCGTATACTTTCAAGACGGACCTGGAAGTAAAGCAAAATATACATTGATGGTTCGGGAACGAACCTGAGAGTGATCGATCGATGATGAGAAATCTAAAGAACTGCAATAACCAACATCGTTTTCAGGCGTCTGCAGCTCATAATGTGTAAAATTCGTTTAGTTTCGAGTCCATTTAAATAGAATTTGTTGAGTTTTGGGAGATTCTACATAAAACGCATATAATTCGAAAATATTCAATATATGAACCATTTAGTTCCGGGACATTTTAGGCGAAATATGTACAGTTCTGGAACGTTTCGCATGCGAATCGTTATAGCTCTAGATACGTACACAAACACACGAATAGACAAGCACATACATATTTTTCGGAAATATTCAGTATATGAGCCGTTGAGTTCCGGGAAATTCTCGGCGAAATTTATACAGTTCCGAATTATTTCGCATGCGAATCGTTATAGCTCCATGGAGCTATAATTTTGCCGAAAATGTTCCGGAACCCAACGGCTCATATACTAAATATTTCCGGAAAATATGGGTTTCATGCAAAATCTCCTGAAACATAACTAATTTTATTTAAAAGGACTCGGAACCGAACGATTTTTACAAATTATGAGCTGCAGACGCCTGAACGCTATGTTGGTTACTGCAGTGCTTGAGATTTCTCATCATCGATCGATTACTCCCAGGTCGGTTCCCGAATCATCCATACAATGTAAATTTTACTGTACTTCTAGGTCCGTCCTGGAAATATACGATTTTCATATGAAGTTTCCAGGACCGACTTGGAATGATAGAAATGTCCCGGAAGTATCGATAAGAAAGTAAAAAAGTCCCCAGAACTATGCGATTGACACATATATGTGTAGGATGTGAGGATGCGTGTTTGTATGTTTCCGTTTGTTGATCACGTGTTCTCGTGTTTTTGTTTGTATATCTCGTGTATGTGCTTGTCTGTTCGTGTGCTTGTGTAAGTATCTGGAGCTATAACGATTCGCATGCAAAATGTCTCGGAACTGTAAAAATTTCGTCTAAAATGTCCCGGAACTAAACGGCTCATATATTAAATATTTCTGAATTATATGGGTTTCCTGTAAAATCTTTTGAAACTTCACAAATTTTATTCGAATGCAGACGCCTGAACGCTATGTTGGTTATTGCAGTGCTTAAGATTTCTCATCATCGATCGATTACTCCCAGGTCGGTTCCCGAATCATCCATACAATGTACATTTTACTGTACTTCTAGGTCCGTCCTGGAAGTATACTATTTTCATATCAAGTTTCCAGGACCGACTTGAAATGATAGAAATGTCCCGGAAGAATCGATAAGAAAGTCAAAAAGTTCCCAGAACTATGCGATTGACACATATATATGTAGGATGTGAGGATGTGTGTTTGTATGTTTCCGTTTGTTAATCACGTATTCTCGTATTTTTGTTTGTATATCTCGTGTATGTGCTTGTCTGTTCGTGTGTTTGTGTTAGTATCTGGAGCTATAACAATTCGCATGCAAAATGTTCCGGAACTGTAAAAATTTCGCCTAAAATGTCCCGGAACCAAACGGCTCATATATTAAATATTTCTGAATTACATGGGTTTTATGTAGAATCTTTTGAAACTTAACAAATTTTATTCGAATGATCTCGGAACTAAACGATTCTTACGAAATATGAGCTGCAGACGCCTCCTAGATAGACAAACTTGCTGTAGAGGCACGCCAGACAACTTGATGGCAATAGGACGGCAGATTTGTGTCACGCCGTGCTGCAAAAATGATGCGAATACGCAGCACAACGTGACGTCAATATAACGACAAAATAAGGTTTAAGAGCCCAGTTTGCTGCAAATATGGTGCAAATACGCAGCAAGCCGTGGTAAAGCATTTACGTGTCGTCATAACGCAGCTTAATGCGGCCATACAGCATTACGTGTCGTCATAACGTAGCTTAATGCGGACGGAGAAAGCTGCTCACTGACGCCACGGGCCACGGCGTGCTGTCCCATTGCCGACAATGTGGCGTCAAATGGCTATCATGGCTGAAAGCTATGTTGGTTGTTGCAGTGCTTAAGATTTATCATCATCGACCGATTACTCCCAGGTCGGTTTCCGAATCATACATATAATGTATATTTTACTGTACTCCCAGGTCCGTCCTGGAAATATACGATTTTAATATAGAATTTCTAGGACTGACCTGGAATGATAGAAATGTCCCGGAAGTATCGATAAGAAAGTAAAAAAGGTCCCAGAACTATGCGATTGACACATATATGAAGCATTCTACACCAAGTGGGCCACTAAAAATTCGTGTGACCTCGAAATATGATGAAAATTTTTTTTTAAAAGTTATTCGCTTGTCAAAAGCAAGCAGGATTTTTTCAATTTTTTGTATCTGATTGTACACCGCCAATTTAGATCAAAATGTTTTTTTTCGAATCATTTTACACGTGGAACGATCCATTGCACAAGAAAAACACCTTCGCATAAAATTTTGTTTTCCGAATATACCTTATAATCTCATCTATTTTGAAGCTGCCCAGAATTCTTTCCGTTTATTTTTCAGCGAAACTAGGGAATGATATTTTTTTTTGTCGAGTTAGCCATTTCCAATTTCCCGACTATTTTGAGAGAACTTTCAGACCTCGGAGTACAGTAAAATAAACATTGTATGTATGATCCGAGAACCGAACTGGGAAAAATCGATCGATGATGAGAAATCCAAAGCAATGCAATAACAAACATAGCTTTCAGGCGTCTGCAGCTCATAATTTAAAAAAATCGTTCAGTTCGGATACCATTTTAAAAAATTTTGTTAAGTTCAAGGAGATTCTGCATGAAACCCATATAATTCGGAAATATTCAATATATGGGCCGTTTAGTTCCGGGACATTTTAGGCGAAATTTGTACAGTTCCGGAACATTTCGCATACAACTCGTTATAGCTCCAGATACTAACACAACCACACGAACAGACAAGCACATACATGAGACATACAAACACAAACACGCCAACATAAATAGATAAATACACCAACAATTAATTATGCAAACACGGGAACTTATAAAATGTTTGATGAGATTAAGGCGGTATGGTAAAATGTCTTACATCAAATAATCATCAGAAAAAAATGGTATATAAAGCGGTTGTCTGATTTACGCACTATGCCATATTTCAGGTCGAAATTATGCAGACATTTCAGTTGAAAACTGCGTAATGTATATTAGTTTTACATTGTAGATATATTGATATTTCAGATATTTCGGAGAGATTTCAAATAAAAATTTCATAGTTTTGTGACAGCTTTATAATTCAAGGTCCTGAGTTTTGAGCTATGTTTCATGATAGTTAAGGTCAAGCTTTTTTATGTATGGAGCTTATCCCAGTACGGAATCCACAGGAAACAATAAACATGAGCTGGTTTTACACAACGTCCACCATAGCTTAATGAGACTCTGGGCCTGCAATTATATTCTATTAGAACACCTTAGCTTAAGACTTGGGACCTGGAATTATATGCTATAAAAGTTTATGTAGTGTATCTTTAATCAGGAGTCGGTGATTGTACGGTCCATAGTCCTTAAGGGCTTACATACAGTTAGAAGGCTTTAAAAAGACGGATTTTCAAGAATTTTTTTCGCGCAGACTATTCAATTTATTAATTTGAAAATTGGTGTACATATTATAATAACCTTATAATATATTAACATATTTTTTATTTGTAAAAATAATCATCGCGAATGTTGCTATCGCCGATCTCCTAGAGCTCCGCAAAAAAAACCAATTTTGCGGTGATCACGATATCTCTGGACCGGATTATCGGAAATGAAAAAACCAAATAAATTTCGTTAATATAATACATTATCTAGTATTTAATCGAAGGAATTAGCGAAAAAATAATTTTTGACAAAATGGCGACTTCTCAAAATAAAAGACTCGATTTTGAACGAAAATTTAAGCCTTAAATTGTTTATAAAATGGAAAATATTTATCGGAGAAAAAAAATCTTCGATTAATTACTAAAAAATCTAGTTAAAAAGGTTGTGTTAAAATTTGAGACTGATCGGTTCAGCCGTTTTCGAGAAATCTTGATCACCGATTTTGAAAACATAGTTTTGAGAAAAACGCGTTTAAAGTTTCAAAAGTGAGACGCGCCTCCCTAACGCGCCTTCATAAATGTGTCTATAACTTCGAAAATATTCGTCTGATTGACATAAAATTTTGAGTGTGTATGCTCCAATATATGTATATTCAGAAAATACAAAAAAAAAACGATTTTTTGAAAATTACAAGTGTATGTAAGCCCTTAAACTATTCAAAAAGGTTCAAACACTAACTCCTGATTGAATATGAACTATTAAAATTCTTAAAGCATATGATTCCAGGCCCAGCGTTCTATTCAGCTAGCGTAGACTACACAGAAAATCAGATAATGTCTATTGTTCTTTATAGACTTCTTACTGGGATAAATTCCGTGGATAAACTATCTTAATCATGAACCATAGCTTAAAACTCGGGACATAGAATTATAAGTTATGAAAATTGTGGCAGTGTTAACCAGTAATCGGTGATCCAACTCTTTGGAATAGTTCAGGGACCATGGAACGTTTAAGTACGGGTTCCTGATTAAATATACCCTACCAAAATTCTCATCGCATGTAATTCGAGGTCCTGAGTAATGAGGTCTGGCGTTCTTATAGAATATAATTCCAGGTCAAGCCTCTTATTGAGCTATGGTCGACGCTGCGTAGAACCAGCTAATGTTTATTGTTTTTTATGGATTTCTTACTGGGATAAGCTCCGTGCATTAACTAGATGAACCATAGCTAGCGTCATAGCATGAACCATATCTCAAGAATCGGGACCTGGGACTATATGCTATAAGAGATTCGGTGATGTATATTCGATCGATAGTCGGTGATTGAACCTTTTTGAATAGTTTAGGTACCGCACAATGACCGTACATGGGCCGTACAATGACCGACTGTTAATTAAGTATACACTACCAATATTCTTATAGCATATAATTCCAGGTCCCGAGTGTTGAGCTAAGTGTTATTATAGAATATAATTCCAGGCCCAAGGTCTCATTAATCTATGGTCGACGATGCGTAAAACCAGCTAATGGTTATTGTTTTTTATGGATTTCTAACTAGGATAAACTCCGTGCATGCACTAGCATAAGCATAGCTATCATGAACAATCACGATTAAGTAATTAAATTCTTTTCAAAAGTTTAAGGACTCTGGACCGTTAAATCACCGACGCCTGATCAAATATAAACGACCAAAATTCTTATAGCATATAACTTCAGGTCCCGAGGCTTAAGCTATGGTGTTCTTATACAATATAATTCCAGGCCCAAATTCTTATCAAGCTTTCTTACCCTGGAAAAAAAGTTCATATATATTTATATATTATATATATAATTTTTCAGATCTAATTAGATCTTTAATTTGGCGCGATCTAATTAGATATAGCTAGATCTGTTTTTATATAAACATATCTGGCTATATCTTTCTTGATACATTTTTTATTTTTTCCATATATTTATCAGTAGTTACGATAAAAATCGGTTGCATATTCATATGATAATTTCTAAGGGTCAAGTAACGAAAAAAAAATTTTGAAGAAAAAAAATCTTGCTTCCAGTGGGGTTCGACGTGACCCTCAGCTTTACGCATATCCTCAGACGATCCCCACAACCTAAAACTTCGCTAACCACTACACCACCGACTACTTTATATATGTTAATGTAAATATCATATTTATAGAACACAGGCAGAGAAATAAATACGTACCATAATAGTATTGTGAATTTACTTTCTTTACCCGAAAGCCATTTTTTGGTTCAACTTGTCCTTTAACTTAATTTAAAAAAATCAAATATTGAATCTGATGGATAATGGGAACAATAATAATAATGCATATTGTTAATATATTTGTTATAATAATAATAATCTTAAATAATAATGAATATTAAAACTTAATTTATATCGCATCATATTTTATAAGTATATATGATGCGATAAATATTGCACAAGACCAAATATTTCCCATATAGCAAAATATATATTCAGATATAATCAGATATGGCAAATGTACTTATGCTAGATATCGGCGATCGCCATCCGCATCATTTTGTATCTTTTCATATCTGACCATATCAACCTCACAGTTATTATATATATAACGCTGTCTGGTTAAAATTTGTTATATATCAAACTATATTAATTATCCGTGGACTGCAAAATTTACTATTAACTCATATATGGTCAGACATGGCGCATTATGTCGATTAATTTATAGATATATATGACCAGATGTATTCAGATCTAATCATATATTCAACACCTCATAATGCAAATCAAAAAATATATAATTAGATATGAGAATATGTGGTCAGATATGGCGCATTACATTGATCAATTGATAGGTATATGTGACCAGATCTATTCAGATCTAATCTTATATTCAACAATCCAAAATTTAAATCTAACCATATATAATTAGATACAAGAATATATGCTTTTATATCAAATGATATCTACTTAGAGCTAATCTTTTTTTCCCGGGTATTTTTCTTTATAGATTCATTACTGGGACGAGCTCCGCGCATAAACTAACTTAAGTATAGCTATTATAAACCACAGCTCAACACTCGGGATCTGGAATTATATGCTATATGTATTTTTGTAGTGTATATCCAATCAGGAGTCAGTAATTGTACGGTCTTTGGTCCCTGAACTAATGAAAAGAGTTTAACTATCGATGACTGATAAAATATATACTATTAACATGTTTATAGGATATAATTCCAGGTCCTGAGTCTTAAGCTATGTTTCATGATAGTTATGGTAAGGCTAGTTTATGGACGGAGATTTTATCCCAGTAAGAAATCCAGAGAGAACGATGAACAATAGCTGGTTTTACTCAGCATCCGCCATAGCTCAATAAGACTCTGAGGCTGCAATTATATTGTATAAGAACACCTTAGCCCAAGACTTGGGACCTGGAACTATATGCTATTAAAGTTCAGGTCGTGTATATTTAATCAGTAGTCGGCGATTGTACGGTCCATGGTCCTTAAACTAATTCAAAAAGTTTAATCACAGACGCCCGATTAAATATACACTACTGAAATACTTATAGCATATAACTCAAGGCCCACAGTTATATTAAGCTAGCGTGGAATATGCGTAAAACCAGATAATGTCTATTGTTGTTTATGGATTTCATACTGAGATAAGTTCCGTGCATGAACTAGCTTAATCATCAACCATGGCTTGAAAATTGAGACATTGAATTATAAGCTATTAGAATTTTGGCAGTGTATATTTAATCAGGAATCGATGATTGAACGCTTTTGTAGAGTTCAAGGACCATGGAACGTTTACTTACTGGTTGCTGATTAAATATACACTATCAAAATTCGTATAGCATATAATTCCAGTTTCTGAGTCATGAGCTATTGTGTTCTCATTCAATATAATTCCACGTTACGAGTTTTATTGAGCTATGTTAGACGCTGCCTAAAAACAGCTAATGTTTATTGTTCTTTATAAAATTCTTACTAGGATAAGCTCCGTGCATTAACTAGATGAACCATAGTTAGCATCATAGCATGAAAAATAGCTTGAGCCTCGGGACCTGGGATTAAAAGCTGTAAGAGATTTGGTGGTGTATAGTTGATCGGAAGTTCGGTAAATGAACTTTTTAAAAAAGTCTAGGGACCGTACAATGACTGTACATGGACCATACAATGACCGAGTGATAATTAAATATCCACTACCAACATTTTCATACCATATAACTCCAGGTCCCGAGTGTTAAGCTAAGGTGTTATTATAGAATAAATTTCCAGGCCCAAAGTCTCATTAAGCTATGGTCGACGATGCGTAAGACCAGAAAATAATTATTGATATTGATGGATTTTTAACTCGGATAAACTCCGTGCATGAACTAGCTTAAGCATAGCTATCATGAGCCATGGCTTAGGCTCGGGAAATGAAATTATATGATGCAGGATTTTTTGTAGTGTATGATCAATCAGGGTTCGGTAGTAGAATTCTTTTAAATAGTTTAGGAACTATGGACGGTTGAATCACCGACGCCTGATCAAATATATAAGACCCAAATTCTTATAGCATATAATTTCAGGTTCCGAGTCTTAACCCAGATAGACAACGTGTTGTAAAGATTCGCCACACAGCTTGATTACAATAGGACGGCAGATTTGGGTCACGACGTGATGTAAAAACGATGCAAATACGCAGCACAACGAAACGTCAATATAACGTCAAAATAAGGTTTGAGCACAGTTTGCTGCAAATATGCTGCATATACGCAGCACGCCGTGGAGAAGTTTTTACGTGTCGTCATAACGCAGCTTAATGCAGCCATACAGCATTACTTGTCGCCATAAAGATGCTTAATGTGGACGTAGAAAGCTGCTCAGTGACGCCGTGGGCCATGGCGTGCCGTCCTATTGCCGACAATGTGGCGTCAAATGTCTATCAGGGTAATCTATGGTGTTCTTATACAATATAATTCCAGGCCCAAATTCTTATTAAGGTTTGGTGGACATTGCGTCGATCCAGCTGATGGTTATTGTTCTTCGTAGATCATTACTGAGACGAGCTCCGCGCATGGACTAGCTTAAGCATAGCTAATATGAACCACAGCGGAACACTCGGGAGCGGGAGTTATATGCTTTAGGAATTTTGGTAGTTTATATCCAATCAGGAGTCGGTATTCGTACGGTTCATGGTCCCTAAACTATTGAAAAGAGTTCAACTATCGATAACTAATTAAATATACACTATCAACATTCTTATAGCGTTTAATTCCAGGTTCTGAGTCTTAAGCTATGTTTCATGGTAGTTGTAGTTGAGCAAGTTAAAGTACGGAACTTATCTCAGTAAGAAATCCACAGAGAATAATAATCATTAGCTGGTTTTACGCAGCGTCCACCATATCCTCATAAGACTCTAGGTCGGCAATCATATTCTATAAAAACATCTTAGCTGAAGACTTGGGACCTGGTAGTATATGCAATAAAAGTTTGGGTAGTGTATGTTGAATACGGAGTCGATGATTGTACGGTCCATGGTCCTTGAACTATTCAAAAAAGTTAAATCACCGACGCCTGATTAAATATACAAAACCAAAATTCTTATAGCATATAATTCCAGGCCCAGAGTATTATGAAGCTAGCGTGGACTATGCGTAAAACCAGATAATGTCTATTTTTTTAAATGTTTTTATTACAGGGATATAAGTTCCGTGCATGAACTAGCTTAATCATGAACCATACCTTTAAATTGAGGACAATGAATTATAAGCTGTACAAATTTTAGCGGTGTATATTTAATCAGGAATCAATGATTGAACTCTTTTGAATAGTTCAGGGACCACGCACCGTTTAATTACCGGTTCCTGATTAAATATACACTACCAAAATTCTTATAGCATATAATTCCAGGTCCTGAGTCGTGAGCTATGGTGTCTTTATAGAATATAATTCGAGGTTAAGAGTCATATTGACCTATGGTGAACGCTGCGTAAAACCAGCTAGTGTTTATTGTTCTTTATGGATTTCTTACTAGAATAAGCTCCGGGTTTTAACCAGATGCACCGTAGCTAGGATCATAGCATGAATCATAGCTCAAGACTCGGGACCTGGGATTATCGGCTATAAGAGAATTGGTGATGTATATTCGATCGGTAGTCAGTGATTGAACTTCTTTAAATAGGCTAGTGACCGTACAATGACCGTACATGGATTTTAGAATGACCGCCTGATAACTAAGTATAGACTACCAACATGCTTAGATCATATAATTCCAGGTCCCGAGTGTTAAGCTAAGGTGTCATTATAGAATATATTTCCAGGCCCAGAGTCTCATTAAGCTATGGTCAACAAGGCATAAAACCATACAAGGCATAAAACCAGCTAATGGTTATTGTTTTTATGGATTTCTAACTCGCATAAACTCCGTGTATGAACTAGCTTAAGCATAGCTTTCATGAGCCATGGCTTCGGCGAGGGTCCTGGAAATAATTGCTACAAGAATTTTAGTAGTATATGGTTAATGAGGATTCAGTAATATAATTGTTTTAAATAGTTAAGGGCCTGTGGACCGTTTAATCACCGCCGCCTGATCAAATATACACGACCGAAGTTCTTATAGCATATACTTCCAGGTCCCGAGCCTTAAATTATGGTGTTCTTATACAATATAATTCCGTGCCCAAATTCGTATTAAGCTTTGGTGGACGTTGCTTAAACCCCGCTGATAGTTATTGTTCTTTATAGATACATTACTGTGACGAGCTCCGCGCACGAACTAGTTAAAGAATAGTTATTATAAACCACAGCTCAACACTTGGGACCTGAAATTATATGCTATAAAAATTTCGATATTGTATATCTAATCACGAGTCAGTGATTGTACGGTCCATGGTCCTTAAACTTTAAACAAAGGTTTAATCACCGACTCCTGTTTGAATATATACGACAGAAATTCTTATAGCATATAATTCCAAGCCCACAGTTATATTAAGTCAGCGTGGAATATGCGTAACACCAGAAAATGTCGATCGTTCTTTATGGATTTCTTACTGGGATAAGTTCCGTGCATGAACTAGCTTAATCATAAACCATAGCTTAAAAATCAGGACATGGATTTATAAGCTATTACAATTTTGGCAGTGTATATTCAATCAGGAATCGGTGATTGAACGTTTTTGAATAATTCAGGGACCATGGAACGGTTAATTACCGGTTCCTGATTAAATATACACTACCCAAATCCGATGTGTGAAACCAGATAATAAGTATTGTTCTTTATGGATTATTTACTGGGATAAACTCCGTGCATGAACTAGCTTAAGCATAGCTATCATGAGCCATGGCTTAGGGGCCTTCGGGACCTGGAATTGTATACTACAAGAATTTTTGTAGTGTATGATTAACCAGGATTCGGTAAAAGAATTCTTTTGAATATTGGGAATAATTCGCCCAATATTATTATACAATATCTCAGTAATTAATTTATAATATAATATAATTCCAGGTCCCGAGTTTGAAGCTATGTATTATGATAGTTATGGTTAAGCTATTTCACGTACGGAGCTTATCCCAGTAAGAAATCCATAGAGAACACTGAAAATTAGCTGGTATTACGCAACGTCAACCATAGCTTAATAAGACTCTGGGTCCGTAATTACATTCTATAAGAACACCTTAGCGTAAAACTAGAACCTGGAATTATATGCTATAAAAGTTTTAGTAGTGTATATTGAATACGGAGTCGGTGATTGTACGGTCCATGGTCCTTGAACTATTCAAAAAGGTTCAATCACCGACTTCTGATTAAATATACACTACCAAAATTCATATAGCATATAACTCCAGGCCCAGAGTATTATTAAGCTAGCGTAGACTAAGCGTAAAACCAGATAATGTCTATCGTTCTTTATGGATTTCTTACTAAGATCAGTTCCGTGTATGAACTAGCTTAATCATGAACCATAGCTTAAAACTCAGGACATGGAATTGTAAGCTATAAGAATTTTGGCAGTGTATATTTCATCAGGAATTGGGGATTAAACACTTTTAAATAGTTCAGGGACCACGGACCGTTTAATTAGCGGTTCCTGAATAAATATATACTACCAAAATTCTTATGGCATATAATCCTAGTTTCTGAGCCATGAGCAATGGTGTTCTTATAGAATATAATTCCAGGTTACGAGTCTTATTGAGCTATGGTAGACTCTGCGTGAAACTAACTAATGGTTATTGTTTTTTATGGATATTTTTCTAGGATAAGCTCCGTGCCCTAAGTAGATGAAGTCTAGGGACCGTACAATGATTGTACATGAACCTTACAATGACCGAGTGATAATTAAATATACACTACCAACATTCTTATAGCATATAACTTCAGGTCTCGAGTGTTAAGCAAAGGTGTTATCATAGAATATATTTCCAGGCCTAGAGTCCTATTAAACTATGGTGGACGATGCGCAAAACCAGCTAATGGTTATTGTTCTTTATGGATTACTTACTGGTATGAAGTCCGTGCATGGATTAGCATAAGCATAGCTTTCATGAGCCATGGCTTAGGCTAGGGACCCGAAATTAAATATTACAAGAATTTCTGTAGTGTTCGATTAATCAGGATTTGGTAATAGAATTTTTTTCAATAGCTTAGGTACTATGGACCGTTAAATCACCGACGCCTGATCAAATATGGATGACCAAAATTCTTATAGCATATAATTTCAGGTCCCGAGTCTTAAGCTATAGTGTTCTTATACAATATAATTCCAGGCCCAAATTCTTATTAAGCTTTGGTGGACACTTTCTCGATTCAGCTGATGGTTATTGTTCTTTATAGATTCATTACTGGGATAAGCTCCGTGCATGAACTAGCTTAAGCATAGTTATTATGAATTACAGCTTAACACTTGGGACCTGGATTCATATACTATAGGAATTTTGGTACTGTATATCCAATCAGGAGTCAGTAATTGTCCGGTCCATGGTCTCTAAATTATTGAAAAGAGTTCAACCATCGATGACTGATTAAATTTACACTATCAATATTCTTATAGCATATAATTTCAGGTCCTGACTGTTGAGCTATGTTTCATGATAGTTATGGTTAAGCTCGTTTACGTACGGAGCTTATCCTAGTAAGAAATCCACAGAGAACAATAAATATTAGCTGGTTTAACGCAGCGTCCACCACAGCTTAATAAGACTCCGGGTCTGCAATTATATTCTATAAGAACACCTTAGGTCATGACTTGGGAGCCGGAATTATATGCTATAAATGTTTAGGTAGTGTATCCCAGATAGACAAACGTGCTGTAGAGGTTCGCCAGACAGCTTGATTGCAATAAGACGGCAGGTTTGCGTCATGACGTGCTGCAAAAACGATGCAAATACGCAGCACACCGTGACGCCAATATAACGTCAAAATAAGGTTTAAGAGCACAGTTTGCTGCAAATATGTTGCATATACGTAGCACGCCGTGGTGAGGCATTTACGTGTCGTCATAACGCAGCTTAATGCGGTTATACAGCATTACGTGTCATCATAACGTAGCTTAATGCGGACGTAGAAAGCTGCACACTGACGCCGCGGACCACGGCGTGCCGTCCTATTGCCGACAATGTAGCGCTAAATGTCTATCAGGGTATATTGAATACGAAATCGGTGATTGTACGTTATATGACCCTTAAACTATTCGAAAAAGATCAATCACCGATACCTGATTGAATATACACTACCAAAATTCTTATAGCAATTAATTTCGGGCCCAGAGTATTATTAAGCTTGCGTGGACTATGCGTAAAACCAGATAATGTCTATTGTTCTTTATAGATTTCTTACTGGGATAAGTTCCTTGCATGAACTAGCGTAATCATGAACCACAGCTTAAAACTTAGGACATGGTATTATAAGCTATAAGAATTTTGGCAGTGTATATTAAATCAGGAATCGGTGATTGAACTCTTTTGAATAGTTCAGGGTCCATAGAACGTTTAATTACCGGTTCCTGGTTATATATACACTATCAAAATTTTTATAGAATATAATTCCAGGTTCTAAGTCGTGAGCTATGGTGTTTTTATAGAATACAATTCCAGTTTAAGTCTTCTTGAGCTATGGTGGCCGCTGCGTAAAATCAACTAATGTTTATTGTTCTTTACGAATTTCTTACTAAGATATGCTCCGGGCTTTAACTAGATGCACCATAGCTAGCACCATAGTGTGCAACATAGTTTAAGACTTGGGACCTGGGATTATATGCTATAAGAGAATTGGTGGTGGATATTCGATCGGGGTCGGTGATTGAACTTCTTTGAATAATCTAGGGACCGTACAATCACCGTACATGGACCTTACAATGACCGTCTGATAATTAAGTATACACTACCAACATTCTTATAGCGTATAATTCCAGGTCCCGAGTCTCGAGCTATGGTTCATGCTATGATGCTAGCTATGGTTTAAGTAAAACTGAGAGAATCTCAGTCAAGATCGCTGCGCACTCTTATATACGTGAATATGCCACCTGCTGAACCTGATTTGGAATTCAATCGGATATTACTAAAAAAACATGACCGTTTTCTCAAGATCTACGAGCACTAGTGGTTTAGAAATATATTTCTCTTTCATTCGAATCTATTGTTATCTTTTTCCGCCCTCTCCATACTGAGATATTGTAATATTGGGCGAATTATTTCCAATATTCATCATCGCAAAAATTCTTTAACAGTTCGGCCGGTCACGTCTTTATAGATCCACTAGCCCGTGTATAAGCCCGTTAAGCACAGGCTCTTTATTTGCAGAATTTTTCTTCAATGTGTGCAAACATATGCACGTGTTCAAGATGGTGTGCAAGTGTAAGCGAGTGTATGCGTGGATGTGCGAAAGTGTGCAAGTGTGTACGACGGTGTGCGAGAGTGTGTAAGTGTGAAGGACGGTGTGCGAGAGTGTGCAAGTGTGCGCGAGAGAATTGTGCAAGAGTTTGTGATAGTGTGCGAGTGTGTACGAGTGTGTGTGCGAGAGTGTGCGACAGTCTGCAAAAGAGTATGGGAGTGTGCGAGAATGTGCGAATGGGTGCGAGCGTGTGCAAGTGTGTACGACGGTGAGCAAGTATGTGCTCTTACTGCACTTTTTTTGATGAAATATTCTCCAATTTGGGTGTAAAATTTCACATGGAAAACTATTCGTATTATCAATACTTTTTTATTCACAAACAGCTTTTGTACCTGGTATTGTAACAAATCGAAAACAAAAATTACAAATATAAAATGTTTCCAAAATGTGCACGTTATATTAACAACAATTTTTCTTTGTTTCTTATTAGTAATATCACTGACGAGTTTTTTTCTCATCATCGGACTAATCTTTCGTAATCATAGTATTTCGATCACAGAAGTCATATAAGTTTTTAGTTTTTGTTGTATATAAACATACGTTTATATTTGTATTTTCAATACTCTATTTGTATCACGTTTTCTAATTGAGCAAAAAATAAAAGCGAAAAAATAAAAAAACAACTATCGTTCAACGGTAGAAAATCACACACACTAAAAAAAATTGTCGCTCGTCATAGCAATGAATGACTTAAATTTACTAATAAATCATATTTTATGATATTAATCATTATTTTAATATTGAAATGAAAAACCGTATATTTATCAACTTTTGTAATATCAATGGCTTGACGTAATTGTCTTTTTCGGCGCGAATAGTACGCTTTTTTAACGTTATATTGCTTACTTATAGCTTCTTATCAGTAGAAATTATTTTTTGTTAAAAAAAATCTCACACTATCGTTTTAATACGAGATAGTATTTTTCA